>JXCR01122899.1:95122-157181 GCA_002079205.1 Phalaenopsis hybrid cultivar | reverse complement strand
TAAGATTGAAGTGAAAAGATCATCACAATTTCTTAAACATTTTCATGGCTTCACCAATTCAAATCACCATTTCACAAATCTTGAGACAAGAAGAAAGACAGAGAAAACTACTCAGAACTCATGGGGAAAGCACAACAAAACTTGGAATTCATATATAAAATCAAAGCCATACAAACTATAACAAGTAAATAACTTATCTCTAAATTTCTCCCCAAGAACATTCCTCAAAGTTTCTCTGAATCTCTTCCTTTCTTTACAGCACACAGAATTCCTCTTCAAAGTAGCAAGGAAGAAGAAATCTCTCACTTTCCCTCTACTCTTACAATTTCTTGAAGAATTCCTCACAATTATATGCTCTAGAAAGCTTTCTATGAACTAATGGATCCTTTCTAACCTCCAGGACTCCAAAAATCTCTTCATTTTTGGCCAAAATGTTCTCTTTAAAGATGTGGATGAGTTTTCACAAGAGTTTCTTACGCACCCCTCAAAAATCCGGCCTTATCCATTGTACATGTCACATAACCGTCGATCCCGCCGTCAGCGGCCTCGATGGCGCCGTCGGCGGCCTTCTGGAGAATTTGTCCTGTAGCCTCAGGAAAAGCACTCCGTCGGCAACCTCGATGACGCCGTCGGCGCCCTAGTGCAATTCTCCACATTTTGGTCTTTTTTGCTCCAAATTCGCACCTTTTTACATCTTTTTGCTCCATTGACCCTAATTCATTATTCCTGCAACAAAATATCAAAAATACCTTTCTTTAAAGTGCAATATCATTAAAAATAGTATAAAAGAGGTATGAAAATCTCAACATATTTTCCTTTGGTCAAAGAAATACACCACTTTCCTACTTTTCGCAATGGACATTTTCTTGTTTCCTATTTGATATGATCCTCCCTAAGGCGGTTGCTGGCTAGACTGACTATACTATTGTGTCTACTATTGAGCATGCTGAGATGACGACTGTGAGTTTTGATGAGAATTTTGTACATGTTTCTTTATTGGTTGCTTTCTTTTATCGACCATTGTCACTATTCCGGACTTCTTTTCAAATATTCTAGTCATCTTAGACTTCTCAGACTTCTCATGAGAATCTATATATTTAAATTCTTCTTGAAGATTACTAGCTTTGCTGAGTAGCTTCTCAAAGGATTTGATGGTGAGTCCCTTAAGCATGAAAGCTACGGGCCCATGGATGCATTTGAGTAAAATCTCAATTAAGTGATGTTCTTGTAGTTGAGGTTCACATTTCAAGTGAAGGTTTCTCCAACTCAAAATATAGTCCACTAAAGTCTCATTTGGATTTTGCTTTTCCATTATGAGATCTCTAATAGACACATGATGTTGCGCTCCGACATATCTTTTCACGAACAATTGTTCTAACTCGGTGAATGTCTTAACTGATAAGTTGGGCAAGTTGACGTACGAATCAGAAGCGATTCTTGATAGGCTTCTGAGAAACTATCAGAAAATCAGAATTTCATTTCCTCCTGTATTTCCACAACTGTCTTGGAAATGTGTTATGTTGCCTGCGATTTCCAGTCTCATCAAATATCTTAAAGTTCAATGACAAAAAACCCTTAGGATATGGTACGACATCAAACTCCTCAAGGTAAGGTCTACCCTTCAAAATCAATGCACCACCCTTAGATTAGGTTAAGGCCTCCCGAACTTGTTTGACCATTTTCTTAAATTCCTTTTCTGGTATGGCACTTGATGGAGAATCTTTCTTTTGTTGCTCATCTCTATTTGCTAAGGTGACTTCACTCCTTTCGTATGTGATATGTATAATCTTTGGTTAAATGACATCTGGAGAGGCTAACTGTGATGGTTGAGACTGTCCCTGAGTTGTGGCCATGACGGTCCTGGAAGTGACCATCTCTTCCATTCTTTTCTCCATTTGGTCGGCTTGCTCATCCCTTATGAATAGAGTCCTACGGAGCTCATCTATGGCATTCTCTTTGATGAGAGGTTGAGTGTTGCACACAAATGCAACGGCTCTGGTCTCGATGACATGTATATCCATGAAATCTTCCTCGAGGTAATCATTGAAGGCAAAATCTGAATCATCATTGTCATTGAAAACTCCATGTTCTCAAGCTAATTTGAAAATCTCAACATTGAGCTTTGGACCTTTTCTCCAATCATTGATTCATACAGCATCTTAAGATCTAAAGGACTTTGTTGGACGTCTCTCACTTGCTCATCCATCTCGCTAGCAATTGCTGCGACAATGTCTGATGCTTTGGATCTGGCTTCATTCCACGATCTTGTCAAGCGAGCTTGTTGTATTGTATCGGTACAATGTCCTTGGGTATCCATACCTTTTCCTATGACGGAGATGTCCTGAGATGGAGTGTCAATGTAGAAACATCGGTATGTTGAGGAAAAGTATGCTGCCCATGGTGAGGGCTCAAACACCTAAAATATATAGTGTTTTTGGACACTTTTATATACCTATTTTTGAGATATTGCACTTTAATAAAAGGTATTATTGTGTTTTTTTTACAGATACAAGTAAAAATGGAAAAAAGGCTTAAATGAGTAAAAGAGGATCAAATTTAGAGCAAAAAGGTGTAAAATTCTGCAAAAGAGTTTTGGCGCCTAAGCGCCGGGTAAACAGAGAAAGCCACGCCGAAGCGCCGAGACCCCACGCTTACGCGCCAGTGGTAGCTATTAGACAAGTAATATCAGTTTTCACAAATTTTGAAGAGGTTTTTGAGGCACTCATTGGCTTAATATGTGGTTGTAACCACCATGGATGAAAATTATCATGAAAGGATGCGTCTCTTGGGCAAATACATCGAATCAAGACACATTTTGAAGAGATCCTAAGGCACCTCTTGGAAAACTATAAAAGAAGGATAAGAGGACTTAGAAAAGAGTCCTGAAAATATTGGCAAGTTTTGAAAGTTCTTCTCTAGAGAGTTAGTTTGGAGAGATTGTCAGGAACCACTTTTTATTTACTTTATCTTTTTTGTTATTTTGTTTTAAGTGGTTGTAAAAGAGAAGAGATTCAATGGAACTTCAAGAGTTTGGTGGAGGACTTGAGATAAGTTTTTATCTTTTTGTTTTAGACTAGTTGTGGTTTAAATTGAAACTTGTTGTTGGTTTTACAATGATTTATTCTTTTAAACTAAAGTGTGGTTATGTTTTCTCCATGGATTCTGAGTAATTTTATTTATCTTTCTTCTTAAAATTATAAGTAATTAAGCTTTGGATGGAAGTTGAGGAGAGTATTGATCTTTAATGTTGGAAGAAGTTGTTTTGATTTTAATCCTTGCATTTCATTTTCTTCTTGATTTGGCCAATCCAGATGTTAAAATTTATTGTGAGAACATGTAAAAACTGGGCTGATATTGTCTCAGTCAACAATTGGAAAGAATCACAAGAGGTGGTATTAATGAGAATGTAGTTCGTATGATTGAGTGCAAATAAATAGGGAAATATACATTGATGGGTGTAGAGTTAGAGGACATTAAAGTGACAAGTTAAAGCCCCCAACTTGGTTTATTGTTTTAGGTTCTGATACGAGAATTTTAGCCCTCAGGTGGAGGGAATCGAGGGAACGCTAGAGTGAGAGCTAGTATCTTCCTTGCCTAGCCGATCTTCAGAACTATTCAAACTTTGAGGGAACTCTAGAGTGAGAGCTAGTATCTTCCCTGCCTAGCCGGTCTTCAAGACTATTCAAACTATAGCAATGTTCTTTATAGCATCTCTAGTAAGGGTAAATAATATTATTGCTCCTATTTGGCACAACCAGAGCTAGTATCTTCCCTGCCTAGCCGGTTTTCAGAACTACTCAAACTTTAAATTAGCCAATGTTCTTTATAGCATCTCTAGTAAGGGTAAAGAATATTATTACTCCTATTTGGCACAACACAATTTGCATATCTCCACAACAAAATTCCTATACTTATTACTAATTCATGATAAGAAGAAAGATTTTGTCATATTTAGTATTTTTCTTCTACAAAAACTTTAGTTATTTTTTTTAGTTGTTACTGTTTCATTAAAATATCAAAAATACCACAAAAATATTTAAATTTTAAATTCCTACAAAAATCATTTTTAGTTTAACTAATTATTTTCTTAAAAATAGAAAAACTTTCTAAAAAGTAATAATCTTCCCTATGGGTTCGATATTCAGGTCTTAATCAAAAAGTCCTATATTACTTGATAATAATATGTATACTTGGATATTATCCCAATATAAAAATATATAAATTAAAATGTTAAATTCTTATTTTTCTTGAGGATCAGGTTTTTTTGCTTTTTTGCAAAATAAGGAAATATAAGTGAAAAATACCATCAGAACTATTGTTATACAGTGCATAAGCATTCGGATCGGGGATCAAGTTTTTGGCACCGTTGTCGGGGAACAAAATTAAGTAAATTTCTTTTTTTAGAATGTCTTATTTAAACTTTAAATGTTGTATCTCATTTTGTATGTTTTATTTTATTTTATTTTATTTTATGTTAGTGTATGTCTAGTTAAGGTTTTGAAGAACTAGTGCCCTATGATTCTGAATTAGAAAGGACTATTAGAAAAATCAAAAAAACCAAAAAATTAAAAATCTTCAAAAATCCAAAAAAATTACAGAAATGACAAACCAAAATAATCAAAATGCTTAAATTCATCAAGATTTTAGACCTTTAAGAAATTATGTCAACAATGTTGTAGATGAACTTTAACGTAATATTTAAAAACCTACTATAGTGGCTAATTTATTTGAGCTTAAACTCGCTATTGTCCAAGTGATATCAAATAATCAGTTTCGGGGATCACCAACTGAAGATCCAAATTTACATCTTACCAATTTTCTAGAATTGTATGCTACATTTAAATACGATGGTGTTTCATATGATGCCATAAGACTTAATTTATTTCCTTTCTCACTGAGGGATAAAGCTAAGATGTGGTTGAATTCATTAGCACCTGGATCTATCAGAATTTGGGGTGATTTAACATAAAAATTCCTTGCTAAATATTTTCCACCATAAAAAACTGCAAATCTTAGAAATGATATTACATCTTTTAATCAGTTTGATGGGGAATCTATTTATGAAGCATGCGAACGATTTAAAGAACTCTTAGAAAGTATCCACACCATGCTATACCAGATTGGTTAATAATTCAAACCTTTTATAATGGTTCACATTGATCTATTATCGATGCCGCTACTGGTGGTTCATTGATGTCAAAACCATTTCATGACGCTTATGTTTTAATTGAAGAGATAGCTACCAATAATTTTTAATGACCTTCTGAGAGGGTAAATCCTAAGAAAGAAACCAATATTCATGAAACTGGTGCACTTACAATGTTAGCAAATCAAGTTGTTGCAATTTCAAGGAAGTTAGACAAATTTGGAATGAATTTTTCTCAACCAATTTTCATGATTGAAGAGAAATCATTAGGTCAAATGGTAGATTCTCAAACATCATTAGAAACTTTGAATGTCATAAATAATAAGCTGAATAACTCATATTCTAATTATTATAACCCACGTTGGAATAACCATCACAACTTTAACAGGAATAACAATTTGGGTGGTAATAATTTGCAATGGGGGAACAACCAAGTAAACACATTGGGAAACTGGAATAACCAAGGGAATAATAATTATAGATCTACTTATTCTCTAAGTTTAAACAGTAATACAAAATTTAAGGATAAGAAGTTTTCTGTAGAAGAAGTGGCGTTACAAATGGGTAATCAGTTACAAAGTCAATGAGCAATAATTAGAAACATTGAGAATCAACTTGGGCAAATCACAAGCTCATTAAGTAATAAATCTCAATGAACACTTCCTAGTATTACTAAATCAAATCCAAAAGACTAGAATAAAGAGCAAGTTAAAGACATACAACTTAGAAGCGGAAGAGAGTTGGAAGGTCGGGTTCAAAAAGAGATTGAAGTAGAGAGAAGAAAATGAAGAATCAAAAGAGGACTCACCGAAAGATTTTGGAAGACCTATTTCTCTGTTGAAATTTGACTTAGAAAAACCACCACCTCCATTTCCTTTGAGACTTTGACAACAGAAGTTGGATAAGCAATTTTCAAAATTATTGGAAATATTTAAGAAGATTACAATCAATATTCCTTTTGCTAAAACCTTAGAACAAATGTCAAGCTATGTAAAGTTTATAAAGGATGTTCTCAACAGAAAAAAAAAGTTTGAAGATAATGAGACTGTTGCCCTTAGTGTAGAGTGCAGTGCTATAATTCAGAAGAAATTTCCTGAAAAGCTTAAAGATCCTGGTAGCTTTACAATTCCATCAACTCCATTTCCTTAGAAAATGAAGGTGGTGGAATTTCTGAAAAGCTTAATGAGACTGTTGCACTTAGTGAGGAGTATGTGTTATAATTCAGAAGAAACTTCCTGAAAAGCTTAAAGATCCTATTAGCTTCATAATTCCATGTGCGATAGGAAACAAATTTTATGGGAAAGCTTTATGTGATTTAGGTGCAAGCATTAACCTTATGTCATTATCAATATTTAAAAGATTGGGATTAGGATAAATAACCCTACTACTGTAACTCTGCAGTTAGCATATCGTTCAATAACTTATCCTAAAGGAGTTATAGAAGATGTCCTAGTGAAAGTGGGTCAATTTATCTTTTCTGTTGATTTCATTGTGCTAGATATAGAGGAAGATAAAGAGATACCTATCATTTTGGGGAGACCTTTCCTAACCACAGGAAAAGTAATGATAGATGTGCAGAAAAAGGAATTAACAATGTGTGTCAATGATCAAACTGTTACTTTTAACATTTCAAAATTATTGAAACACCCTGCAAAAGGTAAAAATGATGAATGCTATAGAATGGATGTTATAAGATATCTGAGTGAATTCCATTTCAAGACTACTTATGAAGAAAAATTTGAAGAAAAAGTTTTAGAACACAAGCAAGAAGAAGAATTAGATCAATGTGCAAACCTTTTCAAGGAAGATTCAAGTTTTGTTCAAGAAATGTTTGAAATTTTGGACATGATAGACAAAGTTAACAAGGAGTTGAAATGTTGAGTTGAAATTTGTCCATCTATTAAAAAACCTTTAGATGTTGAGTTGAAATTACTTCCCAAACATTTAAAATATGCCTTTTTAGGAGATTCCTCTACTTTATCTGTTATAACTTCCTCAAAGTTAACAAGGGAAGAAGAAGAAAAGTTGATGAAAACTCTGAAAATTTTTAGGAAAGCCTTCGGATGGACAATTACTGATATTAAAGGAATCAGTCTTTCAATTTGTATGCATAGAATTAATCTGTAAGAAAACTGCAAACCCGGGACTGATCCACAAATGAGATTAAATCTTGTTATCAAAGAAGTTGTTAAGAAAGAAATTTTAAAGTGGTTAGATGCTGAAATTATCTACCCTATTTCAGACAGTGCATGTGTTAGTCCAATTCGCTGTGTTCCTAATAAAGGAGGAGTAACTGTAACTGTGAATGTGCATAATGAGTTAATACCAACTAGAAAAGTTCCAAGGTGGTGAATATGCATTGATTATAGAAATTGAAATCTTACCACTGGGAAAGATCATTTTCCACTACCCTTCTAGATCAAATGCTGGATAGACTAACTGGGAATAAATACTTTTATTTTTTGGATGGATATACCAGTTATCACCAAATTCAAATATCTCATAAGGATCAAGAGAAAACCACATTTACTAGTCCTTATGGTACTTTTTCTTTTAGAAGAATGCCCTTTGTTTATGTAATGCCCCTGCTACATTTTAAAGATGTATGGTGGTAATTTTTTATGATTTAATTGAAAAAGGGATTGAAGTTTTTATGGATGACTGTTCAGTGTTTGGAACTTCATTTGACTCGTGTTTAGAACATTCATCTAAAGTTCGTAAGCGCTGTGAAAAAATTTAGTCCTTAACTGGGAAAATGCCAATTTATGCAAGCAGGAGGAATTGTATTAAGTCATCAAATATTAGAAAATGGTATGGAAGTAGATCCGGCTAAAATTCAAGTGATCATTAAATTACCTTATCCAACAAATGTAAGGAAAATTAGGAGTTCTTTAGGATATGCTGGATTCTACAAGCGATATATTAAGGACTTTTCTATGATTGCTAAGCCTTTACGCCATTTACTGGAGAAAGATGTAATTTTCAATTTTAATGAGGAATGCCTAAAAGCTTTTAAATTGTTAAATTAAAAATTAATCAATGCACCGATTATAGTTTCACCAGATTGGGAGTAACCTTTTAAATTTTTGTGTGATGCAAGTGATTATGTGATAGGAGTTATTTTAGGACAAAGATATGATAAAATTTTCAAAGTTATTTACTATGCTAGTAAAACTCTTGATAAAACTCAATTAATTATACAACAACTGAATAAGAATTATTAGCAATAGTATATGTCTTTATTAACTTTAGATCATATTTGATTGGAACTCATTGTATAGTGCATACAGATCATTCTACTATTAAGTACATAATGAAAAAAAAGGATACTAAACCGAGACTTATAAGATGGATTCTTTTTTTACAAGTATTTGATTTTGAGATAGTAGATCGAAAGGGAACTAAAAATCAAATTGCTGATCATTTGTTAAGGCTTGAATTAGAAAAAACCAGTTTATTTTAAAAAAGAAATTAATGAATATTTTCCACAAGAAAAATGGTTCACTATAAATGAGGGGTATGTTCCGTGGTATACAGACATTGTGAACTATGTTTTTAATGATTTTAAACCCTATGGAATGACATACCAACAAATGAGGAAATTTATTTGTGAAGCTAAGATTTATTTTTTGGATGACCCATATTTATATAAGTAAAGAAAGGATTTGATCATTCGATGATGTGCACCATTAGAAGAAACTTTTGAAATTATCCAAAAAAGTCATAATTCTGATTTTGGGGGACATTTTGTTGTTGATAAAACAACATATAAAATTCTACAATCTGGATTTTATTGACCTACAAAATTTTTAGAGATGTTAATGCTTATATCAAAACTTGTGATAGATGTCAAAGAGTAGGCAATACTTTTAGAGATGTTAATGCTTATATCAAAACTTGTGATAGATGTCAAAGAGTAGGCAATATTTTTAGAAGAAACGAGATGCCCCTCAATAATATGTTATAAGTTGAAATATTTGATGTTTGGGGATTAGATTTCATGGGACATTTTTACCATCTTTAGGAAATTTATATATTCTGTTAGCAGTGGACTATGTATCCAAATGGATAGAAGTTGTTGCTTTACCACGATGTGATGCTCAAAGTGTTGCAAAATTTTTGAAAACAAACATATTTTAGGATACCGAGAGTTATCATTACTGATGGGGGAAGTCATTTCAGAAATGCCATTATGGAGAAGTTATTAAAGAAATAACGTATAAATCATATAATTGCTACCGCTTATCATCGTCAGACAAGTGGTTTGGCTGAATTATCCAATTAGGAAATTAAAAGAATTTTAAAAAAATCTGTGAATCCAAAAAAAATGGATTGGTCTGTCAAACAGTGTGGGCTTATAGGACTACATATAGAACTCCTATAGGAATGTCCCCATATAGGCTAATATTTTGGAAAGCATGCCTCTTACCAGTTGAACTCGAGTATAAAGCATATTGGGTTATTAAAGAGTTCAATTATAATTTAAAAAATGCTGGTGAGAAAAGATTGTTACAATTAAATGCGCATGAAGTGATAAGGAGTGAATCTTATGAGAGTGCTAGGATTTATAAAGAAAAGATGAAAATGTGGCATGATCAAAAGATTCGTACTAATAATTTTTAGCCAAGACAACAAGTTTTGCTATAAAATGCAAGGTTAAGATTATTTCTATGCAAACTTAAGTCTAGGTGGATGGGCCCATTTGTTATGATAAAATTTTATCCTTTTGGAGCTATGGATATTAAAGATCCTAATTATGAGAAAAGTTTTAAAGTGAATGAACATAGACTGAAACCTTATTATATAGGGGATCAGCATAAATTTAATGATGGAATGATGTTTGGGTCAACCAGAATAAGCACTGGTTACGTCGGGCTGACGACGTAAAACCAAGCGCTTTGTGGGAGGCAACCCATAGTTATCAGTGTGTTTTTTCTTTGATTGTTGTTTTGAGTCTAATTAAGAAATTTATGGTAGTATTTTTGAGTTTACTATGTGTTATTAATGATTTTTAGACTTTATTTAGTGACCTAGACAAGTTAGAATAAGAATTTGGACGTTAAGTTGACTGGTGCAAAAATGTGCACTCGCGCTTAAGTGCCAGATCCGGCGCTTAAGCGTGGCAATTTAATCACATGTGCAAATTTCAATTTCTAGAAGGTGTAACTACAATTTAGTTGAAATAAATGTGTCTTGGCAGTTTTTAGTCGTGCCTAGAAGTTATGAGGGGGAATTAGGCCTATAAATAGAAGGGATTTGCGAAGGAATTTTACCCTGGATTATTTTTAGCCCTCAAATTCTAAGAAAGAGAGAGATTTAGAGAAAATTTCTTCACAGGAGATAGATTTCAAGAAGAAGGGAGAAGTCATGAGGAAGAAATTCATTAGTCAAAGTGCACAGAAGATGTATAACAGTATCTTAGCAGTTAGTATTGAAGGAATATCTGAGAAGATCAATAAGGTGGAGAATACTATATCTGTATTAGAGACTAAGGTGCTTGAATTGCATGCACATCTAGAACATATTGGGTGGCAGCTTAAGATGCAATTCAACCATACTAGTTTTGTAGAGGAAGAGGATAATTTGATGTTCCTTAAGAAAAAGTGGATCAAAGATGATAGTATTAGAGCTCGTCACCATAGTCCATTTTATTAACTCTATATTCCTGGAGAGACTACTAATAGACAAGAATTTGTTTCTTCTAATGAAGAGTGGCATTAACTTATGTGTTAGGATTTGTGTGTTTGGAGTCATGTTTTTAAGTGTGTTATTGTTTATGTCTTGTGTTTAGAGTTTGTGTCACTTATGTGTTTTATTGTATATGTATGTTAAGTGTTTTGTACTTAGGAAATTTTTCTCATCCAAGACTATTTGGAGAGAGAACTAAGTGTTAAATGTGTTTGTACTTGTTTGTGAATTAATATAAGTTGATTTTTGTGAAAATTTGTGTTATTTTTAGCCTCAAATTAAATTAATTATTATGGAGAATTTTGAGAGAGAAGGTAGTTATAAGAAGTAAAAATAGTCATTTAAGTGCCACATCTCACGCTTATGTGTGAACCAACCCGAGAGGCAGGTGCCTAAGTGCTACTTACCCTCGTTAAAGCGCCGGTTCACGAAAATAAGTTCGCGAACAGTTAAAAGTGAATTTTAGTTCTAAAAAAGCCATTTTTAATGCCTCTATCGCCTTCTCCAACTCGAGTTCTCAATTTTGAGGGCTAGAGCAAGTGAAATTTGGAGATTTCTTTGTGGAATCAAATGATATTTGATAGATCCAAGTTCCTTGAGGTAAGAGCTTTTCTTCTATGCAAAAGCTTTGGATTTTCACCATATATTTTAAGCACATTTGGAAGATTTAAAAAACCTACTATTCATTGTGAAAAATGAAGAAAAATCTATGGAAATTGCTTGGGAAGTTTAGTTAGTGCTTTTGGAAGTTTAGTTTAATGATTTAAACATGATTTTTAAAGTTATTTTTGGACTTTATCAAATTTGTAGAATGACACCAAGAATGAAAAGGAGTAGAGGAAAGAGCCCATTTGATTCGAGCAAATTTGTCATTTCAAAAGCTGAGGATTGATATAGTGATGCTTTACAGTCATAAAAATTGATTCAAGAGCAATCTTTTAAGAGTCCACGTGGAGAAGTGGAAGACCTGATAGCCCACCGACTGTGGGAGTAGTTCTGTTGTTTCTCTGATGTCACTGTAATTTTTGTTGTAAGGGAGTTTTATACAAATCTCCTATAGGCTGAGGACGATCGAGTTATGGTTCGAAGGAAGTTGGTACCTTTTAATATAGAGGTAATCAACTTGTTTTACCATTTACCACCGGAGACTTTGTGTTTTTATGCAAATTATAGTCCTACGGAAGCAGAGTTAGACAAGATTATTTCATACTTGACTACTGGGGGAGGATTTTGGAAGACTACCAATGGGAGGAGAGTAAATTTCCCAACTTCAAAGTTATGTGTACCTTCAAAGGCCTGACACTATTTCATTTCTGCTCATTTGCTTCAGACCAATCATCTCAGTGAAGTAACCAGAGAGAGAGCGATGTTGAATTATTGTATACAGGATGGAAATCCCATCAACATAGGGCTTTCGATCTATCAAACTATCATCAGTTCAGCTACAACTGCTACTACTACAAGTATGAGATTTTCTTCCTTAATATTTTCTTTATGTGAGCAGGCTAGAGTAAAGTATTATAGTTGGGAGGAAGTTCTGTTATCTCTAAAGCCCATCATGAAGGTGAATGTGAAGACTTATTCTGAGCATTTGATTTTTAACTAGAGAGTAGGATTTTTAAGGAGCTATGGATTAGAGATGTTTGTTGCATCTACCTCTACTTCATCTTCATCTAGATCGTTTACTTCACGTGCTTCTACACCTATAGGTGATTTTATTAAGACTCAGGATGAGTTATTGCAGAAGATGATGGATAATATCAATTTTACTGCTGAAAAGATACAAAATTTAGAGTTTTTTGTAGATCATACTAATAGATATAATAGAAGGAAGAGTGATTATGAAGAGAAATTCCACGCATCTTTGGAGAGCCTGATTAGAGGTGACCCAAGAGTGCAATTTCCTCCATATCCTTGATATCCTAATTATGAGCCTGCAAATAAAGGTACAACAGTGATTCTTAGGATGAAGAGTAGAGCTGAGAGATTAATTTTATGATTGTAATACGATATGAACTACGTGGTCTGAGCATGCTACATTTGCATCTATGTGTTGTTTTGGACTATGTTGTGTTTTGGACTTTTATGTTTTATTATTATTATAACTTTTGTGATAGTTAATATTTTTTTTTAAATTTTAGGGTAGTAACTGTAGTTTTGTGTTTAGTATTGTGGTTTAGTAAGTTTAGAACTTAACTTAATTTTATATCAGTTATAAAGTAGAAAATCTTGCAAGCTTAGATCTTAAACTTGACATTCAGAAACTGCTACCCTGTATTTTTCTTTTATCATGTTAATGTGTTGTTTTCTTTTATACCCACTATTTAGAAGTCTATTTGAATCTTTGCATGTTAAACTAAAATAAAATGTTCGAAAATTTGATCAAAATTAATTTTACTTCTGTCTTTAGTTTTATACTTGTATAATTAGTATGTAAAAATTCTTGTTAGCATGTTATTTCATTGTCATTTCTTACCTATATAATTATCTGATGCTAAACTGTTTAATCTATTAAAAATTTAAGTTTGGGGGAGGGATAAAAAATATTTTCAAAACTGGAATTTTATTTGTTCTCAAATGTGCTACAAGTGAATTTGATTTTATTTTCAAAATGGAATTTTATTTGTTCTCAAATGTGCTACAAGTGAATTTGATTTGAAAAGAAAAAAAAATTGATTATGTATATGAAGCTGATGCTAAACTATTTAATGTGTTAAAAATTTAAGTTTGGGGGGATGAAAAATATTAAAAAAAAACTTTGTTCTCAAATGTACTACAAGTGAATTGATTTTAAAAGAAAAATTGATTATGTATATGAAGTTATATTAGAGAAGTAAAATTTGATTTTTAAAATGAGTAAGAAAACTTAGTTAAAATTTCAAGTAAAGAAGAAGAACTTTAAGTTAAAAATTTTTAGTGTAGAAAAATGATTAATTTAAGTGACTACTTTTGTAAGAAAAATTGTATTTTTGAAAAAATTAGACAATTTAGCTTTATTTAGGAAAGGAGAAGTGGAATTCAAAAGCATTAAAAAGCTATCCAAATATAGTAATCCTTGCCTGAAAAAGAAAAAGAAGAAGAAATACAAAAAGAAAAAGAAAAGAGAAAAAAAGAAAAGAAAAAGGAAAGAAATGAAACGGAGGAGAAGCTTGAGGAATAGTGCCTAATCAAAAATTGGTTCTACATTTTATCTTTTAAAAGTTTAAGACTTTATAAAATCATAAGCTTAAAAATATAATATAGTAAGTAAAATTATTTTTAATAAAAATTTTTAACTAGAGAAAATAAAAGAACTAAAATCTAAATTTAGATAACTTACAATATTTCTGAATCAGATAGGAACTCATATTTTAATTGTTCTTAACATTAAAAATTTTTCAACTTTAAGTTGGTCTCATTTACTAATTATTTTTTCTAAATTGGAGACTATATTTCTAAATCTAAATAGTAACTCCTAAAGAAACTCATATACATATCATACTTATTTAATTTTTAAAGATTGAAGTGCTAAGTTGGTCTCATTTACTAATTATTTCTTCTAAATTGGACTACTATATTTCTAAATCTAAATTTTAGCCTCATATACATATCATACATATTTGGGTTTTAAAGATTGAAGTGTCACTTGAGGACAAGTAATATTTTAAGTTTGGGGGATTTTGGTACACCTAAAATATATAGTGTTTTTAGATACATTTTTATACTTATTTTTGAGATATTTCACTTTAATGGAATGTATTTTTATGTTTTTCTTGCAGATATCTGTATGAATGGAAAAAATGCTTAAAGGAGTGAAAAAGGATAAAATTTGGAGCAAAAAGGTGAAAAATTGGGCAAAAGAGTTTTGGGGCCTAAGCGCCAAATCTGGTGCTTAAGCATTGGTTAAACAGAGAAGGTCGTGCCTAAGCACCGAGACCCCAAGCTTAAGTGCCAGTGGCAGTTACTAGACAAGCAAAATCAGTTTTCAAGAATTTTGAAGAGGTTTTTGAGGCACCCATTGGCTTAATAGGTGGTTGTAACCATAATGGGCAAAAATTATCATGTAAGGATGTGTCTCTTGGGTAAATACATCAAATCAAGACACATTTTGAAGAGACCCCAATGCACCTCTTGGAAAACTATAAAAGAAAGAAGAGAGGACTTAGAAATGAGTCCTGAAAATATTGGCAAGTTTTGAAAGTACTTCATTGGGGTGTTAGTTCGGAACCACTTCTTAATTACTTTATCCTTTTTCTTATTTTTTTTGAGTGACTGTAAAATAGAAGAGATTCAAAGGAACTTCAAGAGTTTGGTGAAGGACTTGAGATAAGTTTTTATCTTTATGTTTTAGACTACTTTGGTTTTAATTGAGACTTGTTGTTAGTTTGACAATGATTTCTTCTTTTAAAATAAAGTGTGGTTTTGTTTTATCCATGGATTCTGAGTAGTTTTCTTTATCTTTCTTCTTAAAATAATAAGTAATTAAGTTTTGGATGGAAGTTGTGAAGATTATAGATCTTTAATTTTGGAAGTAGTTATGATGATTTAAATCCATGCACTTCATTTACTTCTTGATTTGGCTAATCCCTTTATCTTTCTTCTTAAAATGATAAGTAATTAAGTTTTGGAAGGAAGTTGTGGAGAGTATTGATCTTTAATGTTGGAAGAAGTTGTGATGATTTAAATCCATGCACTTCATTTACTTCTTGATTTGGCCAATTCAAGTGTTAAAATTTGTTTTGAGAATATGTAAAAACCAGGTTGGTATTATCTCAGTAAACAATTGGAAAGAATCACATGAGGTTGTATGAATGAGAATGTAGTCCACATGATTGTGTGCAAATAAATAAGGAAATACTCATTGATGGGTGCAGAGTTAGATGACATTAAAGTGACAGGTTAAAGTCCCCAACTTGGGTTATATTTTAGGTTCTGATATGAGAATGTTAGCCCTCAGGTAGAGGGAATCGAGGGAACTCTATAGTGAGAACTAATATCTTTCTTGCCTAGTCGGTCTTCAAAACTATTCAAACTTTAAGTTATTCAATGTTCTTTATAGCATCTTTAGTAAGGGTAAACAACATTATTACACTTATTTGGAACAATACAATTTGCATACTTCCACAACAAAATTCTTAAGCTTATTACTGATTCAAGATAAGAAGAAAGATATTTTAATATTAAGTACTTTTCTTCTATAAAAGCTTTAGTTATCTTTTTAAGTTGTTTTTGTTTCACTAAAACAACAAAAATACCAAAAAAATATTTAAATTTTAAATTCCTAATAAAATTATTTTTAGTTTAAGTAATTACCTTTTTAAAAATAAAGAAACTTTCTTAAAAGTGCATATTGCGTAATTTTTCCTGCGGGTTCAATATTTAGGTCTTAATTAAAAAGTCCTATATTACTTGATAATGATACATATACTTAGGTAGTATCCCAATATAAATATATATAAATTAAAAAGTTAAATTCTTATTTTTCTTCAAGAACAAGTTTTTGATTTTGTTGCAAAGTAAGAAAATATAAGTCAAAAATACCATCATAACTATTATTATATTGTGTATAGACATTAGGATAGGGGATCACAGACCAGATACAATACTGGCTTTTCCTTTAGAATTTTAAGAAAATTCTTGTAACCGGTATTCGGTAGAGATTTCTTTCCCGGAAGCAACTTAACTGATCGACGACCTGTGGGTCTAGTGACGGTAGAGTCGGTACTAACAATGGTGGAATCAACTCTGCTCCCCAAAAGGAACTAGACAGGGATGAGAGCAGGCAAGGCTTCAATTTATTTCCGGGAGTGTTCGGTGGATCTAACGTCCTTTAAAACTTTTTTCTTCATGCGAGGGGATATTGCATGTCCCACTTGTTTGAGTAACTAGCCAACTAAACAATCTTCTTTAACAGCTAGTCTCTGAAAAAGTGAACTAACTCGGGTGATAGGAGTAAGCTTCTTCCTCACCCCTTCATGTCCATGAAGTGACAGTAAAGTAGCGGCAATCTTTTGGATACTTTCGTACACATTAGTATTCATTAAGGGATGGAATGTACTCCCTTTCAAGTGGATAGGAGTCTGGTAATCTAGACCATTCCTGGTGAGGAACCTCATCAACAGGTATTTCCTTAGAAAATTGGGATTTAGTAGCCCTCCGAACTTTCTGGCCACAGTTTCTCCTATTGGTTCGGGTTAATGGTACAATCCTTAAACTTGATCCAATTTCAAACTCTAACGAGAGAACAACCAATTCTTCTATCAGGACTTTGACGATCATAACTTCTTCTCCTTTAGTAGAAACAGGAACAACAGGCTTGGTAGGTGCCATGGTTGCAGTAGTCTTGACCTTCTTGTAAGAAAGGAAATCCTAAGGGCAGTTATACGCTTAGAATATATAATGTTTTTAGACACATTCTTACACATATTTTTAATGGAAGGTATTTTTGTTTTTTTTAGATACATGTAAAAAGGTGAAAAATGCTTAAAGGAGTGGAAAAGGATCAAATTTGGAGCAAATAGGTGAAAAATGTGCAAAAGTGTTTTGGTGCCTAGGCACAAAGTAAATAGAGAAGGCCACACCTAAGCGCCAGAGGCCCCACACTTAAGCATTAGTGGCAGTTATTGGAAGAGTAAATTCGATTTTTGTAAATTTTGAAGAGGTGTTTGAGGCACCTATTGCTTAATAGGTGGTTACAACCACCATGGACAAAAATTATTGTGAAAGGATTCATCACTTGTAGAAATACATTGAATCAAGACATATTTTGAAGAGTTACGAAGGCACATTTTGGAGAATTATAAAATAAGGAAGATTTAGACATTGAAAGAGGTCCCGAAAGTACTTGAAAAGTTTTGGAAGTTCANTTCCAAAAAAGCATCCAAATACATTGAATTTCAGCCCATAACCGCCAAAAGTCGGTCCATAGTCGTCTCGGGAGCTGTCAGCAGGCTAGAGGGCGTTGTCGGTGAGCTTTTCTGTCATTTTTCGATCTTCTCGGGTAAATGTCACAGTCAGCGCCGTTTTGGCGCTGTCGGCGGGCAGACTGCGCAGCTCCACCATTTCGCTCTATTTTAGCTCTGTTTCGCCCCATTTCAGTTGTGTTGTGTTCCTAACAAATAGCCCGACAAAATAATCATTAAAACAACCTTCCTTAAAAGTGTGATCTCATTCAAAAATATGCAGGGTTTTAGCAATACTAGACAAATCCTCTTTATTCACAAAATTAGCAAGCATATTAGCATTCCAACCACTCCAATTCCACACCTCCTGAACCTACAAGTTAATATCAGAAGGGCCACCATAACTTTCAGCTAAAATACCCAATTGTCACTCCAAAAGCTACATTTGCTGATACACCTATATGATATAGTGTTTTTAGACATATTTTTATACTAATTTTTGAGATATTGCACTTTAATGGAAGGTATTTGTGTGTTTTTTTTTCAGGTACAAGTAAAAAGACAAAAAATGCTAAAAGGAGTGAAAATGGATCAAATTTAGAGCAAAAATGGTGCAAAAGTATTTTGGCGCCTAAGCACCAGAACCGACGCTTAAGAACCGATGAAACAAAGAAGGTCACACCTAAGTGTCAGAGGCCCCGCGCATAAGTGCTAGTGACAGTTACTTGGTGGGTTAATTCATTTTTGATGAATTTTGAAGGGACATTTGAGGCACCTATTGGCTAAGATGGGTGGTTATAACCACGAAGGATGAAAATATAATTAAAGGACTTGTGAATGGAGGCATCCCTTGGAAAATACATCGAATCAAGACACGTTTTAAAGAGACACCAATGCACCTCTTAGAAAATTATAAGAGAAAAAAAGTTGAGACTTTTGAGAGGGTCCTAAAAAATCTTAAGTCTTGAAAGGTTCTTGAAAATGTTCGTGGATAAGCTTTTGATGAAAATTTCGGGCACAACAAATTTATTTTCCTTTTGTTTTTTAATTTTATTTTGAGAGTTAAGAGTGTTGTCAGAGAGAAGAAATTGAAAGAAACTTTAAGAACTTGGTGGAGANAAAGGCTCGATGGGTTTCTTATGACATGAAGCTCTTCTTTACTTACTTTCAGTCAAATAGAAAGTTGTAAAATGACTTTTTGACACAAAATCAAAGGTGAAGCAGTTGACATTCACTTTTTTGACGGTCTTTCACCTTGGCCACATGAGAGGCCATTTAAAATCCTCTTTTTGTTGGTTTAACCCCTGTATAATACCAAGGTTTGTACTCCTTTCCATTTCAATTGAAAGTCATTTGGACACATGACAAAATGCAATGACTTTAATATATTTTCTTGCTGCCACAATTAAATTGAAATTGACCTTACCTCCTAGCCATCAGACCAACCACCTAATAGCTCAAGAATATTCCACCCATCTTATGTGGCTTCTTCCCATTGGAGCTTTTAAATCCACATCATCACCACTTTGGTAACCTTTTCCATGTCATTGGCCACCTCCATTGGCATATAAATCCACCATCATGCCATGACTGAAGTGTGGATTTTTGCATTTTTACTTTGGGAGGTGCTTCCCAGTTGCTTTCAAAGCTTTCTACATATTTTTTAAGCACATTTTCAACTATTTTGAACCCTTCCCCTCCACATCAAAACCTAATCTTGAAGTTTTAATCCAAGAGCTTCTTCTAGGCCTCTCCATAAACTTCATTCAAACTTCAATCCAATCATTCCACAAGCTTCCACACACCTTAAAGTCACTTTCTCCATCAAAGTTTTCTTGCCCCATGCTTCATAACCTAACCATATACCAAATCCAAGCACATTTTTTTTGTTCAAATTGACACTTAACCCATCTTCTGAGAAAATCTAACATTTGAAGGAGGATCCTGATACACCTAAAATATATAGTATTTTTAGACGCATTTTTATACCTATTTTTGAGATATTACGCTTTAATGGAAGATGTTTGTGTGTTTTTATTTCATGTACAAGTAAAAAGTTGAAAAATACTAAAAGGAGTGAAAAAAATCAAATTTGGAGTAAAAATATGAAATTTGTGCAAAAGTGTTTTGGAGCCTAAGTGTCGGATCCGGCGCTTAAGCGTCAGATATAGTTATTTGACGGTTTTCTTCATTTGTCCAAAGTTTGACGAGACATTTGAGACATCTATTGGCTAAAGAGGGTGGTTATGACCACTAGGAACAAAAATACTATTAAAAGACTTGTGAAATGAGGCATCTCTTAGAGAATACATCGAATTTGGACACATTTTGAAGAATTTCTAAGGCACCCCCTTGAGAAATTTATAAAAGAAGGAAGTTGAGACATTTGAAGGGGGTGCTTGAAAGTTCTGAAAAGAGTTTGAAGAGGAGTCCTGAGGAGTTTTGGAGAGATTTTCAAGCACCACAAAAATTTACTTTATCATTTTTTTAGTTTATTTGAAAGTGTTGTAAAAGAGAAGAGATTCAAAGAAACTTCAAGAGTTTGGTGGAGGGTTTGAGATAAGTTTTTATATTTGTTCTTGAACTACTTTTGGTTTTAATTGAGACTTCTTGTTGGTTTGACAATGATTTCTACTTTTAAGCCAGCGTGATTTTATTTTCTCAATGGATTATGAGTAGTTTTCCTTATCTTCTGTGTTAAAATGATAAGTAATTAAAGTGTTGGATGGAAGTTGTGGAGAGTTAAACAANTTGAACTACTTTTGGTTTTAATTGAGACTTCTTGTTGGTTTGACAATGATTTCTACTTTTAAACTAAAATGTTGTTTTTTTTCTCCATGGATTCTGAGTAGCTTTCTTTATCTTTCTCCTTAAAATGATAAGTTATTAAAGTGTTGAATGGAAGTTGTGGAGAGTATTAATCTTTAATGTTAAAAGAAGTTGTGATGATTTAAATCCATGNTAAACTACAGTGTGGTTTTGTTTTCTCCATGGATTCTTAGTAGTTTTCTTTATCTTTCTCCTTAAAATGATATTTAATTAAAAGTGTTGGATGGAAGTTGTGGAGATTATTGATCTTTAATGTTGGAAGAAGTTCTGATGATTTAAATCCATGTACTTCATTTACTTCTTGATTTGGCCTATCCAAATGTTAAAATTTGTTGTGAGAACATGTAAGAACCGGGCTAGTATTGTCTCAGTCAACAATTGGAAAGAATCAGATGAGGTTGTACAATGAGAATGTAATTCATATGATTGAGTGCAAATAAATAGGGAAATATTCATTGATGGGTGTTAGAGGACTTTAATGTGATAGGTTAAAGCCCTAACTTGGTTTATTGTTTTTAAGTTTTGATACGAGATGTTAGCCCCCAGGTTTTTACTTCTCGATTTGGCCAATCTGATACGAGATGTTAGCCCCCAGGTGGAGGGAATCGATGTTTGGTTTATTGTTTTAGGTTTTGATACAAGATGTTAGCCCCCAGGTGGAGGGAATCAAGGGAGGGTTAAAGCCCCCAACTTGGTTTATTATTTTAGGTTTTGATACGAAATGTTAGCCCCCAGGTTGAGGGAATCGAGGGAACTCTAAAGTGAGAGCTATTCCCTGCCTAGCCGGTCTTCAGAACTATTCAAACTTTAAATTAGTCAATGTTCTTTATAACATCTCCCCTGCCTAGCCGGTCTTCAGAACTATTCAAACTTTAAATTAGCCAATGTTCTTTATAGCATTATTAGTAAGGGTAAAGAATATTATTACTCCTATTTGACACAACACAATTTGCATACTTTCACAACAGAAATCCTATACTTGTTACTGATTCATGATAATGAGAAAGATATTTTCATATCAAGTGCTTTTCTTTTACATAAACTCATGTTATCTTTAGAAGTTTTATTGTTTTGTCAAAATATCAAAAATACCAAAAAGAATTGAAGTTTACTTATTGACAAAATTTCAGATTTGATTTTTTGCAAATTTTAATTTTCTTTTAATCTACTCCAAAGTCTATTTAGTCCTTTTGAACATTAATTTTCATCTCAAAATAATTCACAAACAACACCAAACTAAATTTTATACATGAAAATACACTTTTTACAAATACATTTTTCTAATTATACTTCCACATCCTTAAAGCAAACTAAATTATAAATCAGCATTGAAATCAAGCCACAACAGTAGGATGCTGACACAAAACTATATACAATCAAATTCAATAGAGTTCTAAAGCAAAGTAAAGTAAATCAAATCCACACAATTACATTAAAAACATAAGTATTTTAAACTAGTAGAGAGTCACTTCTTCAATTATTCTGCCTCATCTTCAATACTTTCTCCTCCTCTAATATTTCTCATAGACTGGTAATGGACGTACAGATTATAAAAGGGTCGGTACAGGAATTGATCAGTCGAATCTTCATCGATCCATTCATTTTTCTTGAACATCTGCACCGATCTTGCTTCAATTGTCCCAGTATGATCAAAGTTCTCTTTCATCCTCGATCTCAGTTGAATATAGTTGTGTAAAATATATAAAGTTGACTCCGCTTTACAACGGTGCCAAAAACTTGAAGTGATATTTTATTAATAATAACATTAAGCTCTTATGATTAGGATTCTATGCAAGCATACGTATCGTTATAAAATAATATAAGACTTTCTGTTTAAGACCCAAATATCAATCCCACGAGGAAGGTTTAAATTTGAAATGATAAGTTAACTAGGAAATTCACATAAATCATAAAAAATTACTGTCACTAATTTGGAATGTGTAAGATGCTAATAAAACTAAATTATTAACTACTAGCAAAATTTAAATGTAGAGTTTAAAATAGTAATCACTAAATTATGTTTATGTGTTGAAGTTTTTTAATATGAAAAAGTATCTTTCCCACTATAATAAGCTTTTTGGTGAAATGAGATCAGATAAATGCTTTAAATTTATGTTGTGCTTATAGAAAATTATTAGCTAATCTTAGGTTTAGTCCCTAAATCCTTGGCTAGGATAGGAGGATACTGGCTCCCACTCCAGAGTTCCTACTTCCCTTCCTCTAAAGGCTGACTCTCGCATCAGTTTTTAAATACTAAGATCAAATTAGGGATTTTTAGTCTTTTACCCTAGAAATCTCCAATTCTACACCCAACAAAGTATATTTTTCAATTTATTTGCATTTAATTCCATGGATGAAACACTCCTTCATGGACTGAAATGTGATTCTCACTCTATTGTAGAACTATACTCCATTTCCTGGATCATATGTTTCACAACATAGTTTAACAATTCAATTGGCTAAAAAGTAAATTAAGAGCGAAGTTGAAAAACCATCACAATTTATTTTAAATTTTAACATTGGCATATCCAAATTTTTTCTTCATTTCACTATATCTTAGAGTAGAGACAAAGATAAAGGAATCTACTCAGTCTTCATGATAAAGATACAAAAAACACAAATTTCATATATTAAGAATGTTCATACAATAATAATAAACAAACAACACTTATCTGAAACTCTTTCTCAAAGCAAACATTTTGTAGCCTCTGTTAGGAAATGTAGGAAGAAGAAATCTCTCACGTCTCTTACTCTCTAACACTTCTTTGAGAAGAATTCACACTTAAACTCAACACAAGAACTAAAAACTTTAAAAAACAATAATTATCTAATGGTGTGGAATGTANTTTAATACTTAAATTTCTTTTATTAAAAATAATTTTCAAAACTATTATTATATTTATAAGTAAAAAATTTATTTCAGGACTTTGCTTTAAGAAAGGAGAAATGGAATTCAAAACATTAAAGACCTATCCAGATATAGTAATCCTTGCCTGAAAAGAAAAAGAAAAGGAAAAAGAAAAAGAAAAAGAAAAAATAAGGGAGGAGAAGCTTGAGGATTAGTTCCTAATAAAAAATTGGTTCCACATTTGAACTTTTTAAAGTATAAGACTTGAGAAACTCTTAAGTTTAGGGATATAATATGGTAAGTAAAATTATTTTTAATAAAAATTTTTCAGTGGAGATAATAAAAGGACTAAATTCTAAATTTGGAAAATCTACAATATTTCTAAATTAGATAAAAACTTATATTTTCATATTTCTTAACATTAAAAAATTCTAAACTTTAAGTTTGTCTCATTTACTAAATATTTTTTCTAAATTAGATTACTAATTTTTTAAATCTAAAATTTAGTAACTCCTAAAGAAACTCATATACATATCATACTTACTTAGTTTTCAAAGATTGAAGTGTCACTTGAGGACAAGTAACATTTTAAGTTTGGGATATTTTGATACATCTAAATTATATAGTGTTTTTAGACACATTTTTAGACCTGTTTTTGAGATATTGCGCTTTAATGGAAGGTTTTTATGTCTTTTTCTTTCAGGTACAAGTAAAAAGGTGAAATATGCTAAAAGGAGTGAAAAGGATCAAATTTGGAGCAAAAATGTAAAAATGGTGCGAAAGTGTTTTGGCGCCTAAGTGTCAGATCCGACGCTTAAGCGCCGGTGAAACAGAGAAGGCAGTGCCTAAGCGCTAGAGGCCCCACGCTTAAGCGTCAGAGGCAGTTATGTGATAGTTTACTTCATTTTGACGAATTTCGAAGGGACATTTGAGGCACTTATTGGCTAAAGAGGGTGGTTATGTCCACTAGAAACAAAAACTTTGTTAGAAAACTTTTGAAAGGAGGCATCCTTTGGAGAATACATTGAATTGAGACACATTTTGAAGAGTTATCAAGGCACCTCTTGGAGATTTATAAAAAAAAAAAAGTTGAGACTTTTTGAAGTGCGCTTGAAAGTGCTTGAAAGTTCTGAAAATTGCTGGAAAGGGGGAGTTTTGAAAGATAGTTTTGAAAAGATTTTTAGGCACCACAAATTTACTTTATCCTTTTTGTATTTAGATTTATTTAGAGAGTATGAGTGTTGTAAAAGAGAAGAGATTCTAAAGAACTTCAAGAGTTTTATGGAGGATTTGAGATAAGTTTTTATCTTTTATTTTAAACTACTTTTGGTTTTAATCGAGACTTCTTGTTGGTTTGACAATGATTTCTACTTTTAAACTAAAGTGTGGTCTTTTTTTTTCTCCATAGATTCTAAGTAGTTTTCTTAACTTTTCTCCTTAAAATGATAAGTAATTAAAGTGTTGGATGGAATTATTCAAATTTTAAATTAGCCAATGTTCTTTATAACATCTCTAGTAAGGGTAAAGAATATTATTGCTCCTGTTTGACACAACACAATTTGCATACTTCCACAACAGAATTCCTATACTTATTACTGACTCATGATAAGGAGAAAAATATTTCCATATCAAGTGCTTTTCTTTTACATAAACTCAAGTTATCTTCAGAAGTTTTATTGTTTTATCAAAATATCAAAAATATTAAAAAGAGTTGAATTTTACTTACTGTGAAAATATCTATAGTTTAAATAATTGTCTTTTTAAAATAGAAAGTTTGTTGATGAATAGTACATATTACATATTTTCCTTGCGGGTTTGATATTCAGGTCTTAATCAAAAAGTCCTCTATTATTTGATAATGATACATATACTTGTGTAACATCCCAATATATATATAAATTAAAAAGTTAAATTCTTATTTTCTACAGGATCAAGTATTTGGTTTTGTTGCAAAGTAAGAAAACATAAGTGAAAAATATCATCAAAGACATTGTTATATTGTTGCATATAAGCAGTCGGGATCAGGTACCGACCTCAAAAGACAGGAATCAAAATTTAGGTACTAATCCTGAGATGAGAATTGAAATACATGTATCAATCCCAGAAGGAGAGAATCAAAATTTAGGTACCGACCTCAAAAGATAGTAATCAAAATTTAGGTACTGATCCCGAGATGAGAATTGAAATTTAGGTATCAATCTCAAAAAAAGATTCGAAATTTAGCTACCGACCTCGAAAGACAGAAATCAAAATTTAGGTATTGATCTCGAGATGAGAATTGAAATTTGGGTATCAATCTTAAAAAGAGAGTCAGAATTTAGGTACTGACCTCGAACGACAGAAATCAGAATTTAGGTACTGATCATGAGATGAGAATTGAAATTTAGGTATAAATCTCAGCAGAAGAGAATCAAAATTTATGTACCGATCTAATTTAGGTACTGATCTCAAGATGAGAATTGAAATTTAGGTATCAATCTAGAAAAGAGAATCAGAATTTAGGTACCAACCTCAAAAGATAAGATTCAAAATTTGGGTATTGGTCCCGAGATGGGAATTGAAATTTAGGTATCAATCCCAAAAAGAGAATCAGAATTTAGGTACCAACCTCGAAAATTGAGAATAAGATGTTGTGTTCCAATCAAGTGGGCCTTATACCAATCTCGAAGATATGGGTAGAGAATCAGATGTCGTGTTCCAATCAAGGGGGTCTTACACCAATCTTGAAGATTGAAAATAGGGCCTCAGTACTTTCCCCGAGAACAATATGAAAATAGTGTAGAGAATTTGTGGTTTGAACTCATAGATATGTGTCATGTGAAGATAGGTATTGGTGAGAAAAATTTGTGAAATTTTGTGAGATTTAGTGCAGAATGTGAAATTCCGCGTGGATGTGAAGAGAATTAGTGCAGGTAAAAACAGTCGTGCTGCGCGAGCAAAGAGTAAGAGCCCTCCAAATCTAGAGAATCAGCTCAACATATTTATTTTTTTTCTTGTTGTTTTTATCATATTTAATTATCAAAAATATATTTTAAAAATTTAATTTTTGTTGGTTGATTTTTTAAGAGAATATTTTTTTTGAATTTTATTAATTTCAAGTTTTTATTATTTTGTTCATTGTTCATTGTAATTCGGAACCAACGTATGGTTCTGTAGTTCTTTATCCATTGCACAAAAGGGTAATTGAGCAAACAGACTAAATTCTGAAAAAAGATTTCATTAATCTATTTCAAACAGGTGTTACAGATTGAACATAGGCTGAAGCAGCAAAAAGTATAATATGCTGAACACATCAACAGTACATCTGAAAATATCTCATGCTGGGTACATATCACAAGTTGAGCATATCTGATACATATATCATCATATCTGTTGTGTCAAATTGCAGTACAAAAAAGGTATCCACTGACTGTCCATCCTCGGTGGGGTGAGCTCCTAATCGAGCTAACCTACTAAGCCACGATCCAGGACAAGAGTTCCCTTTGCATGTACTTAGAGGTACAACCTTCTCATAGCTCGTAAGGCTGTAGCTATTCTAACTCCGGATCTGGTTGGAATTCGTACGACATTTTTTTGCTATCCATTCTTTTGAAAGTTACATACACCATGCGTTGTCGTACCCCTGGAATGCAGTGTTTGGTGATGTCTGCTCCATTTCCTTTGAGAATCTGTACTGAACCCACTGGTAGCAGAATCTCCACGGATCCTCTGAACTCGTTGGGTCCAATGTCATCTATTTCTTTTTCGAACAGGATATTGCTCTTGCTCATGAAGGAGACCGTGCAAAAAGGACTCACAAAATCATGATGGTCTATTTGTGGGGGATGCAGTCGCCTTCATCGTAGATATTAATGATGCAGCTGTTAGGAAAGCAATCGGCTGGAAGTATGCTCCATCGAACCATCCTCTTGATCATCCACTTTATCATAGGGGGTACCAGATCCACCTCATCATGTCTTAAAATACCTGGGGGATTTCCTTGTATGTCCTTGGTAAAGTTATAATAGCAACCACATTGGATGGTGATTTTGTCTTTTCCACACATCCATTTTTGTGGTTGAAAATAGGTTCTTTCCATCAGAAGACCAACTTGACCCTTATCTCTTAGGTTGAATATGCATTCGAGAATGCTTCTTTTATCGCTTTCAGAGAAGACTCTGGTGTACGCTCCAATCCTTCTAGTATGTTGACCAATCTTCCTTGAACGTTTTCGTAAAATTCAAATTCCCTTTTCTTTACTTTACTCATTTTGTAGTGTTCTGCCGTGGTGACGATTAGCGGCTGTCGAGGATGCTCCCTCATTTCAATATCAGTAGGAATCCATGTTGGTGTTGTCTTTGTGTCCAGTGGAATAAATTATTCCACCATTAAGTGATCAGTGATCTGAAATCCATCATCGGTGGACGTGTACTCCTCTAGAGTACTGTAACACTCTAGGTGGAGGATGTTGCAGTCCAGACATTCTATAAATGCCCCTGTAGCTGGTATCCGTGTGGGATTCTTGGCGTTGGATGTCGGGTAACCCGCACAAAGATCATCTGAAATCTCTGGTATCGTTGGCTCTGCAGTAAACTCAGACTCATCCTCTGTGGCAGGCAAGCTGGAGGAGGTCTCTCTCATGCATGGATCGTAGATTTTTCACTTAAGAATCGGGGTAAGCAAGTTTTTTGTGTCCTTCTGGCGTCTTCTTTCTTCATGCAGAAAAGCTCTATGTTTTTGGCGATTGTCATTTCTGCGTTGAGTCCTTCGTAACGGTGCATCTGACAGTCTCTCGGCATCAGCAGTGACTAGACCTCTGGTCGATGCAGTTATCATAGATGACAGACGACTAGTTCTGTCCATCGGATCTTGTTGTACTATCACTTTCTTCCCCTTTTGTGAGGAATCCTCCTTGATGCCGATCTTTAACAGCGATGGTAGCCCTTGTTTTTCTCGACGGCTGACCACGTCCATCAGGGGACCCTCATAGCTTACATCGACTTGACTGAAGTCCATGTCAAAGTCTATGTTGCCACACTGTGGTGCCCTGTCCTCGTTAAGTGCGAGTTTCCAGCCATCTTGAAAGCAAATATCAGATTATGTCCTGATAATTTCTTTGCAGGCGACAGAAAAAACATCAGTGCGCAGAAATTTAGCAGGAACAAGTTTTATTAGGCAAAATTTAAGCTTATGCTGGTGAGAAAATCATTTATTTATGTATATATTTTATTTAATTCAGTAAGATATTAAACTTAAAAGTAGAAAAGAGAAAATCAAAGTATGTAACTTCAAATGTTTTCATTTTATTGAGGTTAATTTTATTACAAATTTTTTGGACCCGGTCACAGATGTTTGGTCAAATAAATAATCCCAAAACAATCAAAATTTTAAAATTTCAATTCAAGCAATGTGAAGTTGCATAGTATGTCTTCAAGTATCGTCCGTTGATTGACAACATGGGTCTTTCGCCTTAAAAATCACTAGCTGGTAGGCTCCTCCTATGTAGACCTTTTCCACAACAAATGTTCCTTCCCAAATTGGCTCAAAATTTTCACTTATCTTGCGGCGTGCAAGAATAGGCCTTTTGAGAACAAGTACATGATCGCCAATTTTGATTGTCCTTGAGCGGACCAATTTGTCATGAGCTTGTACCATCTTCACTTGATAAAGCTCCAAATACTGTTGTGCTTCTAGTCGTTTTCCTTCGAGACTTTCCAATTCTTCAAGTCCAAGTTTGCACTTTCTTCTGTTGTAAGTTGATTGACGACAATGACTTTTAGAGACGACGTCTAGACTTCTAGTGGTAGTAGGGCCTCAGACTCGTACACGAGCATGTAGGGTGTACATTGAGTGGGAGTCCTGAATGTTGTCCGATAGACCCACAAGGCTTCTAATAATTTGTTATGCCAATCTCTTTTGTTTTCGTCCAATGTCTTCTTCAAAATCTGTATCAATGTTTTGTTGAAGGCCTCAACCAGACCATTTGACATGGGATAGTAGATTGTAGAGTATCTCCAATCTATCCCATGTCGCTTAATGAAATTGTTGACTTTTGTGCTCTTGAAGGCTGTCCCATTGTCGGAAATTATTCTGTGCGGCACTCCAAAATAGTAGACGACTTGGCTTTTGAAGAATTGAAGTTCGTGTTGTGTCATAACCTCTCACAACGACACTGCCTCTGCCCATTTGGAAAAGTAATCTGTACCGACAAGTATAAACATGTGCCCTTTAGAGGATGGAGGGTCTATCAGACCTATTATGTCAGTCCCCAACACTCAAATGACCACGAGGCGATGGTTGGGTGTAGCACATTCGGAGGTTAGTGTAAGACCACACCCTGTACTTGGAACTGGTGACATTTTCTGGCTGTATCTATGCAGTCGGACATCGTTGCCGGCCAATAATATCTGAGTCTCTTGATCTTCATTTTCATCTTTGGCCCTAACTCGTGCACGTCACACAATCTGACTTGTACTTCTTTTACAATACTCTGAGCTTTGGCTCTGCTTAGATATCGTAGCCACATCTGATTGAATGATCTTCTGTAAAGAATATTATCCACTAAAGCGTACAACATAGCCCTTCTTGTGATGTAATGTGTTGTTGATTTATCTTTTGGCAGCTTTCTAGCTTGCAAATATTCTATTAATGACTTACGCCAATCTTCATTGATATCAATAACCACAACTGTCTTTCCTTCTTCTTTTTCGAGCTTGTGTAGATTTTCAAGTTTGATTCAAGACAAAACCTATCTCCCTTGTATTGTAATATCAATGGAATCCTCCTGGGGACATGCTAATTTTTTTGCAAGTTTTGCTAGAACATCGACATGGGCGTTATCTCCCTGAGGAATCCTGTAGAAAGTTACACTAGGAATCCGTTCTAGTAGCTTCAAGGTGTACCATTGGTATTCTGTTAACCTTGGTTTCAAAATCTTATATTGCCCGACGACTTGTTGGATGACGAGTTGAGAATCGCCATAGATGGTAATATCTATTATATCTATCTAGATTGTCAATTCCAATCTGGTAATTAGCACTTCATATCTTGCTTTGTTGTTGGTACATAGCTCTGTCATTTGATATGAGAACCTCATCATACCCTTATCTGGCGTGATAAAGATCAAACGAATCCCTGCTTTATCTGGTATAACTGTGTCTGTTTCTTTGCCTTTTTTAGCTGACGAAGCTCCATCAAAGTACATCTCCCAGCATTGCACACTGGAGAATTCCATTTATAATACTTGTTCAACTGGTAATTCGTCATTAAGAGGGGACCCAGCTGGAAGTGGGTGTGTAGCGAGAAAGTCTGCTAAAATTTGTCCATTGATAACACGAAGGGGAACAAAAGTTATATAAAATTGAACAAAATTACCGACCATCTTGCTAGACGTCCAGAGAGTGTTGGTCGGGTCATCAAATATTACAAAAAATTAACTTTTGAAATAAGGGCAATCTTATGAGAAAGCATGTAATGCCTGAGCTTTTGGACGGAGAAAATCAAAGTAGACAATGCTTCTCAATAGTCAGATACCTTATTTCTGCCAGTATTAGACGGCGACTCAAGTAGTACAGTGTGTTTTCTTTACCCTCGTCATTGACTTGGGATAAGAGGGCTCCAAGAGAGTTATCTAAGGCTGCAGTATAAAACATTAAAGGTTTTCCAGGGATAGGGGCTGTCAAAACAGGAGCTGTTATTAAATATTGCTTAATGTCCTTGAAAGTCCGTTGGCATTTCTCTTCCCAAACAAATGTGGCATTCTTTTTAACTAATGTCGATAAGGGTTGACACTTGCCTGAGAGATTAGAAATAACACATCTCAGATATGCCAACTTTCCTTGGAAAGAATGTAGTTGTTTCAATGTTTTGGGTGGAGGCATTTCCAAGATAATTTTAATTTTATCCGGGTCGATCTCGATTCCCGATGATAGACAACGAATCATAGAAATTTTTTGGAGGTAACGCCGAATGTGCACTTTACGGGGTTCATCTTATAGTCGTACTGTCTTAATCGTTCGAACACAATCCTCAAGTCGTACAAATGGTCTATTTTCTGTTTACTTTTGATAACCAAGTCACCCACGTAGCATTCCACTTGATTGTGAATGAGATCATCAAAAATCTTGGTCATAACTTGTTGGTATGTTGCTCCGACATTCTTCAACCCAAACGACATCACTATGTAGTAGAAAATCTCGATCGGTGTTCTGAAGACTGTAAGTGCTGCATCTTCGGGAGCCATCTTGATTTAGTTGTACCCCGACGATTCGTCCATAAAAGAGAAAATTTCATGTGTCAAAGCGATATCCACCATAATTTCTGATATTGACATTGGAAATTCATCCTTTGGACATGCTTTATTCAAATCCCTGAAGTTGACACGTACACGGATTTAACCATTTTTCTTCTTAACTGGCACAATATTAGCTAACCATGTGGGGTATTGCTCTTCTCTTACAAAGTTAATGTCTATTAATTTCTTCACCTCGGCGATGACTAGCTGCTCTATTTCGAGACGCATTCTTCTTGAAACTTGTTTTACTGGGGTCATATCTTTGTCCACCCCGAGTTTATAAACTGCAACTTCTGCTGACAGTCCTGGTATTTCATCATAACTCCATGCAAAGCAATCTTTGAATTATGTTAACAACTTGATTAACTCTAAAGATTGTTCATCATTGAGTAGAGAACTTATAAATGTAGGTCGGGGCTGCTCTTCTATCCTGAGGTTAATTTCCTTCAATTCATCAACAGTTGACTTGATTTCTTCCTCAAATTCTGGCGAAGCATCTTCTAATAGCTGATCTGTAGAGTCATCATCCACATCGAGGCAATCCTCTTTTGATTCACTAATAACATACATGCAAAATTCTGAATCATCGACTGGTTTAACTGTACCAAATTTGAGACCCTCTTTCGAGTTAGGAGTTCAAATTTTAATATTCCATAATTTTTCAAAAAGTTGTAATTTATCTTTTGGCATTTGTTTTGACAAATGTCACTGTTGAATTAACTTTTGTGCACAAGGCAAAAAGTAACTGAAAGGTAATTCCATTAAATTATTAGGATCTTCATCCAAATTTACATGATTTTCAAGATTAGTGGAAGTAGAAGCACGGTAAAATTTTATCGGCATTGAACCAACGCTGGTGACCTTCTTGACCTCTAAACTTTTAACCTTTTGAGGGAGAATCGGAGTAAGGGTCATGGTGTTCACATTGTGGTTTATCCGATCATACATTGTCTCATATTCTCTTTTCTCCGATGTTCTAAGGATATCTCATACTGAGGCTTCTTCTATTTTTTCATCATTATTTCATCTTTAGAACTTTCATCATCATCAATGTTGATGGTCGGCCTAGCACGTTCAACAATTAAGTTGGTTCTTGCTCGTCCACATCCCCGAGCTCGATCTCAGGTGCGCGACCTAAAAGAACCCTCACCAACTTATTCCAAAAGAGTGGTGGGAGATTGCTAAAGCCGAGCTAAATGTCCTTGCCGTTGTAATTCTTCTAAATCTTCTACTTCATTTGCCACAATTTCATGAGAGAAGACAATTTTCTTTGGAGGTGCATAGTAACCGACATCTTCATGAATGCCAACTTCATGAACTGAAAAAGGTTGTAAATCTCCCTTGATGCAATGTTCTTTTCCTTCTTTGTAGTACTTAATGCACTGGTGTATAGACGACGGAACCATGTTGTGTTTGTGAATCAATGGTCGACCTAGTAGAGCTTTGAAAGAGGTCTCGACCTCGATGATATGAAACTTGGCGGTTGTTACTAGTTCTTCAACTTTCATTAATAATGTAATTGATCCAAGGGCTCTCTCCCCCCTTTTGGTTGAATCCTCTTAGCATCATTTTATCGGACATAGGCTCCTGAGCTTCAATGTCCAAATAGACCAATGTCCGTAGACTCATCAAGTTGAGTGATGCTCCAAGATCTACTAAAACTCTGGACAACACAAATCTGTCGATTTTAACGGAGATATAGAGTGGACAATTATGGTCGGTGGTACCAAGCAGCAAGTCCTCATCTGTAAAGATTACCACCAGCTGTTCTTTCAACGGACAAACTACATCCGAGGATGTGCTGGCCAACTGAGCTAAGCAAATCTCTAGGTCAAGCAAAGTTGTAACCAGAGATTCTCATCTCCTTTGATAGGATTATAGCTTCGTAGATGCTTAATTTGGCTGACAATTCCTAAGACGAGCTAGCACATTGTAATCCACTTTGTATGATCCTCTGATCTTTACTTGGTTATGTGTTTCTTCTGCTGGCGGAGGTGGAGATAGTTCTTCTCGAGTTACTATTTGTTTTCCTTTATCTGTTAGAGTTATTTTTAGGGGTAATACTCTCACACTCCTTAAGTTCCCCTCTTTAATCTCTTCTTCTTGAGATATCATTGTTGAATCTTCCGGTGTTTCTTCTTTGTTGGAAAGATTTAGGTTGATGGAAAGTGGTGCACCGCGACACTCGAGGATTGGTTCCTCACTCTCGGTGATGTCATAATTAGTATTATCGATGTCTTCTTCGGTCTTATTAACAGGTTCATCGAACTTAAGTACGATTTGAGGATCATTTTAGGAATCGAGATCGAGGTTAGATTGGTCATAATCAATTACGCTTTTACTAGAAAAAGTTAAAACATAGCCGAAATCATAATCATTATATTCATAAGACCCCGGAGGGGCAAAAAGATAATCATTCAAGGTTAGGGGTTCGAGGATTTTCTTTTCCGAATCCGATACAACTAATCTAGCCCCTATCCTACCCCCCGTGCTATCAGTCTTTGTGGTGGTGTTCTTCCTCTTCTTCTTTGTCGGTGACAGGTCTTCTGGTGAAATCTTCATCTCAGGCTTGGCAGGCTGAAGATTCTGAACGAAGGCTTGTGCTGATGTATTTTGGATTTGGTTCAGTATTTTCTAGGACAATTTGCTCCAGACTGTACTTAACCCGTCTTTTCCAGTATAAGGGTCAATCAGAGAGAATGGCTCAGTTGAAATCATATTTATAGAACCTTTTTCAGGCTCCTTTAGATATTCTTTCGAGATCGTTATATTCCCTTAAAATTTTTCTCGAGCCAATCCTTAAAGACCAAACAATTTTCTATAGTGTGTCTAAGCAATCTGTGATATGGGCAATAATTAGGTTGAACCTTCTTGTCGACCTCTTCGGGTTTCTTTGGATCTCTGAACTCATGTTTCTTCATCAGACTTCTGAATATTTTGGGTACGACTTCATCTTTGAAGGAATATACCACTTTCCTACGTTTTGCAATGGACATTTTCTTATTCTCTGTTCGGTATGATCCTCCTTGAGGCGGTTGCTGGCTAGACTGGCCATACTTTTGTGTCTATTGTTGAGCATGTTGCGATGACGACTGACGAGAATTTTTTGCATGTATCTTCATTGGTTGTTTTCCTCTATCGACCGTTGCCACTGTTCCAAACTTCTTTTCAAATACTCTGGTCGTCCTGGACTACTCAGCCTTCTCATGAGAATCCATATGTTTGACTTCTTCTTGAAGATTGCTAGCGTTGCTAAGTAGCTTCTCGAAGGATCTAATGGTGAGTCCCTTGAGCATGAAAGCCACTAGCCCATGAATGCTCTTCAGTAAGATCTCAATCGCATGATGTTCTTATAGCTGAGATTCACATTTCATGCTAAGGTTTCTCCACCTCAAAATATAGTCCACTAAAGTCTTGTTAGGCTTTTGCTTCTCTACTACGAGATCTCCAATAGACACATGATGTTGTGCTCTGCCAAATCTCTTCACGAACAATTTTTTCTAATTCGGTGAATTTTTTGACTGATCCGTTGGGTAGTTCGACATAACAATCAAAAGCGATCCCTGACAGGCTGCTGACAAACTGCCGAAAGAGTAAAGCTTTGTTTCCTCCTGTGTTGCCACAAATGGCTCGAAAATGCGCTATATGTTGTCTGAGATTTTTAGTCCCATCAAATATCTTAAAAATTTGGCAACACAAAACCCTTAAGATAGGACACGACATCAAATTCCTCCGGGTAAGGTCTACCCTTCAAAATCAATGCATCACCCTTAGATTGGGCTAAGGCCTCCCGAACTTGCTCGAACATTTGCTTAAATTCCTTTTCTGGTATGGTGCTTGATTGAGAATCCTTCTTTTATTGATCATCTCTATTTGCTGAGGCAACTTCCCTCCTTTCATCTGTGATGTGTATAATCCCCGGTTGATTGACTTCTGGAGAGGCTAATTGTGGCGGTTGAGACTGTCCTTGAGTTGTGCCCATGGAGGTCATGGCAGCAGCCATCTCTTCCATTCTTTTCTCCATTTGGCTGATTTGCTCATCCCTTAAGAAAACAACCCTACGCAGCTCATCTTTGGCGTTCTCTTCGACGAGAGGTTGAGCGTTGCGCGCAGATGCAGTAGCTCTAGTCTCGATGACATGGATTTTCATGACATCTTCCTTGAGGTATTCATTGAAGTCAAAATCTTCATCATCATCATCAACGGAAACTCCATGTTCTCGGGCCAACTCAGAAAACTTGACCCTGAGCTTCTCGACCTTTTCTTCAATTATTGATTCTTGTAGCACCTTAAGATCTAAAGGACTTTGCTAGATATCCTCCACTTACTCATCCATCTCAGTAGCAATTGCTGCTACAATGTCAAATGTTTCAGACCTTTGTTTCATTCCATGATCCTGCCCTATGGGTTTACTGGACTGTATCAGTACGGTGACCTTGGGTACCCATAACTTTTTCTTTGACTGTGATGTCTTAAGACGGTGTGCCTCAGGAGAAACATCAAAATTTCTAAGAGAAGTGTGCTCCCCATGGTACAGACCAGATACAGTACTGGGTAGTCTCTTCGTCTTTCCCTTTGGAACTTTAGGAACATCTTTATGGCTGGTAATTAGTAGAACTCTCGGACCCAGATGCGACTTAACTGGTCGACGACCTACAGGTCTAGTGACAGTAGAATCAGTAACAACAATGGTGGTATCAACCCTGCTTCCCAAGCAGAACCAGATGAGAACGCGAGCAGACAAACCAGATGGGAACACGAGCAGAAAAAGCTTCAGTTGATTTCTGAGATCGTCTGGGTAACTCGCCAACTGAATAACTGACTCGGGTGATAGGAGTAGGCTTCTTCTTCTCCCCGCCATGTCCATGAGGTGATGGTAAAGTAACAGCGATCTTTTGGATACTTTCGTACCCATTAGTATCCATCAAGGGATGGAACCTACTCCCTTGCAGAAGTGGGTAAATCTCCAGCAATCCTGACTCCCCCTGGTGAGGAACTTCATCAACAGGTACTTCCTTAGAAATCTAGGCTTCAGTAGCCCTACAAACCTTTCGACTGTGGTTTTTCCTTTAGGTTTGGGTTAACATTGCAGTCCTCAGACTCGATCCAATTTCAAATACTGACGTCAGGACAATCAATCCTTTTCTCTGGTCTTCAACGATCATAACTTCTTTTCCCTTAGCAGAAACGGGAATAATAAGCTTGGTAGGTGCCATGGTGGTAATAGTCTTGACCTTCTTGTAAGAAAGGAAATCCTGAGGGCAGTTCAGGTTGAACTCAGCAGACGGTTCTTGAACCTGTGGAGCGACGACCTTCATTACGACGAATGGGGATTTTCTGAGAACGACCTCGAGATCTTCAACTCCTACTCCTAACTTGATGCTAGGAGTGAAATTACAGGCACTGTGGCTTATCGGCAGGTTGCAGGAGAAAGTGAGCATTGGGAACGCCATTGTAGCAGCTTCAAAAAAAAGAAAGGTCTAGGGCAAGCTATTTGGCAAAAACCTTGTAATCTTAGTGCGAGCACTAAAAATTAATAGAGGTCGATCTGTAGACCGGGTAAGTCTTTATTTAATTTATGGATATTTTAAGATTTTAGTAAAAGTAATTTGAAAGTAGAAAGATTTTATTAATATAAGGAAAATAAAAGAGCAAGAGTAGCACAACACAATCCGATTTAATTTGCAAAATAACAAATCAAACTCGAAAGGGAAAGAGTGCTCAAGACCCAGTGTGGAACAAACTTTACAACGCATAATACTTAGGTGGAACTAGTCCACCAACACACTTATTGGGGGTCTGACCCCACGCAAAGATAAAAAAAATCCTAAATGGCCTCCTGAACCTTCCTCTTCAAGGGTGATTGAACAGATGATCCTGAAGTCCAGAAGAGTTGACCGTACTTAACCAAGATAAAAATGGGTAAAACATGCCAACAAAAAAAAAGGTCATTTGGTCCAAGAGGGACATAGACGTATTACCGATGTATGAGGATAATGTTTCTTGATTAATATAGAGACATAAGCTACATTCCCCAGAGAAATCTCCAAAAGCTGTCAGCACTATTTTGGTTAAGGAGTTGCCTGTTGGAAGCTGTCGGCCGCCACAATCGAAATCCCGTCTCCCGCTTCAAAAAAACATTTAATTTACATATATATATATATATAGTTTAAAAAAATATGAAATCAAACCAATCCCATATTTTTCATAGTTTAAATGAAAAAGCACTGTACCTCAAACCATGCATCTATCCCAAAAGATAAACACAAGACTTGAGGGTGAGGCTCGACCAAATAAACTAAAAAAGTATATGACATCCGTTTGGTCTGCAAAAACCATTTTATTTGCCAATAAGTTCCTCTATTTAATATGAAGAATTAAATAGGGTTTATATTAAGTTGGATCCGGAAAAAGCTTTTTATAAGGGCAAGCCTCTATAGTTAATTATATCCTAGATAACTGAAGTCACATAAGAAAACTATCGATAAAAATAAAGAAATATTATCTTCAAAGAGGTCATAAGGATGGGACTTTTCAACAAGATCAGACAAAGAGGTGTGAGAGGGGAATGACTCAAATTTGGAACATTTTGTTTTTGGAATCTAAAGGAGGAAGAACTAGAAGATGTCATAGATTCTGAGGAGAACCTCTGTGACTTCCCAATCTATCCTATGGTTTGGCTTCAATTTCAGAGAGAGATTATTTAAATGTTTCATCATGCAAATTTTATTTTCTTAGGGCTTACATTCATGTGAAACGATCACACAAATAGCCTGGAAGATGTAAGGGTTTAGGTCGTAACGAACGACAACCTCAGAATCCTAAGACGAGTTAGGACTTATATTGTACAACAGGGCTATGCAAAAGGCCTAAAGCTAAGGTGAGGATTTTTGTTGCACTAGGCAAATAACCTCAAAATCTTATGGCTTGTTTATTTAATTATAAAGAAAGATATGTTGTTGTAGATCCTCTTATTGATGAACATGGTCGTGCTGCCCACAATGCTAGCTCCAAGCTCCTCATCGTGACGAGTTTATGCTTTCTAATGTGTCAGGTTGTAATGTCAAATCGGATGTCCCTATGGTTATGGTCATTAAATGTTATGGGGCATATTAAAGTTGATTAAAGTGACACCGGTTAAGATCCTACGGTTCCCTCGTTCCAGTACCACTATTTTCTTTCGGATTCACTTAGTCCAAATGAATTTACTAAACTCAACCCAATGAGTTCCATACTTTCATTTAAACCGTAGGAAGTCTCATTAGCAACTATAGGTTACCTCCTATAAGGGATTCGAGATCATCTGATAGAGACGTCTTAATTTAGTTACAATTATTGTTTTTTTATGCTTGTGATTAAATTTGAGTTGTTTTATATTTTGAATGTTGTGGCGGTGAATTTTTTCTTGGTTGTTTTTAATTTTGGTTTTGGTTTTGCGGTTATCCTAACAGTTTTGGTTTTCATGCAGGGTAACATCGTTGTTTAACATGCAAGCTTGAGACAAGAAGTACGTAAAGGTAAATGCATTAATTTAAAAGTGTACATGTCGATTCTTCTCATTCCACCACTTGAAAGGTTAGTATTTGCAAGGCAAGTATAAAATTTTGCAAGGAATTTAAATTGCAGGAGTTGATGGACATGCTAAGTTATGACTTTATTTAATCTTAGAAGATCCTAGTGGATGAGTTTAGAACAAAATATGGCATGTCCAATTTGCTCTTCAAAATGTCCAATAGATTTAAAAGTGCTCGGGGCAGGACCCTGGGCCATTTTGAAGATCTCTTAGAAATATTCCAAGTTCATGTTTGGACTTATCATATTGTTTCATTAATCATCTGAGGTCGAAGTGTGACCACACCGTTGCTCAGTGAAACTTGACAATTTAATTATCCCCATGATAGGATACCCAATTAATCAATTGATATTTCATTTAAAAGTTATGTGAGTGGGTACCCCTAAGGCAAGTTTAAGTCATTTAAGATTATGGTGCTTGTAATTAAGGCCAGACTTGTAGTGTTTAAAGATATTAATCACCAATCATATTATCTTCTCAGTTCAATCAATTGAGTTTAGACACCGAGCCTAGGTCACTACCAAGCCTTTAACAATCATGATAGGTGGAATGGTGATTATCAAAATTTTGATTTAAATGATACGTATTCTTATTGAATGATCATGACATCATCAATCTTAGACTCAAGAAAAGTAAATAATCAAATTTCTAGCTTAAGCCCATCACTTAAGAATCATTTGATCTTAATTGACTCCCACGTCATGAAGATTAAGAGGATTATGATTTTGTTGATGTTGTGCAAGGGTGGTGAGTGAGTTTCTACCTTTTTAATCTCATTGTATTTCAATCATTCAAACATATTTATTAAGATCAAAATTACCCTTTTTTTTTTGGTTAATCCTAAATTTTTTATTAATGCACCAAAATCTAGAATGATTATTTTGCCCTTGGGGCACATCACCTCATAACTCATTAAACACAACTCAAATGACTTTGAGCATTTAGAGTGTCATATCTATGAGATAATTATAATGTTAGAGGAGAACATGTGGACTTCCTAAAATTTAATTTAATTTAAATATTTATTTAAACCCAGAAAATAGGATTCCTTATAATAGAGAAATACTTAGCCAAAATGTCATGATTTTTTGAATTAAATTATTACCATTATTTTAATGGAAAAATAAGGAAAATCCACTTTTAAGCCTTTAAAATTTATTTTTAACTTAGGAAAAATTGGGAAAACTATTTTAATGAGTCCGAAGTGATCAGAGAGTAATTAGGCATATTTTGAAATATTTTGATATTTTTGGGATTTTTTTATTACTTTTAATTATTTTAAAATTCAAACAAAAGCTCAAAAATTAAGTATTTTTTTAAAAAATAATTTTTATTTTTCCCAAGTGCCTCTGATCACAAGGAACTCAGAAAACCACTTTTCATAATTTTTTCAAGTGTATTTAATTTAATATAATTATTTTTGTAAAAAAATACAAGGTTCCTTAGAAAATCAAATTTAATACTTTAATTGAATTAAATAATTTTCAAATTTTTACAGTGGATAAATATGATTTTTATGAACAATGTGAGATTATTTTTGTCAATTTTGGATAAATATATAATTTACGAAAATTAACACAATATTTTAATATTTAATTAATTATAGAAATTTACAAGATAATTAAAGACATCATGATATTTTTCCTAGACTTCTCTAACCACAGGAAACCTACTAAAATTATTTCCATAATTTTCGAAATGATATTTTGATTTATATAATTAAAATAGCCAAAATAGTCACCTTAGCTTGAAAATAAGGGCTAGACGCATAGAGATGCCCTCTGACCTTGGAAAAATTAGGGGACATAGTCTCTATCATGAGAAATTAACCCTCAAAATTTCAAGTCATGGTGAGCGATGTTTGATCATAATGAATTAAAATACTTCAGAGGGTATTAATTCATTAAAAATCAGGGAAAAAGAAAATAGTTTTTATTTTTAGTCTACATTATTCTCCTGTGTCAACTGAGCAAGAGAATATTTTTAGTTTATTTTTATGATTTTTCTAGATAAAGATATGTATTTTTGAAGTTTAGTCATTTAAAATAATTCAGAAAATCCATATTTTTCTACTTATCCTACGCGGCGCCACCTCAACCTACGATGGCTCCAAACTCACACACGGTGCTCCGCTATTCGACGCCGTCATCCACCTTAGCTGTCACGCAGCCCGCCTTTTTGCACCAAGAGTTGGTCTGGCTTGATCTCCTCCATTGATGAAATAAACACGTGATCGGACGGCTCCCCGGTATCGTCCCCAAGTGACCTAACCCATAAGTCGTTCACACTAAAACCTTAAGATCTTTGCCAGGTTTCAACCAAATTGCATGGGATTTGTTTCTAAATCTTCATCTACTCGAGATGAACACATTTGTGCGGTTAATCAAGTATGAAATCAAGCCATTACAAATGGAGAATCAAAATCAGCTCGGGTTGAGGTTATAGCTTAATACCTTTGTATGAGAGGGCATGCCTCAATCAGATGGTTGTGGTAGCTTCAATTGCATCCAATGAACCTCCAAATGAAGTCTCAACCCCTGGCAAATTGTCTAGATATGAATTTGATCAAGGTGGATTTCAGGTGTTGGTCTAGATCTAGGTTAGAGGCTGTTTCATAGGGGGCTTTTGTGGGGAATCAAATCCTTTCAATGTGGTGATGGTGTGTGCATAATTAATTGGACTTTGGTTCACTATGGAGTTGTGGAGGAATATGTCCTTGTTTTGGCCTGATTTTTAAGCTCAAAATTGAACTCTCACAGAGGGAACCAGAGGGAGAAAATGGTTGGCTTGAGCTTAAGGATGCTTGGAGAGTCTCTGGTGAGATTTTGGCAGAGTTTCCCCAAGGATTTGGAACTCTCTTCCTTAGTTGTGGAGAAAGTGAGTTTTTATAGAGGGGCTTGGGGTGGTGATCAGGGCCAATTAGTGGGTTCAATAATCTGCTTGTGAAGGGCATAAGAGTTCTAAAGAGCCATTAGGATGAACTGGCCTCTAGGGTTGAAATTGGGTTTTATTTAGGGGTGGTGGCTCTCAGTTTTGGCATTTTCCAGCCACTAGGACTGTCGGCAGGGCCAGGGGTGGTGGTCAGGTGAGACAGGGGAGGGTTAATTATGATTAACCTTCAATGGCAAGTGATGATGGAGGGGATATTTTGGTTAAGACCCATAAATGGGATAAGATCCCTTAAATTAGCAGACCCTTGTTCCATAGCTCACCAAGCTGGTTTAAGGGGATTTGTCCTGGTCAATAGGGTGTGTTTAGTGGTTGTGGTGTCATCAATTTGGTGACTTTAGCATGACTAAGTCAATTTTGTTACATGGGTTCAATTTGGGTCAAAATGACTAGAAGTTGGGTTTTGGTTAGGCTAGCCATGGAACTGAGCTCAATTGATTGATCAACTTGGTGTAGATGATTGTCATGAGGAATTTAGAAAAGATTTGGAGTGATTTTGAATTGATTTGGAGGTTCAATTTGAGTTATTTTGGGCATTTGGTCAATTTGGGGGTGTTGGGTTAAACTTGGGTTTAGGTTGGGATAAGATTGGGCTAAGCCCAAATTGATGGTTGAAAATAGTCTATAGGAATTTCATGAAGAGTTCTCAACATCAATTGGGTTTCAATTTTGGGTTTAGGGCATTCAAGTTGTTGGAATTTTGGGGCATAGCCAAATTGAGGCAAATTTGGGGATTTTGAATGTGGGTTGAAATTGAATAAAACTGAGGCTTGATCAAGGCCAATTGAAGGTCCAATTTGATGTTTAGGATTGTTATGAAGAGTTTATAATTCAAATTGGGGCAAACTGAGTAGGCCATTGGGTTCAATTAGGTGAGTTAGGTCATGGGGCTAAAATTGGGGGGTTTGAATTGGATCAAAATTGAGCTCAAATCATAGGTCAATTATGCTTGTATTTGGTTTTTATTGATCACATGAAAGATGAATTTGAGTTTAGAATTGAAATTGGGGAGGATTGGGGCAAATTGATGGACATTTGGGGTGAATTTGGGGAAATTATGCCTTTAAAGGCAATTTGGGGGTTTTGGTCAAATTGGCCAAATTGGGTTCAATTGAAGGGTCCAAATTGGTTTTGGAGACATTTGAAGTGATTTTGGATGTTTTTGGGAAAGTTAGGGCCACCAAGGGTATTTTTGTAATTTTGGCAAATTTGAGGGTATTTTGGTAATTTTGAAAATTTTGGATGGTTTTGGGCAATTTGGGTATATTGAAATGGTTTGAAATGATTTTGAACAAATTTGGGTATTTTGGGTGAATTTGAGAATTTTGACCAAATTTGGGGTTTCAAGGGCATTTAAGTAATTTGGGTGGATTTAGGGGAAAAAGGCAAAGTTGGATTTTTTTTGTAGAATTGGGGTGTCAACCACCATGTATGAGCTATGGACCAATGAAATCCCCATTTGGGTTCTCTATGTATTGGTGTTAGCTAAACCCCAACCTAGGGCTAGTGGGTCTAGGGGACCATCTACATCAGTCTCCCAAAAGATCAAGGGATCAAAGTCAACAATTTTGGGTTTAGAGTTGTGAGTGGGTATATGTGATAGTGAATGCAAGTGAGTGAACTAGCTCCAGACCAACACCCAGAGTCAGCCCTAAGATCAAGCAGTCCTATGGGGACTCTCCTTGAGATCCTCCATACTGACCCCACCTACTAAGTGCTAGAGGTTGAGACCAATATGTAGAATTTCAAGTTGAGCAAGGAAGATTTTAGAGTTTCTAATGGTAAGGGTTCCTTTTCTAGTTTTCTATGAATAGTCATCAAGCAAACCCTATGGCTAGACCCTAGGCTACTAAAGAATGAAAACTATACCTTAACCCAAAGTGAGGTCAACATCATTATAAAATAAAGCATGAAAAATGGTACATTTTTAGGCGTATCAAAATATCCCAAACTTAAACATTACTTGCCCTTAAGTGATACTACATTTTTAAAATAATTTATGTAGATTAGAGTTAATGGGTCATCCTTTAGAATTGCTAAAATTTTGTTCTAAAATTTGATAGTTCAAATTAGAAGAACTTCTAGTGAATCAGACTTGCCCAGGGTCTAAAATATTTATCATCAAACTTGGAAATTTTTTTCCTATCTAATTCAGAAATATATGCAGATTTTTCAAACTTCGGATCTTATGAACTTTACTTTCTAGACTTAAGAACTCTCTTAAGAATAATTTTTACTAATATAAGTATAAAAAGTAAGCTTAGGATTGTTCTAAGTTCTTTACTCTAGAAAGACTCAAGTGAAACAAATTTTTGATTAGGACCTCTCCTCAAGCTTCTCCTTACTTTTTCTCTCTTTTTTTTGCATTTTCTTTGTCTTTATCCAAGATCTTTTTGATCCATTTTTTTTATATGTGAGGATTACTATATCCGAAGAAGCCCTTAAATAATTTTGAATTCCATATCCTCCTCTAAAGTTAAAACATATTACTTTCCTTCACTTGAAAAGATGTATTTTTTTTAATTTTTTTATTTAAAAATACTTTTTAAAAGAGCCTTAAATGTTTGAAAATAAAAATTCTAAGAATTCTTAATTTTTCAAAAAAATACAATTTTTCTTACTAAAGATAGTTATTCATTTTCCCAAGCTCTCCAATAAATATCCTTAACTCTAGGTTCACCCTTTTCACCAAAAATATAAACTAAATTTTCCTACTCCATTTCTATACTTAAAATTCTAACATCCTTAAGGTGACCCCACATAACAATAATTATTAGAAATAAAATACAAATTTATTTGTAATACTTTTGAAAACATGTAAGGCTTAAATTTGAAACAATTATCTTTTCCCCCCAAACTTAAGCTCAAACATGTGTAACAATGAAGTATAAAAATTTGTGGCAGGGAAATATCACTTTTACAATTTACTACACATCCTACAAAAATATCAACAAATAACACTTGGTAGAATACTGTAGTACAAAGTAATACTAACCTAAACATGAATGACATAACACTATAAAGGAATTCTAAATAGTAGAACAGGTACAAAATGAAGATTAAACAGGAAAACATTTTAAACTTTATAAAGGAATTGTTGGATGCTAGCAAGTTTAAAATATTGAGATAAGTTTTTTCATTTCCAATGGCTCATTCAACTTGACTCACAAACATAGACACACAAACTCTAATACATAGACATCACTGATTCATAAAAAAACAACAACTAAGGTTAATTTAATCTCCCTTCTACTCACATTTTCCCTCCTTACTTTAAATTTCTAATGGAAGAAACTGCACTAATAACGTGGGTGTATTATAAAACTTTATATGGTATCACCCATGGACCAGAATTCCTTCATATGTTGTCAATTTCAGGGTTACTCTAAGTTTAAGGTATACACAATCTGGTAAATAAAAATAGTGTAGTTCATCCAGATGTTGTTCCCTAAGTATGTTCATGACCTTACTCAGTGAAGACAAAGTCAGACAAAGGAATTAATAGAATTGGCATGGAGTGGTCCAAGTCTAAAATCTACATGATTCAAGGTAATGCTTTACTCCGGTTAAGAGCTAAGTCGTAACATACTCTTCAACCTTCTACTACCGAAAATCATATACAAATCTAGTCATGATGAAGGAATTACCTCACAACATTAATCCAATCCACTCTTACACATCAAACACAGATCAAAGTCCAACATTTCACTATTATCCAATCCAACATCACAACAATCACACTAAATAGATAACAAAGTTAACCATGGGTTGCCTCCCAAGAAGCGCTTGGTCTAACATTGACGAACCGATGTATCCAATGTTTATTCTGGTTATCCCAGCATCAGAATCTCATTCATTTTGTCTGTATACCACGGAATATGCCATTGAGTGATTTTGAAGAACTCTTTCTTAAGAGATATTTTACTGATTTCATCATTCAATTCAGATTCCTCTTTTGATTGAGTCGAATATTAAGATATAAATACTGGTGGTGTAGATGAATTCCCTAAATAAGTAGGCTTTAAAATTATATGGGGTACATTCATCTTACGTTCATGATATTTTTCAATAGATGGAATTAAAAGTTTACTATTTTTAGCAACGTCCATCAATTCACACCTCTCCTGAACATACATACAATCTTCTTTAAATAATGTTTTCAACTCATCACGATGGTCCATTTCAATCTCATCAGTTAACTTGCTCTCAAAAATTTCTTGGAAATTGTCTTTACTTATATAATCAATTTCATCCATCCAAAAATAATCATCATCTTTTCTCTCAGCTGAATATTTCATAGTATTTAACACATCAAAAGTGGCTTCATGGTCATTAATATTCATAGTCAACTCTCCTTTTTGCACATCTATCATAGCTTATCCAGTAACAAGGAAATGTCTCCCCAAAATAATTTGATTTTGCACATCTATCATAGCTTGTCCAGCAACAAGAAAAGGTCTCCCCAAAATAATGGGATATTTTTTATCTTCCTCCATATCTAATACAATAAAGTCCATAGGAAAGATAAATTTATCCACTTTAACAAGCATGTCGTTTATAATCCCTTTTGGATAAATGATAGATCGATCAGCTAACTGAAGGGTTACAGTAGTGGGAGAAATATCAGCTAAACCTAAGCTTCTAAATATAGATAGAGACATCACATTAATGCTCGATCCTGAATCACATAAAGCTTTTCCACGTAATCTTTCTCCAATTGCATAAGGAATTGTTAAGCTAGAAGGATCGTTAAGTTTCTGAGGAAGATTTTTCTGAAGTATAGCACTGCACTTCTCACTTAGTGCAATTGTCTCGTAATCCCCAAACTTCCTTTTCTTGTTTAATATTTCCTTCATAAACTTTGCATAACTTGACATCTGTTCAAAAGCTTCGGCAAAAGGAATATTTATTTTTAACTTCTTAAGTACTTCCATGAACTTTGAAAATTTTTTATCCAACTCATGTTGTCTAAGTCTTTGAGTAAATGAAGGTGGTGGTATTTCTAAATTGATTTTAGTTTGTGATATTAATTTTTCCATATCCTTAAAAACATGTTCTTCAGGTCTTTTAGTTTTTTTTGTTTCTCTTAGAACTTCTTTCTCTTTTATAACCACATCCTCTATCTCTCTTCCACTTATTAATTGGAAAGCTTCTACTTGTTAATTATTGTTCTCTTTAAGGTTGATCTCAGTGTTTCTAGGAAGTGGTCTTTGGGGTCTATTACTAAGTGAATTAGTAATTTGTCCCAGTTGATTCTCTATGTTTCTAATCGCAGCATTTTGACCTTGCAATTGGTTCCCATTTGCAATACAACTTCTTCTATAGACATCTTCTTATCCTCAAATTGTTGATCATTGTTAGAGTCGGGTGGATATGAAGGTCTATAGTTTGTGTTCCTCTGATTATTCCAACTTGCACTAGGATTTACATGATTATTTTTTCATTGTTGGTTTCCACCCCAAGTAGTATGATTCTAGTTAAAATTAGGATGGTTCTTCCAACCTGGGTTGTAAAAGTTAGAGTACTGATTATTTATGGTATTTAAAGTCTCATATGATAAGTTAGAAACAATCATACATCCTAATGAACTTTCCTCACTTACTGGAGTAAATTGAGGCTGATTCATTCCAAATTGGTCCTACTTTCTTGATATTGCAGCAACCTGAGATGCTTGCAATCGCATCTGTATCATGAACACTGACTAACTTTTTAAGATTTTCCCTTGCAGAGGGCCATTGAAATTCATTTGTAGCAATTTCTTCAATTAACACATATGCTTCATCCAATGATTTTGACATTAATGATCGACCAGCGACATTGTCAATTGTAAACCTAAGGGATCCTACTAACCCATTGTAAAAAGTTTGAATGATTAACCAATTGGGCAAAACATGGTGTGGACACTTTTTTAGGAGTTTCTTAAATCTTTCTCAAGCTTCGTATATTGATTTCCCTTTATACTGACAAAATGAGATAATATTGTTTCTAAGTTTAATAGTCCTTGAAGGTGGAAAATACTTGGTTAGGAATTTCTGAGTTAACTCATCCCATTTTTTAATAGAGCCAGGTGCTAATGAGTATAACCACAGTTTAGCCTTATCCCTTAGTGAGAAAGGAAAAAAGCCTTAGTCTAACAATATCGTCTAACATGTCGTTGTAACAAATTGCAGCACAAAGTTTTAGAAAACTTGATAAGTGTAAATAGGGATCCTCCGAAAAAGTTCCCCCAAACTGGTTGTTCTGCACCAGTTGGATAATCGCTGGATTTGGTTCAAATGAGTCGACTTCTATGACAGGGTACCATATGTGGATCTTCTTTCATCCATACAACTTGCCCAATCAGAGTCAAAATAGCTCTCAATGTTTATGTGTTCATTCTTTCTGAAGATGTGCACTCTTCAAGTATCTCAGAATTTGATATACTGCCCATGTGACTCTTTCTCGAATCACGCATGTAGTGACTCACCACACTTACTGCAAATGATATGTTGAGATGAGTGTGACTCAGATATATGAGACGATCTATCATTCTCTGGTACTTCTCGTGATCAACTCTCCTGCCTCTGTGCTCAACTTTTCTTTCCAATCAATTAGTCAAACTGCAAACCTGACATCCTAACATGTCTGTCTCTGTGAGCAAGTCTAAAACATACTTCATCTGAGATAGAACAATACCTTTTGTTCCATGAGCCATCTGTCATAGGATTTACATAATCCTTCAATGATTTATGATTATTTTCTAAGTTGTTATTTTGAATGTTTTCCATTTCTATTTCTAGTTTTTCAAGTCCTTTCTGTTTTTTATTTTTTATTTTTTATTTTTTCTAACTCGGGATCATAAGGCACAAGTCCTGCAGATCCTTTATTTCATATACGCAACACCACAAACGATACATTAACAATTAAACAACTAAAACAAAAAAATATGTTCAACATAACAAAACATTTTCACAAATACTTTGTTTTTCACACAAACAATGTTTTCCCAACGCTTTTTCATACAAAAAATACTTTTCACAAAAAAAATAGTTGTTACGACGCTACAGTTTTCCAAGTCTAAGCCTAATTACTTCAACCAAAATTCTCTTAAAAGTCAAGATCAATCATCGCGATCCCCAACAATGACGGTAAAATTTTGATCCCGATATTTTTTATATGTAAGGATTTATGAAGTTGACACCACTACTTGAAGATTTTAATCCCCAATAATGACACCAAAAACTTGATCCTAACCAAAGTAAGATTTCAATTATATTTGTAGGGATCCTACGTAAGTATATGTATCGTTATCAAGTAATATAGGATTTTATGATTAAGCTATGAATATCGATCTCATGGAGATCGAGGTTAATCACGGCGGCTTTCAAGAGAAGTTCTAGTCTAGAATAACACACCCTAGCTTGGAAGGTTGATAAAGGTTTGGTTTTGTTTATATCCTACAATTATCACTACAATACTACTTTTACTTTTAAACTAAAATACTTAGTGAAAATCAAAAAGTAGGGTTTAATATATTAAAAGTACCATTCCTCATGCAATGAATTTAGTGACAAGTGTAAAGGTAAAACAAGTAAAGAGAGAGATTGTAACAAATAGGACCAATTATATTCTTTACCCTTACTAGAGATGCTATAAAAAATAATAGTTAATCTAAATTTTGAATAGTTCTGAAGACGGGCTAGGCAGGGAAGATACTAGCTTTCACTATAGAGTTCTCTCTTATCCCTCCACTTAGAGGCTAACATCTCACATCAAAACCTAAAATAATAGACCAAATTAGGGGCTTTAGCCTGTTACTCTAAATTTTTCTAATTCTACACCTNTATAGCCTACACATGCATACTAATTCATTATAAGAGGAAAGAGTAAAGAAAACAACTCACTACACATGGAGACACAACAAGAACTTTTCATTGAACAAGACTTTGAAACCATAAGAACAAATTACTAAATTCAAATCAAAATACAATGAAAATACTTATCTCTGATAGAAATCAAACTCTCCATGTATATCAAAAGCAATCTCCTTACACTCCTCTCCAAGAACAAAATGAAAAGAAAAGAAGAAATCTCTCACTCTCTCTCTTTCTCTCTCACGTTGTCACCCCACTTGGGGCTCACACCCAAGCATTCTTCTTCTTCTCCAAGTCTCTTCTCATCTTCCAATTAGTTCTAAAGTCAAAGAGTTCTTTTAAAAACATTTCCAAGCCTTATTTATAATTTTCCAAGAGATTCTTAAGTGTCTCATCAAAAATGTCCATATTCATAAAATCTTCCAAAACGTGCCTCAAGTGCCTCTTCATAACTCCTTATAACTACCCTGAATTCTTCTAGAAAGTCTCTGTTGTCATTTCTAATGAATTCCCTAAGTGATGCACGAAGCACCGCTTCAAAAATCGTCCAAATCCAACGTATATTCTAGAAGATATGTTAAAAACCATCTTCGGTGCCTAAGCATCGTTTCTTAGGCGCTTAAGCTCCCTCCTCTCTGTCTGGTGGCACCTAAGTGCCATATTTGGGTGCTTAAGTGTTGAGCAGAGGCACTTAAGTGTCCGGTTTTGGTCCGCATGGCTCCGGTGTGCCCCGATTCAACCCGATTTGCTCTGTTTTGCTCCGTTTTTGTTCCTTTTGCTCCAATCACTCCATATTTTTTAATTTGATGTAACTACAACAAAAAAATGCAAGAAAACATACTTTTAAAGTGCAATATCATTATAAAATAAAACACAAAAAAGTATATTTTTAGGCGTATCAGTAGCCATTTTGAACTTTACATCCTTTTGAAAGTAGTGAAAATTATCTTCTAAAAGGCTAACGATATGCAGTGTTTGGCTAGATTTTCCTCATTCCCATTCATTACTAAAGCTGATCCTTGAAGCAGAGAGATAGAATGTGACTCCACAAAATCACATGGGCTTATTATTGTGGGCTATTTACTGAAAATCATACAACACCAACTCAAGAAAAAGACAGTGCATAAGCTTCTTTAAAAGTCATAAGGACTGATATGTGGCAAGATACAATCTTCTTCATAAATGTTGATTATACTACTGTCTGGTACACATGAGAAAGGTAAAATGTGTCATGAAACGATTCTCTTAATCATGAATCTGAATATCAAATGGATTGCATCAAATTCTCTACTTCGTAGTATCCTAGGTGGGTTTTCTTCACTATCATGGAAACAACACCATATTGATGAGTTGCTCTGCCCTTGTCTCTCATTTTTTTTTTTAATTAGTATAAGTACGCCTCTTAAATTCTCCTCAGTGACCCTCTTCTTCAAGCATGTAAATGACCTAGACAAAATTCTACTGCAATACATAAAAAAAAAACTCCAGTATAAAGCTTTAATCCTTCTAAGATATTAAATGGTTTTCCCTTGACTTGTTCAAAATATTCAAAGTGTTACTTTCCCATCATTTGCATCTGGCTAAGAGATCATAGCCTCAATCACCAAATATGGATACAAAGGCTACTCTGATTTCTATGGAGATGTCTCAATTGGCAAGGAGGCTAGTATATATGTAAACATGGTATCTCGAACCACTTGAGATAACTCCACAAATAAGTATTCTTCAACACTAGGTATTTGTTCAACTCATGCAACCTCTATTTCTTTGGCAATTCTAGCATGCATCTTCATCTTTCTATTCTTATTCATTCTTTGTATTTTGGTGAGTGTAGGCCTCACAATCACAAGCCTAACTTAGGGTTCACCAAGTGTCTCATTGGACTCATCACATATCAGGAATGGAACAGTCTCTTCCTATTTTCTAATTTAATGAATATTTGTTTGTTTTTTTCCTCACAAAAATTTTATCAACAACCCGCCTTCTAGAACTTCCTTAGACTCAACCACAGTTATCACTGGATTGTCACAGAGCATATCTAAATCTTCAAATCTCATGTTGAAATTGATGACTGGTTTATTTTCTTAACTGCCAGACAAATACTATTTTTGAAGGAGAAAATGAGCCTTCCTAATGAGAAATTTTTATAATTAGAAAAATGAAGAGTTAAATGTTGTTTGAAGCTAAAAATTTATATTTTAAGAAAATCTTGCAATTTTAATTTAAGAAAAATTTGAAAATATAATTAGGTTCAATATTGAAATTAACTTTAAATGATTAAAGTGTTTTGATCTTAATTATTCATAAGTTCAAAAAGATTCAAAATTTTGGATTTCATTAGAACTCGATTAAAATAAATTCACTATAAATCAAATCTAAAAATAAATAGATTGAAAATTCAAATTTCCATTAAGATTTCAAAGATTCACAACAATTTGACCCCCATGAATTCTTAATTAGGTTTTCTTTCAATGAAACACCCTTAGATTAATNTCAATATTGAAATTAACTTTAAATGATTAAAGTGTTTTGATCTTAATTATTCATAAGTTCAAAAAGATTCAAGATTTTGGATTTCATTAGAACTCGATTAAAATAAATTCACTATAAATCAAATCTTAAAATAAATGNATTTTAACATGTAAGTTGATCAAGTTTACATGTAAATGAAGAACAAAGTAAAAATATCACAATATATTCTCACTTTACTTAATTATATAGCCTACACATGCGTACTAATTCATTATAAGAGGAAAGAGTAAGGAAAACTACTCACTACATATGGAGACACAACAAGAACTTTTCATTGAACAAGACTTTGAAATCATACAAACAAAGTACTAAATTACATGAGCCTTCCAGACAAATACTATTTTTGAAGGAGAAAATGAGCCTTCCTAATGAGAAATTTTTATAATCAGAAAAATGAAGAGGTAAATCTTGTTTGAAGCTAAAAATTTATACTTTAAAAAAATCTTGCAATTTTAATTTAAGAAAAATTTGAAAATATAATTTGGTTCAATATTGAAATTAACTTTAAATGATTAAAATGTTTTGATCTTAATTAGTCATAAGTTCAAAAAGATTCAAGATTTTGGATTTCATTAGAACACGATTAAAATAAATTCACTATAAATCAAATCTTAAAATAAATAGATTGAAAATTCAAATTTCCATTAAGATTTCAAAGATTCACAACAATTTGACCCCCATGAATTCTTAATTAGGTTTTCTTTCAATGAAACACCCTTAGATTAATTTTATATATAGTATTTCCTAAAGTAACACTAATTAATTGGAAGCATTGGACGTTCACCCTTACAATCCATTAATTTAAAGGAACCTTGTTGATAGACTTTCTCTATCACAAATGGGCCTTCATAATTGGGTTCAAACATACTACTGATCTCTTGGTAGGCCAAAATTGTTCTTTAAATAAATAAAAATACTTCACCCACACGAAATGTTCATGGTCGAACTAATTTTTCATGAGCTTGAACCTTTCGTGTTTAATACAATTTGAGATTTTATTTAGCTATTAAGTGGCTTCTTCCCATCCTTTGAGCACTTTTAGTCGTAACTGAACATTTATTGTGGAGGGTTCGTCAGACATGTTATAATTCTTATTGAGAGAAGTTGAATTTCTAAGGGAAACACAACTTCAGACTAACATACTAATGAAAATGGAGTAGAATGAATTAAGCTTCTCAATATTGTATAAGACCATAAAATTTGTACTAATTGCTCATGTATGTTGCTTTTAATTTATGTCAAAGCAATGTTGTCTTTATAGAACCATACAGATTTAAAGATTTAATTATTTAAATAGTCAAATTTAACACCAAATTTAATATTATATCTCAAGAGATAAAAATACCACTTTACAATGTGTTCAATTATTTAAATTAAGAAATATTGGATATTTGTGATGGTCTATGATTAAAATTGCCATATTTTTCTCATATGTTATCCAAATATTAGATAGGATTTATATTAAGTTTGGGTTACAAACTTCCTATAGGCACAAGCCCATGTAGTTAATTACATCTTAAGTAACTAAGGTTACTTAAGAATAGTTTCGATTATGATTAAGGTTTTATCTTCATGAATTTTTTTAAGTTTAGGTTTTCATAATTGATAAGTATAATTTCAAATAGGAAATGCTTAAAAGTGGAATAATTAATAACAGAACCCAAAGAAAGAAAAATAAGGAGATGTTAAAGATACTAGAAAACTTAGTGACATCTGAATTACCTTATGGTTTGATTTTACAAGTTTTGATAGAGATTTATTTTATGTTTCATCCTGACATTTTATTAGAAGATTAAGACTTAAATCACATGATATATGATCGTGAAAATGCCTAGGAAGTGAGAATTTATGTCATGATTAGACAAACAACCTCAAAATCTTAATACTAATGTGAGGCTCACTGAAAAAAGTAAAATCTCAGAAACCTATTTTAAAGGAAAAAAATGAACACAAACAAATAAATGTAGTGAACTTGTAAACCTACCTAGACAGGTTATCTACTAAACCACCCAATCATTGTGAAAACCATGCATGACTAGTCTCAATGAATGCAAGATAGGATATGTTGTTATTTATTAAAGTAGTAGGTCTTACAACTTGATTATAAATCAAAATGCCTAAGTATGATTGATATACACAATATCTTAAGACTAATAAAAATATATTTTTGTGATTTAAAATAAAATATTATATCTCATCACACGTAAGTATTTTATTACTTTTTGGTTAGTTTTTTAGTGTCGAGTGCTCATACTAGGTTGTGTAATATGATATGCAAGTCATTCATAATGAATGTATAGAATATTTGTTCATAAGGCTAATTGAAATACGAAGGAAGACTCACTCTATAAGTCGGTGGTCCTCACAGGATAAACCACATATTTTCGTTGCAATAAGTGAGGGCCTGAAGATAAAGAATAAGAATAATATGTTATTCTTTTGCCTATGGTGATACTTTTATGGTCATTCCTAAATTACAATGATGTTTCTGCTCATTTTTATTTAATATAAATTTGATTTTTTTATATGCATGATATTTTTAAGGTTGTGAATGTAATGTGTTGTGAAATTATAATTTTGGTTATGATTTTCATTTATTTTTTTTTTAAATCAAGTTATATTATTTGGTTTTACTAGAAAATTTAGTCCTTAAATGTGCCTACCGATAATCCAGGCAAAAACACAAATAAAACATTGGCCCAAAATGTGGGCAGACCTATCGAGCACTAGCAATAAAAACAACAAAAGACAACAAAGGGGTGTCAATCCTAAACTTAAGTTAGACTTGTTGGTCAACATCATTTCATATACTATTATAAGTTTGGTTGTAGTTTCTCATTTTGCTTTCATTTTCATTCACTTGTGGATATTTCAAATGTTGGCAGTCTACATACCACAACACACCCTAATTTTAGAAAAGAAAAGGACTCAAGAAAGAGAACCCACACTAATTTGGTGGCATAGTGTTAACTACATCACCCTATGTTATTGAAGCAACCCTACAAAATAAAGTTAGCACATCCTTAGGTTACTATGGAAGCCTAGAAACATGAAAAGTCTTGTGGTCTATTTATAAATTTTGAGGATAAAATTTTTCTTAGTGGGGAAGATTATAATGTTTCATTTTATCTCCTCGAGGGAGTCAAAGAGCGGAAGATGAAGCAAGGGGTTTAGAACTCAAGGGGTGTTTTCATGCTATAAATTGATGCGAGCTGGAGGTGAGATCAAAAGAATTCATAACAGGCGCCGACTCCGATTGTGGATGGCTTACTTTTGGAGTTGATTGATGCCTATGAAGGCAGAAAGATAGACAACACATGCAAGATTGTGCTTCGTCATACTAGAGGGTGAGCAATGCTAGCGGGAGCATCAAACTTGCTGCTTGGACAATCCAACTCACGAAGAAGCCGAAGTTGAAGAAGAAGAGGCCAAAGGAGGAGGGAGGTTATTGCAATTTTCCCTACTACATGAAGCATATCGTGTTCGACTAATTTATGGAAGAGGAAGAGGAGCTCTGTATAATAGGAAGAAGATGAAAGAATTTTAGTGAGTCTTGTGCACATGTAGAAGAAGAGGGGAGTGGTGGCCTAGCCAATCGAAGGAAGTAGGTATGAAGAATCTCTTGTGCATGCTGGTAGGAGGTGGATCTTGCTTGTGTAGGAGGAAGAAGGATCTCTATGTGCGAGAAGGGGAGATTGAACCTTTGAAAGATAAAAGTTTTAAAATTTTAATTTATGAATTTAGAAAATNAACGAGGTTGTTAATATTACGCTCCTTACCTCCCTTGTTTAAGCATGTTAATGACACCTTATTTGGAAAAGAAATGATGCCCAAAATCATTTCTTTCTAAAGTATGATTGTTAAGCTTGAGGGTGTAGGAGAAGGAAAACAAAGTGAGGAATTGTTAGTTAAGGATAGATCTGTTCAGAATGGATCTCTTTTAATGATATGAACAAATTTGTGACGATCTAAGAAAAAAATTTGTTTATATGTAAGAAGAAAGAGTACCTAAGAGGAGATGGCTATGATTTGAAAAGAATGAGCATTATGTAGGTAACAACCATTAAAAAAATAAAACTACATATGTGAACACTTTTAATATAGAAATTGGAGATATTCTTTCGATTATTGATTAAAATAGATGCAACAATCGACAAATTTTGGACTAAATTTGTTCATATTATGTGTTTTGATAAGATTCCCACTTATGAGCATGCTCTAGTGGCTATGCTTCTATGAGAAATGATTTTGTGTGCTGTCAATCAGGAATGACGGAAATCAGACAAGTAAATTAGGAGTTTTCTATAATTAGGAGCTTTCTTATTTAAAATATCTCCAATTTCTTTATTCTGATTTATTTCCCTATTAGCTAAATATTTAGATTACGAATATGCATTATTAAGTTAGCTAAAATAGATTATACAGAAGATTTTGTATCTAAAATAGATTGTAAGATTATTATTTACTGGAATGCAAGCAAATGGAAAATGATTGAACCTACCCAAGATTTAGTCTATTTTCTCGAAGATTGACATGGTATCATAACAAAATTTTTGCACTAACCACCTGTAGTCATTGGAGAACCGTCAAAACTCCCTTTCTGTCGGCCTTCTTGCGGGAAGGGAGTAACTATTTATTTGTCTTGATTCACCCATCTGACAAAGCCCCTCACAACGGAGCAGACACGACTTCGCACGCTTCGCCTTGGAATCGTTCAGAGGGATATTCGTCCGCTGCGACTGCTTAGTCTATATGCTCATCTGGTGAACCCTACGTGAATCGCTCGTCTGCTCGTCTGGAATCTCTCGTCGTCTACTCGACATCTAATTATTTCTTCGCCTACGTCGTCTGCTCGACGTCTGATTATTTTTTCGCCTATGTCGTCTTCATTCTACTTTGTCTTCCTCTTCAACTTGGCTGATCTCGACATAGCCTCTCCTTCATTCGAACTCCACCCGCAGCGGCTCCCACTTCTTCATCACCTTCATCTGCACGCCAACGAGACATTCACTTTTTTTCATCTGCACGTCTGATCTCAGCTTCAATACTTTTGGCGTGAAGATCAAGGAACAAATCGTCCTTCTCGTAGCCGGAAGAATTAATAGCATTTGGATAGTATAAAAGGACGCGAATCCTACTTATGGGCTATGATCGGCAGCATTCGGATCGTGTAACTGGATGTGAATCCTTCTTGTGGCTATTATTCAAACTTCTGGACGACAACGATAGAGAATTTCTTATTTTTCTTCGCTCAAATCATCTTATAGTTCAGGATTTGTCTTTGAGGCTTCGACATTCTCGGCTTCGGCACTCACTGCTTGAGGATTGTTGATCCCGACAAAGTTTCTTATTGGCAAATTGAAGCTTATTGATCAGTCAACATCAATTTGAGGAGAGATCTCAATCAGGAAAAAAGGAAATCAGGCAGCTAAATTAGGTGTATTCTATAATTAGGAGCTTCCATATTTAAATAATTTTCAATTTTTTTATTATGATTTATTTCCCTATTAGCTCAATATTTAAATTATGAATATACTTTATTAAGTTAGNAAGAAAGTTTGAGATTTTATTTCCAAAAGTATTTTTGTATAGATTAATAATATTTAATAATAATAATAATAATAATTCCAATGATTAAATTTAAAATTTAAGTATTGAAATCTTAATTGAAAAAAATATAATAATGAATATTTAAAATAAAACATAATTAAGAAATGTAATAACAATTTATTAACATGAATATTTTATATTTTATAGGTGTTAATTTGAAAGAAGTGATAAAACCTAAGAACAAGCAACTCATATATGATCAAGGTGAGTACTTGTACTTTTAAATTATAGTAGTATTTGGTTTCTTCTAAATCTAATACACTTTTTTAATTTTTTAGAGAGATTTTATTTGTTCTTTAAGGTCATTTGAACATATTGGATTTTATGTCAATGATATTTGTATATGTCCATTAAATGCATTATACAGGTTATTAAATCATATATTGACTTGACTGTTACAAATTGATAATAAGAATGAAATTTACTATTTTGATTGCTTTCATTTGCATGATTGACTATGGTGTAAATACATCTTTATGGTACTATCAAGTGAACACTAAGGTACCCGTACACCTAAATGAAAAAAGATATGGACATTATAGTAACTTAAACGATGCAATTTTAGATGGTGCTCTTTTGATGGATGTATGCCAATTAAAAGAATATTGATATGTAAAGGATAAAATAAGGCATAGTGATTGTTTAGAATTATATTGAATGATCATATTAGATTGTGTCACTCTTCACTTGTTCTTATATTGATTTACATAAAGTTTAACTATCATATATATTATCTTTTTTATCGTTGTATAACTATATTCATAGAGTATGGGAATTCACTGGCTGTGATTAGCTCATTATTATTATAAAGTAACATTTCAGGTTTAATTAATTGATTAGAAGATGATAAAAAGAAGAAAAAATATTTATAGAAGACGCAAACAACTAAACTACTTTAATTTTATATAGTTGCACTTTCAATTATTAAAATATTAGTTATAGAAAAATTTAAATCCTCTCTCTAACCGTCTGTACCTGCCTTAGTTAATTTCAAGCCCCGATTCGAGTCATGACACACGCAACCCTCCTAGAAATATACCCTTAATAACTCTAGATTCACTCTTAAAATTTGACGAGCCTCGGTAACAAATCTTGAAAATATTCTTTAAGTGATTCTCTTTCAATTTGACGAATTCTAGAAAGATGAGAGGAGCCTTTGATAACACTTAAATTGGCTATAAATTTTTCCACAAAGAGTTTGACAAGTTCATCGAAACTATGCATAGTTTCTCTTGGAAGTGAAAAAAAGCCAAGTATGCACCTGACATTTAAGAGTGGTAGGAAAATTTTGACAGAGTAGTGCATCACCAACTTATTGGATATGCATGATGATTCTATAATGATCAATATGTTCATATGGGTCAGACGTCTCATTATAAGAGTCAACCCTTGGAAGCTTGAATCCTACTAGAATGGGGTTTTGGAAAACCATATCGGCTAAAGGTGAAAACTCCTGAAAACTACAACTACTAAGAAAATGACTTTCGTCTCTTACAAAGATTTCTTGAAATATTTAATGTATCTCATCAAGAATTACATGATGTGGCTGATCTAAGTTCTCCATAAGCATTGGAGGGTCGCAATATAGTTCAATTGCACAGGATGAATGTGTGAAATTAATAATATCCTGCGAATTAACTTCCTGACCTAGTGGAGGAAGAACTCCAATATGAGGAGGGGTTTTTGGTGGAGCATCATCTATATGTAGAGCTCTGATTGATGGTTGATCTTGGAGTAGATAAGCCTGCCCCACTTGTGTTACTGTTAGTTATCGAGTTTCACAAGAAAGCTGAGGAATCTCATTTTGAGATTTCTCCATTCTTTATATATAGATCTCGAGGGGTGAAGAAGAGACATCTACACCAGTAGTGTGATGTGTATTGTAAGGAAATAGAGCAAAGGCTTGGCATTTCTGAGTCTAAGGCTATACAGTAGAATGACAAGTGTAAGGACGAGAAGCTCATGTAGTATGCTTATTATCCATTGAAGAAGTATAGACTTCTATCGACAGGAATTTATTTCTCATAAATGACGTCAAACTATTAAGTGTTGGAAAATTCATGGCATTAGAATGATTAATGTATGCCTTATTATTGTAGGAAGATCTTGGACTCACACAGATAATTGAAAGGTAGTAGAAGAAGACACCTAGATTTTTTATGTGAAAAAACTTGAAAAGGTAAAAAATCAAGGGTTTTAGCTCAGTTAAAGTAATCCATTATAAGTTTGTAATTTCAAAGATATACCATTTTCTCACATTTGAGAGATCAGGGCTATAATTTTACCCACTTTACAACACTTCTTTGTATACAACGTACGTAAAACTTTAAGAGTTTGAAAAAAGTCGTCGTATCTTCAATATAGTGATATGTGCTACAATTGTATTTAAGATAAAACGTTATATATGGGGGTGGCCAAAAACGTTGAACATTTCTAGCGAGTGGAGATATAAGTTATCGACGGGCTTTAAGTCTAGAGCAACATTGAAATTCTACTCCCCAACCCCTGTCAAATGAAGGGAAGTGGTATATTTATTGCCTCTAGGCAGAGGCATTTCGTTCATTTGCGAATAACTCCCGTAAACACTTGATCGGATGACTCATATTGATTCCTTTTTATTATAGAGCTTTTTTTAATGATTTGAGAGACTTAATGACTAATAGATTTAAGCGATCTTAGACTCATTGGATTACGCTCGTCGAGACGCTCAATTTGGCTATTCGTATGTCAAATTTGGAGTTTATTTAACAATTCAATTAGCATTTTGAAGCCTACAAATGTGCTTTAATGGCTTGATCTAGAATTGATTGGACTCATGTTGAACCAAGTTTGATATCATTGTGTCTGCCTGATCGAAACAGTTACTTTGATTATAAACTTATTGAAATTAAGCCTTTTAGATGATTTTTAATTCGAATATGAAATGTTTCTTGTTAAAAAAAAAATCTTGAGATTCATGTCAAATGATAAAATTTATTTTAATACGTCAATTATTTTTAAATAAATTATAAATTATAATTATTTTTTTATTCATTTAATTATTAAATGTGACAAATATTACACGGCATATGAAGAGGTAGATATTAAGATGCTAACTCAAATGATATCAAATCAACTACCTTGACAAGTTGCTTATATGGTCCAAATTTAAATATGAGCATTATTTTATTAGTTCCTTGTATGATGATGTCACTTGATATGACGGGTGTTTGTTCGTTTGCTTATTAAAATACTAAAGCTTTTATGTAATCTAAACTCATAAATTAGTCTAAAACCTAACTGGGAAAATAGTATTGAGTGTAGGCTGTGTCAAAGCTATTTTTGTTATGATTAATCGATATTATTTTGCAGTGAGAATTATATTTATATCAATATAAAATATATGATAAAAAAAATAAAGAAAATAGGCGACAAATAGAGAGAATCCACAAATTGGAAATGATAGTTTTCTAACCCTTCGATTTGTTTAATGGCCAAGTTGGATTTTCCTAACGAAAGAAACCAAAATACCATTCAACTTTTTGATTCGTAACGTTTTTTATTTAGAGAAAGAGGTCATGTAATGAAATGAAGCCGGCAATTTGAATGAAGCCAAGGATATATATATATATATATATATATATATATATATATATATATATATATATATATATATATATATATATATGTATGTGTGCGCGCGCGCGCGTACCCCCAGCCTGTTGATTGACATCCATGGTATAAGACCCGCCAGGTCGAGAGTTCGAATCCCCTCTGACACAGTTGGCCTTAAGGAGGTGGTACTAGAATTATTAGGCACATTAAGGGTGGCTGGAGGCTCGTCTAATAGACTCTGGCCATTCCTTTAAAATCTATATATATATATATATATATATATA
>JXCR01122899.1:41157-94731 GCA_002079205.1 Phalaenopsis hybrid cultivar | reverse complement strand
ATTTAATTCTGAAGATATAATAACAGGTAATGTAGATGAGTCTCCCAAAAATACATACTTCAAGTAGTTAGGTAATGTTTTCAACTCAAGTTCAGGTTGTTTAATAATTGATGGAAATAGATTCTTATTAGCATTTTCTGTAATATCCAACATTTCAAATCTTTCGTGAACATAATCTAATTCTTCATTCTCTAATTTGTCCAGAATAATTTCATCATTTCCTTCAAATTTTTCTTCAAAATACTTTTTATCTTCGAAATGTTCTTTGAAATGTTCATTTAGTGGATGCTCAACAATTTCCATGCGAAAACATTCATTATCTCTTTCAACAGCACAGTATTTCATAGATTTCAAATGTTAAAAGTCACTTCTTGATCATTAACTCTCATAGTTAATTCTCCTTTTTGAACATCTACAATAGCTTTTCCAGTAGCTAAAAATGGTCTCCCTAAAATGATAGGTATTTTTTTATCTTCCTCTATATCTAAAATGCTTTTTCCAGTAGCTAAAAATGGTCTCCCTAAAATGATAGGTATTTCTTTATCTTCCTCCATATCTAGAACAATGAAATCCACAACAGTAGCTAAAAATGGTCTCCCTAAAATAATAGGTATTTCTTTATCTTCCTCCCATATCTAAAATAATGAAATCCACAGGAAAGATAAATTTGTCAACTTTTACTAACACATCTTCTATAACTCCCTTAAATTTGTCAACTTTTACTAACACGTCTTCTATAACTCCCTTAGGATATGTAACTGATCGATCCGATAACTGAAGAGTTACAGAAGTAGGTGAGACTTCTCCTAATCCTAATCTTTTGAAAATTGATATAGTGAAGAGTTATAGAAGTAGGTGAGACTTCTCCTAATCCTAATCTTTTGAAAATTGATAGAGGTGTAAGGTTAATGCTGGCTCCCAAATCACATAAAGCTCTTCCATAGTTTTCACCAATAGCACAAGGTATAGTGAAACTACCAGGATCTTTTAATTTTTCAGGAAGCTTCTTCTGAACAATTGCACTACATTCTTCACTAAGTGCAACAGTTTCATTATCTGAGAACTTCCTCTTCTTGTTCAGAATATCTTTCATAAATTTCACATAATTGGGCATCTGCTATAAAGCTTCTATGAAGGGAATATTCACCGTTAACTTCTCAAGAATTTCCAAAAATTTTGAAAATTGTTTATTCTGTTTATGTTGCTTCAGTCTTTGAGGAAACGGTGGAGGAGGTTTTTCCACAGTAACTTTCATTGGTGTAAATGGATCCTGTAAATCTGGGTATTCATGATCCTTTTCTTTTCGGTATCCATTTTTTCTTTTTCAGTTTCTATTTCTTTTTGTACTCTTATCTCTAAATCTTTTCCACTTCGTAATTGAATAGCCTTGATTTGTTCTTTTCCTTGATCTATAGGATTTGGTTCCACAGTACTCGGAAAAGTTCCTATTATTCGGTTACCTTTTCCTTGATCTGTAGGATTTGGTTCCACAGTACTCGAAAAAGTTCCTATTGTTCGGTTACTAAGTAACGATATGCCCTAATTGATTTTCAATATTCTTAATAGTAGTTCCTTGATTTTGTAATTGATTTTTATGCCCTAATTGATTTTCAATATTCTTAATAGCAGTTCCTTGATTTTGTAATTGATTTCCTACCCTAATTGGTTCTCAATATTCTTAATAGCAGTTCCTTGATTTTGTAATTGATTTCCTTGAACTTGAAATTGATTTCCTTGATTTTACAATTTTTGACNCATAGTCTCTGACCAATTTTTATATATATATATATATATATATATATAAAGAAATCGATATTTGGTAGAGGCCCAAATATCGATTTCTCATGCGCTTTTTGCCCCTATGATGAGAGTCTGGGCCATGTGTCTAAAATTTCAGAGCCTCGACCCACAGTGGGATCAAACCTTTAACCTGAGAAGACTTACAGTGACCCCGCCACCAACAGGTCAAGGCTTGTGGCGCGCGCGCATGCACACATACACACACACATATATATATTATTTGAAGGCAAATTGGAATGAAGCAGCCAATTTTGAACAGATTTCTTTTCTTGCCTGTTCCACGTTGGTTAAAGGTTAGGTTGAGATGCGACAGATTGAGCGAGGAATTGATGCCAAAAGAAAGGCTAATGATGATTTATTTGGTTTTAATGAATGTTTGAGTTCATAATAATATTAAATAAATTAATTTCCATAAAAATATGAAAATCAAAATAAGAATTCTTATTTAATTTCATTTGAATAAAACTACTTGAAGAAAACTAGCTTTAATTTAATTTCATTATTATTAAATTTCCAATTCCTAAAATTTCCTTTCTTTAAACTCCTTATGCCAATCAGGAGCCTAGATTGCTTCAAGTTCTTCTTATCCCTTGAACACAACTAATAAGTTGAAATTATAAGTGACCACAATCCATAGCCACCAACATCAATCTACCAAGAATTTAGTTTAGCATATCTACCTTTTTTTTCTTTTCTTATGAGTGCTTTCAAGTTTTCAAGTCTAAGCACTTAGAAAATTTTCAAGTTTGAAAGCACATAAAAAGTTAATCATTTTAAACTTAGTTAATAAAAGCCATTTTTGAAAAAGGTTAAGTATGTTACATATACAATAATTTTAACATTTGGAGATTAGAGCACATTAACATAATTTACACATTAGAACATATTTAATTTCATTTAATTTTATGAAAATGAGTTTAACATTTTGGAGCACATTTAATTCAAATTGGTTTTAAAAGTATTTGTGTGTGTTTCAAATTATACAACATTTAATTTCATATAATTTTATGAAAATTAAATTTAACATTTTGGAGCTCATTAATTAAAGTTGTTTTTTTAAGAGGGTATCAAATTAAAGCATATTTAATTTCATATAATATAAGAAAATAAGTTAACATTTTAAAGCACATTTAATTAAATTTGCTTTTAAAAGGATTTGAGTGGACTTCAAATTAAAGCACAATTAATTTAATTTAACTTATAAAAGTAAATTTTAACTTTTTAAAGCATATTTATTTGAAGTTAATTTCAAAAGGATTTGAATTTTATTCTTTGATTTTTCTAAGTAATTTTTATGCCTAATACAACCTGACATATAAGTTTGTAAGTGATCTTGTATTAGACTCATGAATTTGCAAACCTTTAATTTTAGTACATAAGTATCGCACACTTTCACAATTACTATAGCATATACACCACAACATGCCTAAAATATGTTTTTTAACGAACATAAACCAACATATTTTCCTAACATGAATTTTAAGTTACCTAAACATGGATTATAAATTCATATAAGACAAACATACCCATCACAAATCCTTAAAATGAATTTTATTTTAACATAGATCCCATATAAGCATTTCTTGAATTTAGACAACATATGGGTTTTAATTTTACATAAAGCAAACATAAGCGGGTCATTAATTTAGGGAACCTAAACATAAGATTTAAATTCACATAAAGTCAACCTAAACATTTTATGAGTTTAGGGAAGCTAAAACTCAGTTCAAATTTCACATAAAGAGCAAACAAAAACATTTTGAGAGCTTCACGGGACCACGACATGACTTTTAATTTCACGTAAGGCAAGCATACACATCACATGAATTTTAAGTGACTTAAGCATGCATTTTAATTCCACATAAGACAAACATATACATCACTTACATGAATTTCAATACAAAATACTGCAAACATACACATCACATAAATCTTAAGTGATCTGAGCATGAAATTTAATTCTACATAAGGAAAACATGGCACATATGTGAATTTTAGGTTACATGAGCACGTGTTTCACTTCACAAAAGGCAAACATAGCACATGTATGAATTTTGGCAACCTAAACATGGATTGAAATTTAACATCAAGGCAAGATAAATATTCCTTGAGTATAGGGACCAAAACATGAGTGTTAATTCCACATAAAGAGCAAACATAAATATTTCTTGTGTTTCAAGGGACCAAAGAATGAGTTGTAATTTCACATTAAGAGCCAAAATAAATATACAATGATTTAAAAAAAAATTAGAAAAAAGTGTTAGATGCAAATACTTAGCATATGAATTCATGGAGTTTATAAACGTGCATGTGTAACATTTCAATTTGATGAAGGTAACCACATTAAAGCAAGTTTAAAAATTATACATAGCTTGATAAAATCTCCCAATGAGACGCATGAAATTTTCATCCAAGGTAGGAGGGAAAAGAGTTAAGTGGTAAGTAGAGGGATTTTAGTTTGGTGACATAGAAGAGGAGAGAAGGAAAGAAAGAAAGTGGGTCAAAATTTTGGTGGTGGAGAAGAAGAGGAGAATTCAATAGAGGAGTAAAGAGGTTGATTTGGTTAGTAAGGTTAGGAGGGGGAGGAAATGGAGGAGTCAAGGACTCAATTTGGTGGTGAAGAGGAGAAGGAGGTAGAGAAGGAAANGGTGGTGAAAAGGAGAAGGAGGACGAGAAGGAAATGGAAGAGAGGAGGGGTCAGCTTGGCCAGGTGAGGAAGAGAGAGAGAGAGAGAGAGAGAGAGAGAGAGAGAGTGCGTGCGCGCGCGTGTGTGTGGTTCTTAGCGAAAGAAGGAAGAAAGGGAGTGTGTATGTGTGGTTCTCGACCAAAGAAGGAAGAGCGGGAGAGTGAGTTATAGTAGTTTTAACCATGTGGATAAGAGAGGGAGAGTGAGTTAGGGTTTGTGGATTTTGACAATGAGAAGATGGGAGGAAGAATGAGTAAAGGTTTGCGAGTTTCTGCGAAGGGAAGAAGAGAGGGAGAGTGAGTTAGGCATTGTGAGTTCTGATCATGAGAAGAAGAGAGGGTGTGAGTTAGGGCCATGGGAAGAAGAGAGGGAGGGTGAGGTAGATGTTGTTGGTTTTAGAAATGTGAAGAATAGAGAAAGAGTGAGTTAGGGTTTTATGGGTTCTGACTAAGGGAAGAAGAGAGGGAGAGTGAGTTAGGTTTTGTGAGTTTCGACTATGGGAATAAGAATAAGAAGATGATAGAATGAGCATGCTTGTAATAGAACTTCATGCATAGTAATTTAAATTTAGAATGAAACAAATGGAAGATTATGTATTTCTTGAGTGAAGTAGAAGACCTTGATTTCCCTTGCTTGAGTTAAGTGTAAGCCCTTGATTTCCATGGTGAAAAAGGAGAAGAATATTAAGAGATTTCAGCTAAGCGTGAAAGAAGAAGAAATGGAGGGGGAGGAGAATGGTGGTTCAACCAAGTGAGGAGGATGAAAAAGAGAGGGAGGGGGAATGGTGATGTGAGGACGACGAAGAAGAAATGGAGAGGAGAGAGAGGAAATCAACCAATTGAGGAGGAGAGATGAGTGGAATTCATGTGAGAGTATTTTTTTATTGATGAAGTGTTGAATTTAAAAAAATTAGAAGGGAGAGGAATTTCAACCAAATGAAGGAAAGGAAGAAGAAAAAAAATATGGAAGTGTTGACCTCACTTTTTTGAGGACACACTATACTCACCTCACCAATTATTCTAGACAAGGATTACACCTATTGGGACCCTACTTCACCAAACATCCAATCCATTTAAAACCGTAACAATTTGCCGGTAAACCTTAGGGACTACCACTAACCCCAAAATTTACTTTTGGAAAGAGATCTATAAACATTGATCTCTGGTCTCATCAAAGTCCCCAAAACCCTAAAATCAGACCAAAACTTAGTATATCTCTTTTGACCTTAAATTTGGGTGACACCCCAGACTGGTCAAACCAACGACAAGAACCCATGTTTGGGACAAATTTGACCATTTGGTCAACTCCGAGCCTTATGTTCATCACATTGATCATTTGGTCAACCTTGAACCCTATAATCAACTCAACCATTATAGAATTAATTTTCACAATTTTTTTAGTTGATTAATTAATTACAAGGGATGACAAGAGGAGCCTTGGCCCAAAGCCCCTTCATGGAGCCTAAGACCATCTATAGAAGCCCAAGCACATTCACGGTCTAAGGCCTATCCTTAATGGGTTACCCATGACCTAAAACCATCCACCACCACAGGGTCAACCAATTGAACCTATTTAAACCCTATGAGCCATTATTTTTGATTTTTTCCAAACTAAGGTGAGGTGTAGGACACATGGCCCCTTACATGGCATCCACCCCATTTCCTTTGACCAAGGTGGACTAGTCAAGCCAGTTTGTTTCTGAACTCCTAATCCACCTTACCATCACTCCAATGTTAGAAAAGTCCTACCCTAGCCACCCTCTTCACCATGCTTAGACTCATGATGAGCACACCATATGGAAAACTAAGTTTGACTAATCCATGGCCGAAATCTATCTTTTGGGATCCTCTAAGCAGTCATCCTCCTCTGTCAAACAAACCCAAGCATCCCCATGAGCTCTTATGGTCTTCAATGGTTATTTAAAGCCATTACCCGAGAGCTTCAGAGGAGAGGCGAACTAGACATACAATCCCTAAACTTTGTCTCATTCTACAACAAAACTGCTCCCCATCCCCTAAACAGTTGATTCTCCATAGTTTCAACCTTTGAAATTCATTAGAAACCCCTAATTTTACACCTCAAAACTATGAAAATTTTTGGGTATGGCATGAACTCCACTAAAACTCCTACCTGAATATCCTAAAATCTTCCCTAAACTCTACTAGTAAAATCTCAATCAAAATCGAGCCATCCCGAGGCCTCTAACCTAGTCCAAGCTGAAACCGATCCCTCATTCCACCAATGACATACATAGACCTGATTCCATCTCAAATTGGACCAACTACAAGCTTCTTAAAGACAAGGCAAACGTTTCCATCAAACTCAATTGAGGCTACACCCTTGAGACCAGGTATGTGTCGCGAACCTGACCGACCTTTTTTGTAAATCAACAATTACAAGAATTTGATGATGCTACTGAGATTTAAATTCCAGCAACGATGTCAAAAACTTGACTGCGACTTTATATATATATGTTTGATTTAATAAAGATATATAGATATAATATTCATTAATGTTATAGTCAAATCTGTCAACGCAAGTATACGTATCACTCAAAAAATATAGGGCTCTGATGGAGTCCTAGATATCGATCCCACAGGGAGAAATAAAATACTACGGACAAAGATTTAATAGAGTCTTAGATATCGGTCCCACAGGGAGAAATAGAATACTACGGACTAAGATTTTATAAAAAAGTAATACTTCAACTACAACAATTTGCTTATCTGTCACTAATAGGCAATTGAAATAAGTAGATAATTTGGATAATAACTAATTATTGAAAATAATGTTTAATTGTGATATTCAATATATAAGAAAGCATCTTTCTCATTGCCAAGAAATTATAGTGAATAAGAATTAGTTCAATTTATATTGTGTCAAATAGGAGCATACCTATTCTTTACCCTTTGGTCCAGACATAAAAAACATTGACTAATTCTATGCTTGGTTACTGCTTTTGCGGCTAGGCTGGGAGGATATCGGCTCTCCCTTCGGAGCTCCCACGTTCCCCTCACCTGAGGGCTAACATCTACACATAAGTACTCAAACGATAGGACCGAATTGGGGATTTTAGTCTTTCACTCTAAAATCTCCAATTCTACGCCCGATAGTTATATTTTCCTATTTATTTGCACCCAACTTCAAAGGGCTTTGACCTCCCTGAATCTTGGATGTAATCTTCACTTTAGTTGTAAAACTCAACATATTTTAACAAATCAATTGGCCTGATTGAAAGTAAATTAAGATCGAAGTGAAAAGATCATCACAATTTCTTAAACATTTTCATGGCTTCATCAATTCAAATCACCATTTTACAAAATCTTGAGACAAGGAGAAAGACAGAGAAAACTACTCAGAACTCATGGGGAAAGCACAACACAACTTGGAATTCATATATAAAATCAAAGTCATAGAAACTATAACAAGTAAATAACTTATCTCTAAATTTCTCCCCAAGAACACTCCTCGAAGTTCCTCTGAATCTCTTCATTTCTTTACAGCACACATAATTCTTCTTCGAAGTAGTAAGGAGGAAGAAATCTCTCACTTTCCTTCCACTCTTACAATTTCTTGAAGAATTCTTCACAGTTATACGCTCTAGCAAGCTTTCTACGCACTAATGGATCCTTTCTAACCTCCAGGACTCCAAAAGTCTCTCTATTTTTGACCAAAATGTTCTCTTTAAAGATGTGGATGAGTTTTCCCAAGAGTTGCTTACGCACCCCTCCAAAATCCGGCCTTATCCATTGTACATGTCACATAACCGTCGATCCCGCCGTCGGCAGCCTCGATGGAGCCGTCGGCGGCCTTCTGGAGAATTTGTCCTGTAGCCTCGGGAAAAGCTCGCCGTCGGCGGCCTCGATGGCGTTGTCGGCGCCCTAGTGCAATTCTCCATATTTTGGTCATTTTTGCTCCAAATTCACTCCTTTTTGCATCTTTTTGTTCCATTGANTTTATTGTAGGAATGATGAATTAGGGTCATTGGAGCAAAAGGATGAAAAAATGAGCGAATTTGGAGCGAAAAGGACCAAAATGTAAAGATTTGAACTAGGGCGCTGATGGCGAGCCCAATGGTGCCGACGACGGAATTTTCCCGAGACTCTAGATTTAATTCACTTAGAAGTCCCACCAACGGCGCCCTTGAGGCCGTCGACGGCGCGCTCGGCGGTTATGTCCAACTGCACATTGGATGAGGACGAATTTTAGAGGGGTGCTTAGGCAACTCTTGGGAAAACTGATCTAAAACTTTAAAAGAGGAATTTGGTTAAAAATTACTGGATGTTAGAAAGCTCCTAGAGGTTGGAGAGATTCCATTAGTATTTTCTAGAAAGTCTAAACTATGAGGAATTCTTCGAGAGATTGTAAGAGTGGAGGGAGAGAGAGAGATTTCTTCCTCCTTGCCGCTTCGAAGAGGAATTCTGTGTGCNTTTAAAGTGCAATATCATTAAAAATAATATAAAAGAGGTATGAAAATCTCAACATATTTTCCTTTGGTCAGAACCCTAAAATTAGGCCGATGTTAACTAGAAACTTACTTTAGGTTAGCTCAATCCAACATGAATTAATCTAAATCTGATTGAAGGTATGAGGATTAACAGCTCGCTTAGCCTCAGTTAAGGACAAGTAGGACAAATAATCAAACCAGCTTTAAACCAACCAACATAAAACTCAAACCTTAAATCAACCAACATAAAATTCACCCAAAAAAATACTAAAACTTAAACTTAAACCTAAAATACAACCTAGGTTGAGATGATACTTTGGAGGAAGCAACCCATAGCTGCTAACAAAGTATTCTCTAGTCACTTTTGACTAATCAAACTAGAAATTTTAACGATACAGAATGACGAAATCATGGAATCTTGAGCAGAAGACAAAAATAAAACACAAAAATGACAAAACTTAATTTGTTAATAATAGTAAACAACCTAAAATTTTTCAACCCCTAAAATGCAAAAAATACATTACAACTTAAATGAAACCTTAATGAATAAATATCACCGAGCATAACTTGAATCCCACTGTTCGAATCTAAAAAGATCTCTTGGATGACGCAATCTATGATTGCTGACAAGAATCTTCCAATCCTGGTTTAACCATCTTTTGGACTAAGTAGACTCGAATACTCTGACAACCTTGGGGTGATGAAGCCATAGATATCTAGACTGGGTTGTCTTAAAAATAAAGATTCATCAAACTAAATCAATAAATTAAAAATATAATTCTGTGCTAACTTTATGTTGCATGACTGCTAAAGACGAAAGGCGAGTTGCGTTTTAGGTTTACTTTACATATTATTAGGGTGTGCTAACTCTGTTTTGTCGGGATGACATTTTAAAGCTTGAAATGATAAATCTCAAAACTTTTGACAAAACAACAAAACAAAACAATAAAACAACAATACAAAACAACAACACATAACGATAAAACAAAATGACAACACAACAACAACAAGATTAAAATAAACAAAACTTTTAAGTGTTATTGAATTTTTAAATATATTACCCTTAGACAACACTTAAAATTTATTAGAACAAATGTTAACCTTAATTGGGAGTTTTCTTAGGCATTCTTAACTGCTTTGGATATAATTAACTATAGAGACTTGTTCTTAAAGAAGGATGAGAATCTCAGAATATGTATCATACCTAAATCTCTGGTTATGAGATTTCCATGTGGTTTTCTTTGTATGAGTATTTTAGAAACACTCCAGAGTTCTTTCTATAATGTTTACCACAATGAAATTCTCCACACACTTTTTTTTTGTCTGTTTTCTATTCTCATTTGTCATTTCCTTAGTTTTATGAGTTTCTTAATATCCTAAGGTTACTTACATGATCTGAGAGAAGAAGTTATTCAGAGAATAGGGTAATGTAATAGACAACAGAGTGATGACTCCTCGATAACAATGACACCCGACAAACGACAAATAATTGGCGGTGGCGGCGACCAGTCTGGCAATTACCAGGATGTTTGATTGAGAGATTTAGGGTGGTTAGAGGTGATTGGGCCTAAAAATTTGACACCAACTCGTTTGGATTAAAAAAAAAAGGTAACACAGTGGTGAAGTTAGTTTTATTCAAGGTGGTCTCTATCTTAAAAAAATTGAAGTTAAAGCGTGGGCCACACCATATGAAAGAGTAATGTTTGTGAATTTTGATGAAAATTTATATGTTTAATTAACTGCATTTAATATATTTTTTTGCTTAATTTGTCTTTAATTTGAGTTTAATCTTGATTTAGGTCAAATATAAGGGTATTATCATGATGATGATTATTATTATTATTATTATTATTATTATTATTATCCTTATTTTTGTCCAAATTATCAGTCTTGATAGACCACCAAAAAAATTCCAATTTGAGCACGAAGGGGCTCATTTGAAAGATTTTGACGATCTGGATGCACTCACTTAGTTCGTTTTGAAAAAAATAACAATTTAATGAAAAAAATTATGTGTGATAAATTTTCATGCATCATAATCTCAAGCAAAAAGTTTAAATAAAAACACAATCTGATAATGTCGAACTTATTTGCATATTCTTCATATGTAAACATCATATAATTTACATAATGAAATTTCAAGCATTATGATAATCTGTAAATATCACAATAATTTAGAGGTTCATTTGAATTAAACTGACTTTTAGTTCAATTTTAGGGTTGGCTAAAGCTGGTTATATTTGATTCCCCTTTTGATTTGTCTAATTTCAATTTTTGTTCAATTAGATTTTAGATTTAGATTTGAGTTAGAGTTGGCTTAAATTTTAGTTTAAGTGGAGCTCTAAGTCCCAGGTGATCAAACTTTAGTTTAGTAATCTAATGACAATATGAAAGGATTCTAGATACATATGTGATTGCATATAAGCCAAGAGAAATAGTTGATTAAAAGTGAGGTCAACAATGATACAATATCATTCAACCTCACTATCACAATCTTTTTTTTTTATATCAAAATTACCTAAAGTTAATATAGCCATAAATCATTTAAATATTACATAATGGTTTAGATCACATATTATAATGTCATCCAAATATTAAAAAAGACATCATATGCCAGAGTTAATGTTAAATACTTTATTTAGCACACATTCACTATCACAATCTTTTTTACTTGTGATGTCAAATGCCTGAAATATACAAAGGAGTCGAGACTTGTAAATTATTGTGCTCAATAAATTTAGCAAAAAAACAAACTTGAGAACGAGGATTCATATTACCACCTAAATCTTTCAAATAATACATAGTAGGGACTTCTTTTATGAGATATATAGAGTCAAATGTTTCCTTGAAGCAAAAATTAATAATAGTATTTTAATTGATTAGATTACCTCCATGCCAATTTGTATATTGGCACGCAGGTAATGGAAAAATTATTCCATACGGACATCGTATGCAGAAATACATGTGGTGTCCGATCTGAACCGCTCATCACACTCCATCAATTTATGCATGCGGTGTCCGTATGAAATAATTTTTCCAGGTAATGAGATGCTCTGATGCTGTTAGAAGCTGCGCCGTAACTACAGCATGACATGACATGACTTATTATAATGTATATTGCAAAAATAAAAATTATAAAATGGAAGAGTTTTATGTTGCGATGCGCTTGTAAGTTTTCATCTGAAGCATCTTAATTAATATATCACTAACCAAAATATTTTAAGAAATTAAATTTATACTTATTATATATTATCATGAATATTTATATTTTATATACATCTTTTTTTTTCTTAAATTTATTAATTTATTTATAAAATAACAAAGCATGCTCTTATTTTTTGTTTTGGGTTTTGTATAAACACATATTTCTTAAATTTAATATGAATGTATTAAATTTTTAAATTTAATCTTTGAAAAACTATAAAAAATTATAATATATTTTATTTTACATTTTAAAAAATTATTTATAGTTAATTAAAATTATCCTGATCGAAAATCAATAAAAAATTTCACATATTTTTCCTTAATAAAGTACCAAACGGTTTTAGCATCCAAAGGCAGATGATTTGTCCTGCGTTTTGACTGCAGCCCTACACTCGCAAATAAGAACTTCTTTGACTTTAACCACTCACCGAAGCACAAAATATTTCTAGATGTAAAGATAAAAAAAAACTAAAAAAAGTTAATCAAAATATCTAAGATAAATTGATTGATCTAAGAAAAAGTATTAAATTCATTTTAATACGAGCATGATGTATTAAAATTTAATTATATTTTACTGGTGATTAATAAATTTTTTTATCAAGATTGAATCTTAATATATTTTTTATGAAGGATTTATAAATTTCAAATTGATGATCATCTGGGGCCCGAATATCAACGAGCTTATACTTAAGAAAACTATGACAAGACGAACCCAACGATAACAAAATTGATTCAATATGAGTCTAATCAAGCTCAAATCTGGCTATTAAAACACTTTTGGGGTTTTGTATCGTCAATTTAATGATCAAATGAACTTTAAAATTACTATGTTTGCCACCCAAGCTCATTAAATTTTTGAGGTCATTATGACTCTCAAATCAATAAAAGAAAATCTTATGATTAAGGGGGAACAACATGAGTTGTCTATCAGATGGTTATGGAAGTTATTTGTCAAAAGATCAAAATATTCCTACAATAAAGGCTATAAATAGATCCACTCTGTTCACTTAAGAGAGGAGAATTTCAATGTTGTTTTGGATTGAAGGCTCCACGATAACTTCAACCTCTATAGTTGTCAGTCGCCCCTATCAACCAACCCTACTTATAATGTCACATATAAAACACAACCATAATTTATAACACCCTATTGAAAATCTAGCAATAACTAATTTCAGTGTTGTTCTAGGCTAAAAACTCAACGATAACTTCAGGTCTCTGTAGATGTCAACCACTAACAACCAACACCCGTCAGCTGTCATCGACCACTACAGTTGTAGTCGACCGCTGTAGGCCACCCCTGCTCACCGCTGTTGGATACCCTCGCTTGTTAAAGTTGTATCTAAAAAACCATCATAACATATAACATCGTATTGAAGACCCGACGATAATTTATGACCTTCGTAGCTGCTGGCCATCATTCACCACTGCCTGTTGGTCATTGTTGGCCACCGCCAACCACCCCAATTTACCGCCTTCGACATCTTCTACTTGCTAACATCATATCCCAACACAACCTTAATGTATAAAGTGTTGAAGACTCAATGATAACTTCTAGTTTATATAGTCACTCACCACCGTCAACCATCATTAATTGTCACTGCCTACCGCTGTCGACCACCGACTACAAATGACTGCCACTTATGACTATTGTAGCTAGAATATAACGATTATACCTAAGCTTTCTTTACATTGTAAACTAATAAATATAATGTTCAGTATAAAATTATAACCTTGTTCTGAGATAAGGGGTCTAGTCATCAACTCAGCCTATATGACCAACTATTATTACAACATCCAACGATAACTATGTGACGAACTAACGTTACTGCAACCCCCGATCATGACCTATGTGACCAACTTCGACTACAGCTTCCAGCTACTACTTTTCTAGGCAACTCAAGTTATTGCAGCCCTCGACTACGACCTATGGGACCTACTATAACTACAGATTTAACTACAACTTCTGTGATCAATTAGCACGATTACAACCACCAACTCAACTTTTGTGGCCAACTACTATTATTACAGTTTCTAACTACAACCCTTGTGATCAAATGCATTTGTGCTAGCTCAATTACAACTATTACAGTTGAACTACTATTGTACATTTGTAATATCAATATTACAATTTCAACTTTTCTAATTCATGAGAAGAGTGAACCTATATACTTACATACACAAGGAATTACCTTAACTGAGCTAGACCCCGTGATTTTCTAACTTTCTAGTGTTTTTTCACTTTAAAAAAAGACAGTATCTATTCCAACCAATTTTCTATTATCTGTACGTGAGATAGATATTCGTGCAACGCTAAGATATTAAATTATCACTCTATAACCGCAAATTTTTGGGCACATAATAATATTTATCGTAAAATACATTGTAATAAATTTAAATCTTTCTAGTAAACAAAAATTTAATTAGAATTTTTTGAACCAATATTTTAAGAAAATCAATACTAATAATATATTTTTTTACCTATAATATTACCTATCTGCAAAATTTTAACACGACTCACCTGATATGGATGATCATTGAAAAAAAAATTACAATTATTATCATATAATAATAATTATATTAAAAAAATATCAATCAAAGTTCCATGCATTGACTAAACTCAAAAGAAAGAGACGGTGAAAGATGCCTAAAATGGTTGAATATAAGCCATAGGCCAATAGGAAAAAAAAAAAATACAAGCATTAAAATAATTTGATAAAATATAAAAATGAAAATTAATAAAACTGAAAAAATATAATATAAATGAATTAAAAAATTAAAAAATGACATTTACACAAATACCAAGGAGTTGTTATGTATTTACATAAGTCCGCCTCAAATTTTAATATTTATTTGTATAACATTAAATTTTTTAATATCAAATTAAATATATTATTATTTCTCTAATTTTTAAAAGTGAAATAAAACTTTTTATACATGCCTACGTGATATAAATATAAATATAAATATTTAGAAATAGATATCTAAACATATAATTTGTCAAAAAAAAAAAAAAAAAGGACGATAAATTTCCAGGCAAAGCAGTTGCCACCGAGCTCTGGTTCTGTAAACTTTCATTTCGAAAGTTGTTCGACGGCGACCTCTCTCTCTCCTCTCTCTCTCTCTCTTTCTCATCCCGCGTTTAGAGAACCGAAGACTTGAGTGGGACTCCCATGGCGGTTTTTGGAGGAGTCAACGAGTTCGCTCTCTCATTCTGAACAATATAAGAAACGTGAGTGACCAACTCCTCTGGTCATTGCTGCCCAGCTTGTGGGTCTTCTCCTTCAAGGTATTATTGCTCGTCTCCTTCTCTCTTAATCCAATTTTCGTTTTTATTGAGGGAGTTTTGTATCGGTCCTCTTCTTTTGAATTTACATCTTGCTTAGCCTTTTTCTTTTTTAGAATTTCTTTATATTTTTGGAGGGGCATGCGAAACAGTCTACTTGAGATTCGGACTCTCATTGACTGATATCTGATGATGATTTCAAGTTTTCAACATTCCACCTATTTGGGTATGGTGGTCGGTGTGGAAGGAAATCTTAGCAGTTTATGACTTTGTAGCTCTATTTTGAAGCAAGACCTTGCTAACAAGTGCATGAGCTTGATTTCTGCGCTCAATGGAGGAAAGGTCAAGGTTCTACTGTGTTGAAAGGAAGGGAAATATGGATTGTGTGCTTTCATTGTTAGGAAGAAACAGTTTGTTAATATGCTATTCAATTCTTCGTGCTACTAACTTTTATGTTTGTTACGCAACCTAATTCATCGTTATTAAACTCAGCCAAACTATATATGGCAGGCTTTATGTATCATCATTTTCTATTCATTCCGATTGGATATTGTATGAGGTTTTGATCATTTGGCACAAATCTTATTGGAATTAATATAGCATTGTGACTTTCTGTTCTGTTTCTTTTTCTTACTATACAACCTAAATCTATGGCATTTTGCTGTTTTTATAATCATTTACGCCTCAAAAAAAAAAAAAAAAATCACGAAATTCTTTTTGCATTCGGATGAACGGAGGAATTCATAAATGTCCGTTTGCCTAAGAATAATTAGTCTATTTATATTCTTACGACAAATTTTTATCTAGTTTGAAATGTAGCAAATGATTTTTGTGAATTCATTCCCGCTTTCAATTTTAGTGATTTGAAGAGCTATGGAGAAAGCATTGGGCCCATGAATGCCTCCTGTCATTCGACGACAAAGCGGGAGTTGAGATGTACATTAAGGTCTTTGATTTTGATTATACCAAAATGGGCTCATTTAACCTGCCATGTACTTTATCTCATATGGTTTCATTTTTCATAAACTGATCCTGTCAAATTGTCTTTTGCAGGCAATGTGCCCTTTAGATATGCTACCAAATCCATGCTATACTGTCAAGTGAGAAAAATCAAAGAAAGATGAAGTTGTATCTCGTAGTTCTCGTACTTGCCGCTCTTTTTTCAATTGTTGTATCTAATGGTGAAGGTAGATTACATGTCTTAGTTTCTCCTAACGTGGTACAAAATGTCAATGATTATTTTTTCTTGCTGGCAAGATGTTCTTTAATACAGCCATTGCATTGGATTTCTTACTTTTTTAGTCTATATATATATATTGCCTCAAATCTATTGAACTCCCACAGGTCAAACTCTGTGTCTCTTTCCATGAAGCTTTATTATTGGTTGCTTACTATTAGTTAGATTGAATGTGGCGTCATGCTGCAGTCTGTTGCTCTGAAATTTGACCTTTAGTTTATGATATATCAGTAAGACTGCATTCTTTTTAATTGTAAAACTAAAAGAATGTGATGTGAATGAAGCACATAAGAAGAGGCAGAAGTACATTCTTTACTTTTTTGATTAGTCCCTTCCAAATTGTAGATAATTCAAATACAATTGTGATTGTTGGAAATAGTTCGGCACTATTTATTCCAGATATTTTGTTTAAGAGCTTAGTAAAACTTGAGCAAATAAGTCCCCTACTCTTGATAAGGGTTGCTTTTTTTTTTTTTTTTTGTTTATCGACATTTTGATCATATTTGAACTTATATCCATGGATTCAGTCGTTCAAGCATTCTTGTGTTGAGCAAGTTTGGATTTTTATAAAACCATTGTTCTACTTTAAAGTAGTTTTAGTTTGCCACACTTTAATCATTTCCAAGGAGTACTTCCAATATTGCAAGTGTGTTGACCTTCTTTGGTATGATAACTAATTGCATATTTTTCTGTTGTCCTAGGGGATGTGTTGATTGACATGAAAAATAGATTAAATGCAGCTAGTAATCAGCTTCCTGATTGGAATCAGAACCAGGTTAACCCTTGCACTTGGAATTCTGTTATTTGTGATGATAACAACAAAGTCATTCAAGTGTAAGTCAGCGAATTACCTAGAAACTACAATTTTTATCAATAAATTTTAATATTCTATTGCATGAATTCAAAATTACCTTTCATGAAAAAAAATCACGTAATTTTATGTACACACACACACATTTGAAGGTTTCTTGACTTACTGTATTTTCTATGATACATTATGTTGCAGAACTCTGCCTAACATGGGTTTTAATGGAACCTTGTCACCAAGTATCGGGCAGTTGGCTTATCTAACAGCCCTGTAAGTTTGCATAATTTCATAAATGTTTATTTTTTCATGTGTCCGATGTCTGGAATTATGTTTAGCATATAACCACTGAACATGGTTTAGGAACAAGTTCATTTTGCCTCATCATTCATTTTACTATTATTTACTTTTTGAGGATAATGACTTGTATTAAGATAGTATTGGCCCATTCTCAAAATAAGTGGGGAAACACTTCCCTATCTCTCTCTCTCTCTTTTTTTTTCCTTTTGTGCCTTTTCCTTTGTTCTCTTGTTCACTGCAACTATTGGACTCACATGCCTCCGCCGTTCCCTGCTTGTGGCATGCCCTGTGTGCATGTTTGCTTGCTTATACGTTTGTCTGATACCACCCACAGCCCTACATCTTGCTGCATCTCTCATTTTCTTCAACCCGTCCTCCCATAGACAGCCTCCATGCTTGTGTGCATTGTTGCTCCCATAATCCAGGCACCTTTTAGATAATTGCATTTAATGATTGCTTCTATACAAGCTCCTCCAGTAGTAGCTCTTTGATCCATATGATTAATTAACTCATCATTGTCCTTTTCTCTATGCTATTCATTGATGCCTTTTCTATTCTCTTCAAAATGTAATCCTCTTTTAATATTGGTGCCACTATCAAAACTCAATGGAATCAACTATCATTTGTCGTCTCATTCTTTTCATTTTCTCATTGGTTTTCATGAGACTAATAAAAACCACCAGTGTACAAAGTAACAAGCTTAAATATGTGGTTCTCAAATAGATGCTCAATGGTATCAAAGTGACGTGCTCCCACTATCATATTTTTTTAGGCTACTGACGGGATGTGGGATTATTTTTTCTTCATTCTACATACTATCTAAACAGTAACATCTCTTGGGCATATATTCTTTAATTCAATATTTTTGTTTGGGACGAAAGTATCACCTCTTTACTGCTGATCTCACTAAGCAAAAATAAATGGAGGTTTTCTTTTTGCTATGTTTATCTTTGGTTTCCAGAAGTTTTTCCGGCCTGCTTAAACTCAATTAATGGTTGAATTTATAGCTCTCAGTATCTCCATGGCCTTGTTTTGGGTTCTGCAGCCCACTTAGCTTGTTGTTTTGTCTTTTTATCATGAACACACCGCAGTTGCTACTGGCATAAGACGTGGATGGGTTAACTGTGGCAATACAACTTATTTCCACATTGCTAGCATTTTTAGAGAACCAAGCACTCATCAGATAATTGTTGAGAAAATATTGGTTATCATCTAGCTACTCAACATGTCACCAATTATACTTTTGATTATACTAAAAGTCATTATGGAAATTTCTCTCTTTCTCCCTCTCCCGCGAAGAATATAATCGCTCATTACCAAGCTCTTAATTGACTACCACTCTCTCATGTGGTTTCCTCCTCTAGTTTAACTGTAACTGCTCACTTCGAGTCTTAGATTCTAGTACTTCTTGTCATAAGAAAGACTAACTACAGTTGTTTTCTTCTCTTATCATGCAAACCCTCTTTTCATTTTTGTTAAAGGACTATTCCTCTCTCCGCATTAGCTTTAAAATATTTTATATGATTCTCACCTTTTTTGTAAAAATGTTATCTATGAACTATTTTACAAAATTTCACAATTGCTCAGTAACTCTTCACCATTTCTTTTTTTTTCAATATGTTAGCACGAAGAAAATTATTGATGATGATGTTAAAATAATAGGCATTTATTACTTCTTTGTTATACCTGCTACCCCTCCACTATGTTTCCCTTTCAGTGATATTGTTATTTTTTTGTCCTCATCATTTTCAAGGCTTCACTCATCTTCTCTTCATTTTAAAATATGAACGTGAAGCCTGTGAGTATGGTGAACATGTTGTTATCTCTTTTCTTATCTAGGGTCCAAGTCCTAGTCTATGAATTTGGGTTTTTGTTATTTTATTTATGTTATTAATTAAATACAGTTCTAAGATTACTTGGATATACCCATTAAAGTTTTTGTTGAAGTTGTTGTTGTATTCGAATATTTTTATAAGAAAATAATAGTTATGTTTTCCTTTTTTTATATTCTTCATTCTGATAGCGCCCTTGAGTATATGTAATCCAGTTTTTATTTCTATTCTAAATAATGTATTGTACATCAAATCCTACCTTATACTCAAGGGACTTATATGGTTGAATGTAAGGACCAATGTTTTCTCAATATTGATGTTTAATATAAATATTTCACAACAAATTGCGAGATTCCATTTTAACATCTTGCTTTTTAATATTTTATTCTACTGATTTTACTTGTTATGAAACATTGCCCTACTATTGCCATGTCTCCATTTAAAAATTTTCTTTACATATTCCACTTTGAATTCTTGCGTCTGTGCTTGCTCCTCCACTACATTTTTGTACTTATCACCCTTGTTTGCCTTCTCCTGTTGCACCTCTTTCCATCCCATGTAATATAGCTGAACATCCATTTGCACTTGCAACCTCAGATCTTCATATCTTAATTGCTGTTTGAAACGTTATTCAAAAATGTACTAATACATTGATTTACATCCTTTGATCTTTTATCCTTTTTTTGTGATTTTATTTGTCTCTTTTTTCTATTTTTAGGCTTATCAAGAAGCATGGCTCACTCATAACTAGAAGCTTGTGGTGGATATTGAAATGAGAGTTCTCTTTGATTATCACTTTTTGGACTTGCTTACTTTTTTGTTAGTGTAACATCTATTTATGCCCAAGCGCTTTAGCGTTTAAGTTTCATCCCAATGGAATATTGCTCGCTATAAAGTTTGGGTGGCTAAAATATTTAAATTTATGGCATTGACTATATCGAAACATTTTCTCATTTTACATGGCTCAACCCTATCTGCATCCTCGCTATGGCCTTTAATGAAGGGTGGATTTTTTTTTCACGTGGATGTCATTAGCTTATATCAAGCAACCTTTTGGGTATGCTGCTCAGGCTGATAACCAAAACTGTAAGCTTAAAAAAGCTGTACGTGTGTTTCAGCCAAGCTCTCATGCCTGATTTAATAACCTCTATAAAGTCCTTGATAAGGTTGATCTTTGAAATAGCCCAAATGATTATTTTCTTTTCATTTGTCTTTCAGCCTCAGGTACTATAATCATTGTTTCTAGAATTGAGGAGATAAATAGCATCTTCAGTAGACATGTTACTAAAAAATTTGTGCATCTAAAGTAATTTAGTGTCATCCAACTCACTTGCAATGAAGGTGGTATTTCACTCTACCAATGGAAATATGCCATTACTGACGTCAGGAAACTGGGCATCTTTGGTAAAAAAATGTTGACCCTCACATGGATATATTATAAACATCTTATGATAGCATCGACGATGTCCATTATAGTATTTCATTTAATAAAATTATCTACCTGATTGTTACCCAATCTAATACTACTTTCTACCTGTATAATAATAAGTTAACATGTGGATAACCAAGTTTAGACATATTTGCATGTTGACTTAATGTTTTAGCATATATTAAAAATATCTAAAAGAGGATTGGTTTTTAAAAAAACACTTACATTTAAAAATTAAAACTTACTTTTATACTTATTATGTTGGATTTATTGAAGATAAAAAAAGCAGCAGGTTTTGTTTTTGGAAGAAAATTTTATCGCATGGATATAATAGAATGTAGTTGCTAGATTTAGCGTCAAGGCTAAATACCTGATTATATCACAATGCTTGTTAAATGATGTTGGTAAAAAAAATTGTAAAATAAGTTAGTAATCATGGCTTTTAAGTGTGATAATTAAGCATTAATTCATATTGCTAACAGTCCTATTTTTCGTGCGTGATTAATATATATTGAAGTTGATTGTTATTTCATTGTAGATGTTGTTATATTAAGGAAGGTCACACTCTTCATGTCTCTAACTTCGAACAACTGAAAAAAATTTTTATAGAAGTTGTGGACTATATTTTTTGGGGCTTGAAAGCAATTTGGTTCGTCATGATATATATGTTCCAGTTTGAGGTGGGGTTTTATTATAAAGATTTTTAAATTTGAAAGTAAATAATTATTATACATTCTACCTTTATTCTGTAATATATTATTTTAGTTGAGGACATTTTCCCTTCTATTTTCTTCCTATTCCTATTTTGTTTTTTATGTTTTCTTATATACTAGCAAACACTATAGTGAAATATATCAAGTTGTTTTTTATTGCCTCAATAGAATTGATAAGCTCTGGTGGTGACTATAGTTTTTTATGCTAATCTTGTATGAAGGATATAGACTTTTAAAGAATGAACATTCGATGATATAGAATTAGGGAGACTTGGTTCCAATATGGTAGGTATAATCTTAGGTAATATGCATCCGCCAAGTATTTCTATTTTATACTTCAAGCTGGTAATTCCAGTAAATCTTTATGAAAATTATGGTAGTCTTCTTTGAAAATGACTCTTATGAGTTTTCTGTTCCTTTCCCATCCAAAGCAATTCTAATCTACACAAGCCCATAATAACTAAAATAAAGTAAAATTTCTTTTAATGGAATTATAGATTGATTGCATTACATGTGCAGATCATTGTCAGGCAATAAGATTACTGGTAAAATTCCTGAAGAATTTGGAAATCTTTCCAGTTTGAGAAGCTTAGTCTTAGAAAATAACCAACTAACTGGACAAATACCAGATTCTCTTGGCAAGCTTTCTAAGCTCCAAACTTTGTAAGTAAATTATTGATAAGATCGAAATGTTATCTTTTCATTATTCATTTGCATTTCACATCATAATAACTGCTGCGCTTGCCATCATTGCAAGTAGGATTTTAAGCAACAATAATCTTAGTGGAAGTATTCCTAATTCCCTGTCAAATATTTCAAGCTTAAATGACATGTAAGTTTTAGAATAACTTTTACCATAGTCAGTTGATTATGCATGGTGATTGTATTTGTTTTTTTTCTTTTTATTGACTGTTTCAGTTTGTTTTGCAGTCGTCTAGCATTTAATTACCTAACTGGACAGATACCTGATCAACTCTTTCACATTGCTAGATACAAGTATGGGCAGATACTTGCTTGATTTCAATTATCTTCATGATTAAATTGATAGTTCTAGGAAGTTTGAAATGCATCAAACTTCCTGGAAATTTGAAATTGATCTGGATCCATTATTGGAACAGTTTTACAGGGAACAATCTGAATTGTGGAGGGAACTTCTCTTCACTTTGTGCATCCAATGCGGCTGAAACTGGTAAACAGTTATTCAAACATTATTGTCTTGTCTGGTTATAAAATTTTTACTTCTCTATGTGAAATAAAACCATGTAATTCTGTGGATTATTGGAACATCGCTGTATATGTTTATTTTGAGCCTTGACAGGAGGATCTAACAGTTCGAAAATCAAAGTGATTCTTGGAAGCATTGGAGGAGCAATAGCTCTCATTTTAGCAGTCGCTCTGTTTCTACTTTGCAGGAGGAGGAAAGAAGGTTTTCGACAGGAAGCCTTTGTTGATGTCACAGGTCTGGATTGCTGCTTATTACAAGCTAAATTGTTTGGTTCACACCAGGACTTTTGTTCCTAACTTTCACCTGATTTGACACAATGTTTCTCAATTTGAATGTTTTTATTAAAATTGCAACATGATTTAAATGTGGAGAAAAATATTTTAAATGCTTTGCACATTGTTTGATTACATTCTCATATATTTGTCATTTAACTGAACTTTTGATTGATACGTATGTAGATATCACTAAAATGCACATATCACTAAAATGCACATATAAAGTTATCTTCCAATAGTCTTCTTTAAGGCGGATGTTTTTAAATTTAAACCTATTTTTTCCCACTGACTTGACTTTCCAGGTGAATATGACCGGAGAATAGCATTTGGGCAATTGAGAAGATTTGCATGGCGTGAACTAGAAATTGCAACGGACAACTTCAGTGAGAAGAACATACTAGGTCAGGGTGGTTTTGGAAAAGTATATAAAGGAGTACTTCAAGATGGTAGAAAAATTGCAGTAAAGCGACTAATTGATTATGAAAGTCCTGGTGGAGAAGCTGCCTTTTTACGTGAAGTGGAGTTGATTAGCGTAGCTGTCCATAGAAACCTTTTAAGATTGATTGGGTTTTGCACAACACCAACCGAACGGCTTCTGGTATATCCTTTCATGCCAAACTTGAGTGTTGCTTACCGCTTAAGAGGTACATAACTTTTGTTGACTTCTGTCGGGTGATTTATGAGTTAATTACCTTTTGAGATGTTCATCAGTTTTTAGTATTTCTTACAAGGATCTCATGATACTCATAGGCCTTTACTTTTTTTCATACCTTCTTTCTAATTTTTTGTTGAAATAAGACTTAATCTAATCACAACTAAGTTTCTATGGTTTTGTCTCACCTAGACTAATGAGCTTAAAGATTCCCAAACCCTACACTTTTTCTCTTTCTTGGGGCTGTTCGATGGGTAATTTTCTTTGCTTCTTCATGTGAACACTTCCAGGTGAATTCGGTTTGCTAAAATGCGTTACATATTTGTAACAATTAATATGGTTATTAAAGTAGACTGTGGTTATTAGGATCTTAATCTTTGGAAAATTATTTTATACGAACTTTATAACTGCAGATATGTTTATTAATAAGTTAGAAATTAAAATCAGAAGTATAAATTTTTACGCACGTCCATTCCTCGAAATTAATTACATAATAATCAACACCAATCAATATTATAACAAACATAAGAAGACACCAACTGTGAGGTCAATTATTAAGATTTTTTGATGCATACCTCATATGGTTCTTGGGCTTTGGTTAGTGTGTATGAGTCCTTCATATCCAGTGACCTCCAACTAATGATTTCTTGGATTCTTTTGTACAATTAGCCTTCACAATTTGTTGTTATTTTCACTTGCTATTTCATTATTATGGAATTAGGTGCTTTCATTGTCTTCGTGGAGGCATTGTCTTCATAGAGAGATAGACTCTTAAGGAATTATAGAGCTAGAGAAATGGAGGACTCATGAAAACATTGTCTGCCTCATATTTTTTCTTACTAAAAAATTAAGTATCTAGATTAACAATTTCACTCCATTGACACTTTTGTTTGTCATTTATTTTTCTCAATATTCTGATGGTTATCAAAGCACTAAGCTCAAAAAGAATTTTAATGAATGATGTTTATGAAAAGTGGTTATAAGAAGACATGAGAACATTTATTTACCATGGATACTTCACGGAGAAGATAACAGGAAGCTAAGATATAAACATCACGAGGAGAAACTCTAATGGCTTGGATAACCAAGTTATACTCCAACAACGAATGGTAGCGATGATGGAGATGTTCATTAAAAAAATACCTATGGTGATCCTAGAATCAAAATACAATAAAGATTGATCCTATTAAAGATATCACCGTCACTATAGCAAAAATCCAGCGTAAGTTCTTTGAGTAAGAAAATGATTTTAAAGATGAGTGCCTTGAAGCTACTTTTGATGATTATGTTAATTTGAAGAAGCTCTATGGGTGGGACATCAACTTGAAATTTATTTCCTTCTCTATGGGTAAAAATTTCGTCTAGAACCCTTGGAGAGGGTCAAGAACGATGTCATAGGGAAGAAGTTGGTTATTGCTATGAAGTTAGACCAAGCATTAGATTCAGTGAATAAATCAAATTTGAGCCTTTCCTTGATGGTATTTTTGGCAGCTAAAGAGCTGAATATCATTTTAGATGGCATATTTGGTTGGATCGAGTCAGATGTTGCATTGTTGAAGGAGCTAGAAGCATTTGTCTATGTCATAGATATATTTTAATCTTTCGAAGCTTTTAACTAGCATATTGTAGCATATACCTCCATGGGGTCCCTACCCTTTGAGATCTTTGAAGACTTTGTTCATAAGGTGTTAATGTGTCATCAATATTGTTTGGTTGAAAATGCATGTCATATGATAACGTTATAGTCATTTGTAAATTTAATTGGATGTGATTTTCATTTGTAGTTCTTTCCAATTTACTAGAGTTGACACATCCATTAGGTGAATCATTTGATGTTTGGAAGTTTCATCGCCCTATTGATTTGTGGGTTGAGAAAAAGGTGTCCTTTTGATAAGCCTAATTGAGATAGGTATAATTTACAAGCATTATTTAGGTCTCATTTGGCCTTCTTGAACAGGACGATGTTCGTAAATCAAGTGGGATAATGCACTTTATTAAGGGTTTTCTTTATTCGGATAAAATTTAAATAAAAAAAAATTAGACTTTGTTTTAATTAATTATTTATAATTTTTTATTTTATTTTATTCATTGAACACTGCCATTACTGGGTCCCAAGTCTCGGATGTGAAAAGTAGAGGGTTGTGTTAGGTTGTCGACTGCTAGCATAAAATTTGCCGAAAAATCATGACATGAATCCTTTAAATCCTTGTGTAAATGCTAGGACGTTCCCTGGAAGCAACACACTGTATGACCTGAATACAACGATGAGTGTGTAAGGGCCCCTACATTGCCGCCTTTGTGTAGTGTCAAATAAGCAATAGTTCTCACATTATTGATAGATGCAGATAAAGAAGTTAGTCCATGAAACTATTATTAGGATAGGATCTTGGAAAATGAGTACTCTCATTAGTAATTTAATGAAATTGGTTGATATTATGGTTAATAAAAAGATAAATGTCTTATGTATTCAAGAAACTAAATGGGTTGGAAAAAATGCTAAGGAGATTGATAGTTAGGTTTTAAATTTTGGTATTCAGGTAGGAGTCGCACTAGAAATGGTGTAAGTGTAATTATAGGTAAGAGTTTGAAAGATAATAAAACTATAACCCTTAATATTATTGTTGATACTAGGATTTTTAAGTCCTTATGCTCTTCAAGTAAGTTCAGATATAGGTTTTAAAGAAAAATTATGAATTGATTTAGAAGATATGATACAAATAATAGATCTTGAAGATAAAAGTTTTTATTGGAGGAGATTTAAATGGACATGTTGGTAGAGGGTCAAAAGATTTTAGAAATATATATGTTGGCTATGGTTTTGGAGTGATTAATGAAGAGGTAGAATCATATTAGATTTTGCTTTAGCATATGATTTAGTTATTGCTAATATTTTATTTAAGGAAAGAGATACGCATATTATTACTTATAAGAATAAATCTAATAAAACATAAATTATTTATTTTCTTATGAGAATAAGAGAAATTCGAGAATGTGAAGATTATAACGTCATTTCAAGTGAAAATTTAAATAATCAACGTCAATTATTAGTTTTGAATTTTAAGATGGAGAGTTGTTAGATAAAGAATATTAGGAATCATTATCATTGAATTAGATGGGGACACCTAAAAACACGTAAGATGAATAAACTTCAAAATTTTAAGAATTGAAATATTCATGAAGATGCAAATTCTATGTGAGATAATGCAACACACACGATTAAATAACTAACAAAAGATGTACTTGGAGAATCAAAAGGAAGAGATTATATAAATAAAAATAGTTAATGAGATAATAATGTGCAACAAAAGATAAAATATAAGAAGTTTTATAAAAAATGGTTTAAATGTAAAACTTAAAGACTTGGGAAAACTATAAGGTGGTCCATAGATAGTCTAAGAGAATAACTTGTGATACTAAAAATTTTATTTTTATTGATCTCTATAATAGATTATATACAAACCAAACAAAGAGAAAAGAAAAGTGAAGATTTAACTCAAGTAAAGTATATTAAAGATGAAAATACAAAAGTGCTTTTATTAGAAGAAAATGTTCAACATAACTGGGTGAGCTATTCTGATAAACTTTTCAATGATGTTTCTAAATAAATGGCTGACCTTAGTGATCTTAATATCATTAATAATAACAAAATATTTTTTTTTACAGTCGCATTAGTAAAAAAAAAGTTGAGGCTTTAAAGAAATCAAGGGTGGAAAATCAGTAGGACCCGATGATATCTCAATTTAAGTGTGAAATTATTTAGGAGATTTGAGAGTTTTTTGGTTTTAAACTCTTTAATATTATTTTAAAAACTAAAGAGATGCTTGAGGAGTGGAGGAAGAGTACTTTGGTCCCCATTTTTAAGAATAAAGGGGATACACAAGAATGCAAATTATAAAAGAATTAAGTTGATGTGTTATCCTGTAAAATTATGGGAGAGAGTAAATAAACATAAGTTAAGACGTGATACAAAATTTTTTTATAATCAGTTTGGATTTATGCGGAACAACTCTACTATAGAAGCCATACATATATTGAGAGATTTGATGGAGAAGTACATAGAGAATAAAGAAGATCTACATATGATTTTTATTGATTTAGAAAAAGCTTACGATAAGGATCCAAGAGAAGTCCTTTGGAGAGTTCCAGAGAAGAAAGGTGTTGATATGACTTATATTCAAGTCATTAAAGATTTGTATGCTAGAGATGTTACTTGTGTTCGAAAAGACGGAGGATTGACAAAGTATTTTCCTATTTCAGTTGGATTACATCAGGAATCGGCTTTAAACCCATATCTTTTTGCTTTAGTTATGGATGCTCTTACTGGACATTTACAGGAGGATGTACCTTTGTGTATGCTTTTTGCTGATGATATCATTGTTGTGGATAAGTCTAGAGAAAAAGTTCATGAAAACCTTGAATTATGAAGGTCTATTTTGAAGTCTAAAGGCCTTCGTTCGAGTAGAACTAAAACTAAATACTTGAAATGTTAGTTTAGTAGTAGTAGCTCTAGTGGCAGAGTTGTAACTATGGGTGATCAAATCATTAAAAGGTGTGAACGTTATAGATATCTCGGTTTATTGTTCAAATTGATAGTGATATAGATGGGAATGCTATTAGTAGAATTCAAGTTGATTGGTTGAAGTGGAGAAGTGCATCGAGCCTATTGTGTGATAAAAAAGTGCCGCATAGACTGAAAGGAAAATTTTATAAGAGGTTGGTGATACCTGCAATGCTCTAAGATGCAGAATGCTGGCCTTTAAAAGAAAAGCATGAAACAAAGTTAAGTGTTAGGATGAGTGGCTTGACACTTAGAGACAATGTAAAATGCATATATCTGTGATAGGGTTGGTGTAGCTCCAGTGGCGAACAAGATTCGAAAGTCATCTTAGATGGATTGGTCACATTAAATATCCACTATCTCATGATTTGAGGAGGAGAGTAGATGTTTTAGATTTGATTGATGTTAAGAAAGGCAGAGGTAAACCTAAAAAGACTTGAGTAAATTGTATAAAAATGATCTTAATGTATTAGAATCACAATAAAAATATTACACAATAGGACGCAATGGAGAAAAATGATTCATGTTGTAGTGGGATAAATGCCAGTTGTTCTTGTTGTTGTGTTGAATTTTGGTCTTTTTTTTGTATTTGTTTTGTACAAGCGAACAATCCAACTTTAAATATTAAATCAATAAAGCTCTTAAATGATGAATATACAAGTAACAAAAAATTGAGCATGAATATTATTTACCTAACATGCCAAAATTATAAATTTAAGGAAAGTTTACTTTATGCTTTTCGTAATATATACTATTTAAGTTTAAGATAATTGAAGATATTATTAAGGTTAACCTTATTTTTGTTCATCCAAAATTGAATCAAATTGACTAGATTAAAGTTTTGTTTGGTTTAATTATGTTTGAAACATTATTTCATTGGTTTAATTTTTATATTTTTGCTACCAAAACTAGTTGTTTTAATTAATTTGTAAATCAAACCATCAATGCTAACCAAATGAATACCCCTATACTTCATAAATGAACTCTTATTTTTTTTTCATGAGAGAGTAAAGACCCAAATTGTATTGTCCGTGAAGGATGCTTCTCTGACTATGAAATAGTGATCAATTTCTCAATAAACGGGGCCTTATGGAGAGTGCCTTCTTCACGAAGGTCAAAGTTACTAGTACTAAAGGTATGATGAATTTCATTGGGCTTTGTTTATGGTAGCATAATCGTGCCACCTTTTTATTTTCTTGCGTTACAATATTCCAAATATGTGTTAGGAATTTTACTTTTAGACATTAAATTAAGGTCCTCATGAAGATGACTTTTTCCTTCTTGCGGGACGGGAAGGGAGGAACTATTTCTTTGCCTTGATTCTCGCTTGTTTGCTCGGTCGCTGCCCAACACCCGCCTTCGTTAATCTTTTTCCAACCCGAGAACTCCATAGCAATCTTGCCCCTTCTCAGACGAAAACCCCATTCCTGCCAGCTATTTCCATGGTCCTTGCCTACTCACTGGGAGCACTTGTTCGTGTCCTCCTTTGAGTTCCGCGGCATCTTCGTCTGCCTTTTTCTGCTTAGTTTGCGACATCTTTGATCCACAGCGGAGTCGAAGGAAACCTGCTGCTTCTCTGCCATAGCCGCGATCTTCTCGTCGCCTCTGCCCTAGCCCGGTCTTCTCGCCACCTCTGCCCCAGCTTGATCTTCCCAGATTACAGACGATCCTCTCTACCGCGATTAAAATTTGCCTCCTGAGTCGCGTAATCCATCGCTGCAGCACTTCCCTAGTGACGACTCAGCTTGCCGCGCCACTTCGCCACTTCGCCACTTCACCACTTCGCCACTTCGCCACTTCGCCACGTCGTCTCTGCCCTAGCTATGACTCTCCTCGTCAAGGGACATAACTGCGATCTCCTCTCCTCCCTGCGTTTCTGCCCTAGTTGCGACTCTCCTCATCAACCGTCATCTTTGCCCTAGCTGCGGCTCTCCTCCCTCGCGCCGGCCTTAAAGCTCTGGTCCGCTCATACCTGAAATCATCGAGGAAGGTACCGAATATGTTTGAGCAGCTGTTGATATTCACAAGAGGCAGACTCATCTTATGAAATTGCAATGAGCTCAACAACGCCATCAGGGGATCTCCAATCATGCTTTCCTTTTAAGCTATTTGCCACCTCTAGTTGTGGCGCTGGTTTGGTATCTTCTTCTTCTTGTTCTCTACTCTTCCCTTGAAGCACAAGGTGGAAAAGAAGAAGTATGTCTTGAAAAATATCAGACTTGATCGATAGACAGATAGATGTCGCAGGTCTTTTCGCCAAGAGATGGAACTTACTTTGAAGTATAAAATCCATTCATTGTGGAATTCAATGATTCTTGGGTGGAAAAGGGCTGTTATGTTTATATTATTATTTGTCCGATTCAGATCTTCTTCGCTAAACATCGCTGTTTCTGTGGCATCTTCGATTGCTTCTTACTCTTCGCTTTCGTCCACTTAAGCTTCTGCTTCGGCACTCCTTAGATCGATGGCTTTGAATTCGGCAAACCAAAGATCTTAGGTTTTGGCATTCACGGCTTCGACATCTTGGCTTCAGCACTTTTGGCGTGAAAATCAGGGAACAGATCGTCCTTGTCGTCATAGGAAAAATCAATAGCAATTGGATCATGACGCAGATCCTGCATGTAGGCTATGATCGATAACATCTGGATTTTGTAATTGGATCCTATTTGTGGGCTATGATCGGTAGCAATTGGATCAGGATGCGTATCCTATTTGTAGATTATGATTGATAGCATCTGGATCGTGTAATTGGATCCTATTTGTGGCTATGATTGATAGCATTTGGATCAGGACACAGATCGTACTTGCAAGCTATAATCGATAGCATCTGAATCGTGTAACTAGATCCTATTTTTGGGTTATGATTGGTAGCATTTGGATCGTGTAACTGGAAGCGGATCTTTCTTGTGGCTATGATTCGAATTTCTGGACGACAATGATAAATGATTTCTTATTTTTCTTTGCTCAAATCATGTCATGGTTCAGGAGTTATCTCCGAGGCATCGACATTCTCGACTTTGGCACCTTCGGCTTCGACATTCACGACTTGAGGATTTTTGGTCTTGACAGTGTTATCAGTTTCTTGTTGGCAAATTGATGCTTCCTGATCAGTCAGCATCAATTTTAGACAACTAAATTAGGAATTTTCTATAATTAGGAGCTTTCTTTTTTAAATTATTTCTAATATCTTTATTCTGATTTTTTTCTTTTTTAGCTGAATATTTAGATTAGAACTATGTATTATTAAGTTACCTAAAATAAATTATGCACTTTATTTTGTACATAAAATAAATTGTAAGAATATTATTTAATAGAATGAAAGCAAAGGGCAAAGGTATTGAGCCTATTCAGATTTCAGTGTAATTTCCTCAAAACTTTGACAGAGTTAGAACTTTTGAGTTAGAATTATTGAATGTTATGGAGCAATTGAGATGGGATTTTTTTCAGCTTCACTCCTTAATGATGGTGATTAAATCCTAGTTTGATAGCAGTGATCCTCCATCAATATTCTCAATTTCGTTGGCCATTTGGTGTTTGCTCTGTTACCATTTTTTGGCTACTTCCCTCAACGCTAGTTTGGTGTCAAAACAAATTGATCTTGGATGACGCAATTAGGGTACCTCTGGCTAACCAAATTCTTAATTTTTGGCTTCTGTTGTTTGCATATTTTTGGGTTTTGATTACAGTGGTTATGGCCTCTTGTAGTATCGTCATCCTGAATGAACAAAATTTTAATATGGGATATGTTTAATGGGTACTTCTCGATTGGTTATGTTTTCTTTATTGAGATGATTGGATGTCCCCTCCTAAGCATTCTGCATTCTTGAAGTTTTTTTAATTGCTTTTAATGGGCATTAATGACCTCATTTGCTATGAGATGGGATTTAACATAGTGGGCAAGCTTAGTATTAAGAGTGAACAATGACCCATATTAATGATGAGTTGAAAGAACTAGTGTGAAGACCTTTAAAGAAAACCCATTCACGCAGTGTCTTGTTGATTTTGGAGGGCCTCTGTGAAAAATTTTGAATGTATTCTTTTTGTGTATCTTTCATTATGCCAAATTCTAGAGAAGTAGGAGAAATTATTGATAATACTTTGGTTTGTGATGAACTCCACTACAAAAAGCTTACAGTTTAGTGAAGTTGATCATCTCACCGGAGAGGGAGTAGAACCAGGCATGGGCTTGTTCCTTAGAGTGGTAAGAGTAGACTAAGCAGATGAGTGAATTCGAGGATCACTGAATGTGTATGATTGTCTTGTAATGGTTGATGTGTTCTTAGGATTCAGATAGATGCCAAAGCTCTTGTCAAATGGGGTGTTGAAGGATAGCATCAATCAGAGGCAAAGACATCTGAAATTCACTTTGAGAAGGAACTTGACTTTAGTCCTCCAATGAAATTCCTCCCTAAACAAATGGTAGAGGTCATCTCAAATGGCGTCATGAGAGGTATTTGTGAGGTGATGGGTGAAGTTTACATCAGTTACAGGAGGATTGAATGATGGGTGGAACTTGGTTTTGCAAGAGGGCATCACATGAGTGTCTTTGACATACCAATCCTTATGTGCAGTTGATCTCCGAGGGGGTAAATTCTCATTATATTGTGATGATGTGGATGGTGAGTTTCCTCCCAACGATTTAAGGATCTCAGTTTAACACTCCACCCACTATTGTGTTCTTCAAGGAACAAGCCTGAAGTACTATTGTCGGTAGGATTTCATCTATCACAATTGAAAGGAGAAGAGATCTTGCATATCTAGTTGAAGACTATTTCTTGGGGTGATGAGAATTGGTGCGGGAGGCTCCATTGTTGAGGGTGTTGCTCTTATTTGTCACTAGAAGTATTATCAATAATTAGTCAGATATAAAATGTGCGAGGCTTTTCATACACCCCAAATTGTTGCTGCTTTAATATTTGCTTTCATATGGGAGAGTTTCTTGTGTTATAGTTGCATGAAAATTCTACACATATATAACTTAGAGCCCACAAGCGATAATATCTTTTACAGGATAAAACTTGAAAAGGAAAAAATAAGAGGAATTGTTGAAGCAATTCTATTATTTATGTTGAAGTTACAAAGATCCATTCTTCTCTACAGTTACAGAATGTAAGATTACAATGTTTGAAGTATAAAGAATTTCTCCTTCAATTGTGGTGGAGAGTACTAGAAGGTATTTGAGCTCTTGCATTGACAATAAATGTTGATATAGATTAATGTTGCTAAAGAGCTGTGACAACTGCATAGTTTAGTTGACGAATGATAGCGAATGTTAGGGTTGGATGCCAACATGGCAAGTTGAGTGTGTTGGGATGTAAATTTAGGATCTGATTGATTCACAATCAAAAACACGTGGAAAAACACACTAATTCGATAGTTCAAAACAATAAATTGAACAGAAGTGCACAACATGGAAATTCAAAAAGAAGCACAAATATATCTAACATGAAAAAAACTTGAGAACGGGAAAAAACACAAAATCACACCAAACCAAAATTCATCATGAAAGGAGAATAGTACAAAATTACATCACTCAGATTCACTCTCTATACCACTGGAACTTAGAGCAATTCACAGTTCTCCCTTGATCTCATAAAAGAAAGCACTCATCGAAATTCACTTTCTCGACACAGACACTACTTCACACCCGTTATGCACCGTCGAGAATACGTTGTGAGAGTATATTATCCTTGACGCGCTAAAACTTACTAGGACGTAAGTTGACTGTATAACACAAGTGGACGTGTCAAGTAGTATGCAGTTAAAGAGTATCGCGTATCGATCCCATGAGGAAAGAGCTAAGAAATATTATGATGGACGAATCTCTAGTTTGCTAAACTTTTAAACTTAGTTTAGCATAATCACAAACAGGATGGTTTTCTAAAATCTCACTTAAAAACTAATACAAAAGATACGTGTTCGAAAAAAATGGAAAACAGTGACAGATAAATCTTACTGTTCTTTATGGTATGTGAGGCTCGCGCCCCTGTTATTTAAGTAATGTGGTGATTCGTGATTTTCCTAGACTTTTCCCAATATGATTGTTGTTAGCAGGGGCAGAAAGTCCTTATGTTTATGCCTAGGTCAACAAAATGCTAGAATCCATGTTGAGACTCTCTCAATCCCCAGGGCATCCTATGGATTTGTTCCAATTTCTTTTTTAGGTTGCAAGACCCAGATAAAATGTCTATTTGTTAGTCAAATTTTGTGGTTAACTATTTCGTTTCTCTGGCCATCGGATAGGAGTCACATATCACAAAATATGTTAACATCCTAATTGATCAGATCAGGAGTAAATAAAATTCTATGATTAACACAACAACGAAAACGCCCAATGTTATAGGGAAGAAATTTCCGAGAAAACCACAATCACATCCCATAAACCGCAGAGGCGAGAAAGAAATTCTAGCTACGCAAGATAAAATGAACATTGGATAAACATTTCATCAAAACCATTGTTGCATGGAATAATGAAAAGTAAATACTTATAAAATGATTTGTTCTCTCTTCCACAGCAGCCAACTCCTCTCTCATACAATAACCTCTTAGAAACTATAAGAAAATAAAAAGGGAATAAGGTGGAAAACACTTAACTTTGGTGCCCAAGCTGCCTCCAACTCTCCTTTCCTCCCCAAAAGCCAAGAAGAGGCCGAAAATCCCATTTCTCATGACAAAAATACATTTTTAGAGTTAGGTTTACATAGGGATCCAAAATAGGCACCCAAAATCTCCATATCCGTTATTAGGTTCAAAATAGGCAAGAAATTGTGCAAATCTAAGTTCAGGGGCGACGTGGTCACGCCAAAACCCGGGGTGGTAATGCCTGAAACTTACGTGATCATGCTAGAAATTGGCATGGTCAAAGCCCAATTCTGGTTTGATTGCCCTAGACAGCGCTGAATCGCGCATTTTGACTCTATTTTGCGTGTTCGACACCTGTAACATGCAGAATAACACAAAAAACTTTCCATAAGTATAAAATTAAGGTGGAATAATTCATAAAATATAGGAATAAGGGTTGGTTAAATCACTTAAAATTTCCGCACATCAATATCCTCAAACTTATCATATTACTTGTCCTCAAGTAATCACATAACTCAGTTGGGATATAATGAATATAATAGTACTACTGTAGGTTTCTAACTCTTTCATGTGTTTATCACAGCTAAATAAGGTGTTTAAATGTCATTATAGATCAGTTATCTTTAATTGATAATAACTTGACAATTACTTAACTCCCCTCATTTTATCCTTAGAAAAATTCTATAGATTATTAAACTTATGTAATTTAAGCCTCTTTCACTAGCCTCGAATGTTTTTAATATAATTCTAATGGATTTTAACCAACTCAACATCCCTTAACTCTTTTCCTTTGAAGATAATTAAAAAAGGGGTTTTATTAAAGAATCATGAAAAATTTTTTTTATTTACGTCACACTAGACGATCTTCTGATACTTTTTTATTTTAATAATTGTTGTGCCAACCCTCAAGCTTCTCCTCAACAATTTTTCACATTTTGTTTTTCCTTTTTCTTCCTTTTCTTTCTTTTTTTCTTTTTTTTTTCTCCTAAGAATCACTATATCTTGTCGGCAACTTTTTTTTTTTAATTTATGTGGTGAAAGGTAGTGTTACTTAATATTAAAACTCAACACATGATATTTTAATGCCATATCTTTTAGGTTTTCTTTTCAATTAATGCTTAAGATAATGCTAATGTGATTAAAATGAACTGGAAAAGATTGAAGCATTCTTGGTCTGCTACTTAACACTTAACTTACGTCTTTTAAATAATCTGTGAATTCTTTAAAGTAAAGTCTGAAGCTGTTTAGTTTTGAACTTTTTATTAACTCATTAAAGTCAATCTTTCTAAATGACATTTTTCTACTTTTGTTAAACAATTTGAAATAAATCAGACTTCCTAACAGTTGCCAAATTGAATTTTTAATTCTTTACTGAGTTATGTGAGTTACTTTTTAGGTTCATAGCAAGTTATCGTTTTCTCCTCCCTAAACATGTTTTTTTCCATCATATGTATAACATGAAACAACTGTAGAAATAAAAAACAGGTAAGTGCTGGAAATGAGTACATATATGGTTCACATAAATCTCAGAAAGTACAAATCAGAATTCAGTAGGTAACAATCTCAAAAGTTACTAAGAAAATACAGTACAGTAAGAATCTTAATATAGGGATTGCTACTTCGTAGAGAAATAAGATTCAAAACTACTCCAAATAAAAAAATAAAGCAAATTTCAAAGAAAATTTTGAAATAAATGCAGAATTTGAAAACATGCCCAATACATCAGATAATACTTCAGTTGCTTTCTAAGATAGCGTTTGGTTTAACGTCCACAGCCTGACAAAAATGGCTTCCTCTAGGATTAAAATTTCAATTTAGTAACCGCAATCAATCGCCCAATATTTGGTTGGTCTTAAAGTTTTTATTAAATTATGAAAATTTAATTTTTCTTTCAACTTTTCCTTATTAGTTCGATTGTAGTATTTTAGAGGGTCTATAAGGGTTTTATTTAGAAATTATTCCTAAGGTATTTTCTAAATCCGAAATTCTCCCAATTAATTTTCCTATTTGTAGATCAGTGTTTTCTTCACTAGTTGCAAGAAAAGGATCTCTATAAGATAATTCAAGGTCTCCAAAATTTTGGGTTGGGTTCTCCCTAGGTCTCTTAGGTTTTGGATCTAATTCTACTGGAGTTGTCTTCCAACTCTTCCTTTTGGGGCACTTCTATGGGTGATACTATAAACTTAACTATCTTCCTCACAATTAAGTGTGTGCCCTAAAAAGAGGAGCTCATTCTTTCAAAGTCATTGTCCAACCAAAATCATCTAAGTCTGCTCTTCAAGGACCAATTCTTCATATTCAATGTTATGACTTTCCTTTTCCCCTTTCATCCTTTGGGGTTCATTTCTTAATAGATTAGCTAACTGCCCAACTTAATTTTCTATGTTTCTAAGGGCATCAACTTGGCTTTGTAACTCTTTTCCTAGATTTATCACTAATTCCTCCAAATACTCATTTTGTTCAGGGTAGTCACTATCTTGGTTATTCTAATTTCCTTCAGGATCAACTTGTGTGTTATCCCATCTCTAGTTGTTTATATTAGTGTTATTCCAATTGAAGCTTCGATAGCTCGACCAACTCTGGTGCAGGCGTTGGATTGTTTCCTCAAATTTATCATTAATTGTTCCAATGGAAGGTTATTCTCCATAAATTGAAATTTTGAGGTGACTTCCTAAGGTTGAGTTTGGTCACTACCCTAGTTCCTATTTCTACAAGGTTGGCTTGAGTTCTCCCTCAATGTTGATTTTCTGCACTGATGTCATTAATGTTCCAATTAGAGTTTGGGTAAGTAGTCTAGTTAGGGTTGTATGTATTGGAAAAGGGGTGAACAAACCTAGTTCATTTATTAAGGGGGTCAAAGTTCATGTGATTGCTAGCCATCGAAGGGTCAGAATACTTCTGAAAATGTTTAAGTTGGTTTTCCTGAAAGTTTGTCATTGGTTGTTCAAAATTCAATTAAAAGTTAGCCATAAATGGGTTGGAATATTCCTGAAAAGGTAAAAATTAGTTTTTCTGAAGGTTTGTTAAGCCGTAGTTNCAAAGGTTCAAAATACTTCTGAAAATGTTTAAGTTGGTTTTCCTGAAAGTTTGGAATATTCCTAAAAAGGTAAAAATTAGTTTTTTTGAAGGTTTGTCAAGCCGTAGTTTTGAAACATTTTTTTCATATATATATATATATATTTATCAGTATTTTTTTTTTTTTACATCCGCAAGAGAACACGTCAATAAAAGTGCAAATAAAAATGGAATAAACTAAAAATAAAAACAAAAATTGTTAAGTCTAGATTCTCAGTAGTTCAAAGAAAGCTCTCCTAAAATCATAATTTTTTAATGCCTTTTCTCAGCAATTAAACCAAAAATTTAAAGCGTTAAAATTTATCGGGACGTAAGTTGGCCGCACAACTCAAGTGCACATGTCAAACAGTATGCGGTTAAAAAGTACCTTATATCAATCACATGAGGAAAGGGCTAAGAACTATTTTGATGAGCGAAACACTAGTTCACTAATCATCTAAATCTAATTTAAGCGTGATCATAAACAAGAGATGATTTCCTAAAATCCCAATTAAAAGGTAAAACAAAAGATAAGGAATTCGAAAAAGACAGAAAACAATGGACTGCTCTTCAAAATATGTGAGACACCCACCTTTGTGATTTAGGTAATGAGGTGATTCGTGATTTTACTAGACTTTCCGCAACGTGATTGATACAAACTTCTCTTTGTGCCTATGTCCAAGTCTAAAAAAGGCTAGAATCCATGAAGTTGATGTTTTCTCAATCCCCATGACATTTTGCAAATTTGTTCTGATCCTCTTGAAACCTAGATAAAACATGTCTATTATTACCCAGATTTTGTGGTTAACTATTTGTTCCTCTGTGCAATGGGCAAGAGTCACACACCACAAACTATGCTAACATCATAATTAATCAGATCAAGAGTAAATGAAACTCTGGTTAGCACAACGAAAAAGCCTTGTTGTCTTAGGAAAACGATACAGGGAAAGAAATCATCCGAGAAAAACACAAAGCCACATCCCATGAATCACAAAGACGTGAAAGAAATTCTAGCTACACATGATATAAAGATCACCGAAAAAATATCCCATAAAAAAATATTTTTGCAAGGAAAACTGAAAAGTAAACACTTACAAAATGATTTGTTTCATCTTTTACGATAACTAACTCCTCTCTCATACTATAATCTCTTAAAAACATAAGAAAATACAAAGTGAATAAGATGAAAAACACTCTTAACTTTGGTTCCGAGGCTGCCTCCAACTCTCCTTTCCTTCCCAAAAGCCAAGAAGAGGCCAAGAAACCTTTTTATAATGACAAATATAGATTTGTATAGTTGGGTTTACATTAGGGATTTAAAATAGGCATCCAAACTTTCCAAATCCGTCATTAGGGACAAAATAGGCAAAAAATTGCGCAAATCCAAGTTTTGGATGTCCGCGGCGTGGTCACGCTATATCCCGGTGTGGTCACGCCAGATCCCGGTGTGGTCACATCCAAACAGTGGTTTGTCTGGCACTTCATATACTCACCATCTTGCATGAAGCTGTCAATCCTCCTGTATCGCTGCTTGGGGCCTATTTTAAGTCATAGAGTTAACCTGCAGATCAAGTCTTCTTTCCGTAAATCCTTATACCGATTCAATTGCATCATACATAGTTTCGTTTTCAGATTTACGTAAGAAGATTGTCTTTACATCCGTCTGCTCTAGATATAAATTTTCTTCTATTACTAAGCTCAACATAATAGTCACATTTGTCATATTTACTACATGATAGAATTTTAGTGTAGTTCACTCATTTCTGCTGTTGAATCATTACACTACAGTCTTGACTTGTAACGTTTGCTATTTTTTTATTCACTTTTCAGTCTGTAAGCCTGCTTTTTGCATAATGCTTTTTTTCCATCTAATAGTTCTTCCAAACCCCAAGTTTAATTTAATATCGGTGACTATATCTATCATCCATGACAATATCTCACTCTCTTGAATCTTCAATTTGAGTGACCTCTTCATAGCCATTTGATTCAATACTATCTGTTAACAACAAATAACGCGGAGAAGGAGAATACTTTTGTATAGGTCTCGTGATTATGTTTGACCTCTGGACTTCAGTAATAGGTGACTGAGGAACTTCCCGTGCTTTATCAGATTGAACACTTCTTTCTCCATCTTCATGATTATCAATGTCTTTATCTTAACATACTTGGACTCTTTAGAAGTAACATGCGTGCAATCCTGAGTTTTGCTTCCGTCTTTGTCCATCATCATTTCATTGAAAGCAGCATCCCTACTCTTGATGTGTTTTTTATTATGATAATCCCATAATTTGTACTCAAATTCATCTGAGTCATACCTAATGAAAGTAAAATTAATATATTTGAATTAAGTTTACTTTTGGACCTTGTATCAACTTGAACATATGCAGAATACATTTAAGTGGCAGATTTACCTCTTTGTCATTCTAGACTGCTTCATGTAAGTTTTTCTTCAAAGGTATTGACGTACCACAATTGATTAGATAAACAATTTTGTTTACTTCTTCTGCCCAAAATTGCTTTGGTAAGTCTGCATGCAAACTTTTACTCATATCATGCTCTATGATAGTTTTATTTATGTAATCAGATTCACTATTATGTTGTGGTGTCCTTGGAATAGCAAACTCATGCCTGATCCCCTCCAATGCACAATAACTCTTGAACTTTGATTACGATACTCACCATCATTATGTGGTCTGTGATACTTTGGTCTCGAGTCTATCTTGCTCTTTACCATGACCTTCCACTTCTTAAACACCTCAAATAAATCATATTTATATTTTAAGAACTAAACTCATATCTTTATGGTGTGATCATCAATGAAAGTGGCAAATTAGTGAGAATCTCTAATGGATTGAACTAGAGTAGGACCCCATATGCAAATATGCACTAACTTTAGCTTCTGTGACCTCACCATTAACCTGTCTTTGGAGAAAGAAATTTTTTTCTGCTTTTCATACATATTATGTTTAGAGAAGTCTAAACCTATAGACTTCAAAACTTGAAGTTTATTCTTAGAAAGTAGGGACTTAATATATTTCTCATTCATATGACCAAGTTTGTGGTGCCAAAGATGTTCATCAATCTTGGTTACAACAACATCAATAGATTTTGTGATACCGGAACTAATTAGAAAACAAGCGGAAACAAAAGCAACTTTTATTTGTATGGTTACTACACAACACAAATGTTAAGGGGAACTACAACAACAAACCAATCTCCGGCAAGGATCGAAAGAAAAGATTGAGAGCGGTGGAGGCATCAACAAAGTGGTAAGGGAAAAGGGGAATGGTGGGAGACTGTCAGATATGTTTGAAGGGTGGTTGGTGGCTGGTTTGGAGTTTTGGATAGTGGGCTGATAGGGAAAGCTATAGGGAAGGGTGATGAAGGGTGTTGGGTGATGGTGAGGTGAGCCGGACAACAAGGAGAACCAATGTAGGGGGCCCGGCAGGCTACAAGGGGTGGTTGGGAGGGTTGGACAGGAAGGCTAGCAGCAGGTTGGAGGGGAATAGGGTGTTGATAGGCGGATTGGAAAGGTTGAACAACAAGGCAGTGGCAGAAAATGGGCTAAGGGAAGGGGAATGGTCGACGACTATTGAAAGGGAAGGAGTATGGGTAGTGAAGAGGATAGAGAAATATACATCGCCACCTCGGAGTAGGATACAACCATAGTACCACCACCTCCTCGGATACAACCCTAGAACAGAAAGAAAGTTCTGCAATGGAATATGAAAACAACACAACAAGAAAACTAACCCTGACAAGCAAAACAACACATATATAATAGCTGATAGATAAAGTAAGAATGAAAGATTTTCCCCTTTGGGCGGCCACCATAAAGGAAAAGAGGAAGAAGCCATAACAGGGAAATAAGGGAGGAGTAGAAAGGAAAATAGCGAAAGGAGGCGCAAGCTGCAAATCCTACATGTAGAAGGTTGACCAATCCAGCAGAAGGCTGGACTGGATCCTCTCTAGGCCAGTTTGTGACCCACTTGCATCCTGCTCGCCTCTCACATCCCGTACGCATCCCAGCTTCGCGTCATTCTGTCATTTCATTGATCAGGTAAACGGTGCTTCAATGTTGCCCCGATGCATCACAACTGCCTTATAGGTCAACTCCATGAGTCACCTGTGAAAGAAGTCACATACCCTGACTTGGAACATGTCTAACTTCAATGAGCTTCCTGACTGCTCTATTTAAAAACTTAGTATCAACATTACTCTTTCGTATAATATTGCAGGTTTTGCTATCTCACAAATATATCTTTCCTAAATCATTATGAGTGTAGTTCTTAAAGACCTATTTGTTGGGACATGCATAAAAAGTGGCAGCTGAATCTACTATTCAAGATTCAATATTAACTTGGGATAAAACCAGGGAATCACCTTGGATTTCACTTGTGGAGACATTTATAGAGAGATTTCTGTCTTGGCCTCTATCACTAGTTTTGTAGGCCTTATTTAAATGAGATTTCTTTCCATAGTTTCAACATTCACCTTTGTCATTTTATTTTCCTAACCTGGACTTTCCTCTTCTGAACTTAAATTTGTCTATGCCTGTATTTTTGTCCAGATTTCTTTTTCCATTCTCAACTTTTAACGCAGAACTTAAACATTTAAGGCTCGTTGCATTCTTGTGAATCTCTTCATTCAGCATTAGCCTCACGATGTAATCAGAGTTTAACTTCATATTACCTGAAGAGTTGCTTATAGTTCTGGCTAGTCCACCACTGCTATCTGACATTAAAGATAGAATTGACAGTGCCCTGACATCATCATCAAATTTGATGCTCACAGAATACAATCGGTTTGTCACAGTGTTGAAATTAGTCAAATGTTCAGTCATTGAATATTTCATCATCTTTATGTTGAATAATCTCTTCATCAGAAAAATTTGTTACGTGGGCGTTAAGCCTAAGGGAAAATTTGTCTTTTGTATGCCTAAGGTAAATTTAGTCATTTATTATTATGATTGTTTGGTATAAATAGTCTTGTTATGATTAGGGTTAAATTTTTGCAAGAGATTGAGTTGTGAGTCTTAGGTTTAGGTCTTGGGAGAGATTTGCTACCTTTCGAATTGTAGGAATTAGGAGAGATCGCCTACCTCTCGAATTGTTGGTGTTTATCTTATGTATATATGTGAGTTGATTGGATTATTGAAGAAAATATTCTTGTTTACCCTAACTTCTGTAAAAATTCAAGTCGATTTCGATGTTAGATCGTATTGGTATCAGAGCAACAGTTTTGGGAATAAGTGCTCAGAATTGTCATACATTTGCAATTTAAGCTTGTAGGGAAGGCAACAACGGGCTCGCGGCTCGCTGAAGAAGGCAATGAAGGGATTGCGGCTTACATAAGACAATAGATCGTGACGTGGGGAAGAATCACGACATAACTAGGATAGGAACTCACCTCGTTCCGCTCCATACTAGTGCAAAGCAGTTGCGACTATGACTGCAGGATCACAGCTCATAGCGACCAGCCACAGCTTTTCTCCCTGCAATCATAGCTTGTGGGGAAGGCGACGAAGGAATCATGTCTTCTTCTGTGAAGATCAACGACATCAACGAAATCGCGGTGTATAAAGATCCTCAACTCATGATCTCTCCTGTTTTAGCGCCTTCTACTTGATAGGATCGCGATCAGACATGGTTTGGGAAGGCAACGATTGGGAAGCAGTGAACAGAGACCAAAAACTCACATTCCTCTCCTCCTCTCGTGCCTTCTACGCGATCCAGTCTCGATCAGAGCTAGCTAGGGAATGTATAAGTATGGAATGGCTACAGAGACCCGACACTCCCATTCTTCTCTTCCTTACGTGCCGTGTACATGTTATATCATGACCAAAACTATTTGGGAAGGCAGAAATGGGGAGGCAGCTTATTGAGACCCAAAAATTGCAATTTTCTTTTCCTCACATGCGATACAATCGCGATCTGTAGTGCCCCGTGTAACTTGGAAGCATCGACATTTACCATGAGAGCTACGTGGAAGCTGTTGATTAGATTTCATCATTCAGTAGTTTCTCTTGCATGATATAAAATATTTCTAGTAGAAACGACGACCAAGAAAATAGAGGCGTGGGAGAAGAAGTCAGAGGAAGAGACGAGTCAAATCAGAACTGGGATGGAAGAAATGTTCGCCATAAAAGAGGATAGTTTTCGTCCATAGAAAGACAAATGGAGGATGAATTTGAGAGCATAGGAGAAATACGAGAGATGATGAAAAGCTCATAGAAATGCAGTCCAATGACATGCCGATCGCTCCAGTTGCAAACCCCAATCAAGGGTTGATCATGGAATCCTTGGCCAGGTTAAAAGAGAAGTAGATTGAACGAGAAGACAATGAGGAAGACATCATATACCAAGAAGAGCACCCCTCTAGGACTGTGAGAGGAGGGGGAGTAGAGAATTCCGAGGGAGGGGGATGGGCCGAAAATTCGAGGGATGGTGTAAAGGGTATGGAAGAACATGAGGAAGGAGGAAATCGAGAGTTGGGTATGCTTAAGATCGGGGGAGGGAGTTCCACCTTAGATACATGGGGGGAAATACTGGAGGAAGACCAAGTTGGGGTGGAGATATTAAAGTTAAGCAGTTGAAGATACCGATCTTCGAGGGGGAAGATGTGGGTGTATCGAGCGGAGCGATACTTCACGGTGAATTGGTTAGATGGGTAGGAGAAACTCATGGTGGCAAGATTGTGTTTGGAGGGGAAGACCTTAGCCTGGTTTCAGTGGAAGGAGGCTAGATTCCCGATTCGTTTGTTGGATGAATTTAATGATTGTTTGTTGGAACGTTTCTGAGCCATTCGAGAAGGAGACCTACACGAGCAATTCTATGCTTTGACTCAGGAGGGGATGATCATGGAATTCAGGAAGAGATTTAAACTATTGTTGGGACGACAGTGGGGGATTTTTGAAGTAGGAATGGAGGGAAATTTCATGAAGGGTTTAGCCCGATATACTTGCAACACTCCAACTACTAAGATTGTAGGGATTAAGGGAGATGATGGAGCTAGCCTAGATGTTGGAAGACAAGAACCAGATGATGAAAGCCAATAGGAACAACAAAGTTGGAGTGTCGTACGAAACTACTGCAACCACGACGATGCCAAAAGTTCAGACAGTGTAAGTCGAGAGGGAGGCTGCACCGGACACGAATAATGGAACCTGACTGGTAGCAACATTCAAGCATCTTACAGAGACAGATTCAGGATAAGTGAGCCAAGGGGATGTTTTTTGGGTGTAATGAGAAGTTTATCCCATGACACCATTTGCAAGGATTGATTGATACAAGTTTATAGTGCAGGATGAGGAAGAAGAGAATGAAGTAATAGAGATGGATGTGGGGGAGGAGCACTCTCATATTTTTCCCACCTTGAGGACAAGGTGCCTTTTTGGGTGTTGGGTCTGCATTTCAAATTCAATATCATGATAATGTTAATTATTGTTTTAATAGTTTCATTTTTAATTTTGATTGTTGTTTTACTCACAACTTTATAAAACTTTAATTATTTATTTCCATCATTCGTATAAGTTTTTAGGTGTCCACGATATATATTAGTGGCGGACTGTGACTTCTTCATGCGAGTGAATCAGTTCGACAATTTCACCTTAAATTGTGTTCAGACGTGGAGAATTTCTTTGGAGAGGAAATTATCTTGTGAAATTGATCGTATACATTTTAAATTCAATATAATCATCATGCTAATTGTTGTTTTAATAGTTTATTTTTAATTTTTCTTATTTTGTTACTCACTGTTTAGTGAAATACTAGTTTTTAACATATAATAGTCAAACTTATGAGTTTTTTGTGATTCTAAATCTAATTTTTATTTTCATGCATGAATTATGTAACTTATACTGGTTCTATTATAAATAACACAACAATACAATAACATAAAATCTTTTAATCATAAATAGCTGCAGCACAACTACTACACATCTGCACAAAATAGACAGACACACAGCTTCACTGCAACAACTTCTGCTCCCCAACTTCTAGGCACTGTAGCTGCCCCAAACAAACCCTTAGACACCAGTGGGCCTTTTTGTCTTATGCTGGCAGACCTTCCTGGCTATACGTCTTAATCTCTTAATTTGTTTAATCTTATCAAGATTCGTGCTGATGCATTTTTTATGTACACTAATATTTGGATGATTTTGCTTATGTAACTTTTAAATCTAAGCCTAATGTCTGGGTTTATAATTTTGCATGTGCTAATAGACCCACTCTTTTTCACTTTAACTCGCAAGTTTTTAGTTTTTGCATTTCATGTCTGGGTACTTGAGGTGGAAGCCCTTATTGAGGAAAAATCTTTAGGTTTTTGACCTTATTTTTTGGAGTTTTTTTGGAAAAATTATTACACGCAGATGAGTTAGATGCAAATAAATGCAAAATTGGTTGTATTTTGTTGATTTCAAGTATATCTTTATGTCTCATCCTAAACACATTTGGGGTAAGTTTCTGTCCCCCTATATGTCTTTCTTCTGTTGAAGATTGTTCTTAAAGATGCTTCCTACTGATGTCATACTTAAGCTCAAAAGACTACGGGGACCTTCCTGTTGTTTGTTGTGTAGACATGATAGGGAGCATCTCCATCATTTATTCTTTGGCTGCCCTTTTGTCCAAAATGTTTGGCAGAATATCTTGTACCAGCTTCACATAAAGAGGAATAGATGTTAAAACACTTTTAAGCAAAGTAACTCTTTCCCAAAATGAAGGAAAGAGGTTCTCCATTCTCCAATTATGATTCCGATTTATTTAACCACATTAGCAAATTGCATCTGTCTCCTTCTCCCCATGAGCAAATTGACTCCCAGATACTTCAAAGAAAATTCAGAAATAATAAAACCTGTAAATTCTTTGGCCTAAGTTTTTAAAACCTGTCGTTTATTATTACTATTGTTCGGTATTAATAGTCCTGTTATGTTTAGGGTTAGCTTTATGCATGATAATGAGTTGTGAGTCTTAGGTTTAGGTCTTAGGAGTGATTTCCTACCCCTCAAATTGTAGGTGTTTATTTTTTGTATTTGTGTGAGTTGTTTAGATTATTGAAGAAAATGTTTGTGTTTGTCCTAACTTCTGTAAAAATCGGAGTCGATTTTGAGGTCGGATTATATCAAAATCTTATTTGAAGTAAAAGGTGGAACATTAATTTTTTGAAACTTGATATCTGTCACTCCTTTTATTTTTCTTTCTAAATGTTCTTGCATGAACAAATAGCTCTACCACCCTTTCTTTAATTGGTACATTGCATATGATGCAAGGGATGGGACATCTGAAGTAGTTATCTTTGTGTCAAAAACCTCTGCACCCTCTTCATCTTAGATTGTCCTTACTCTTATTGGTGGAAAATTAAGTAGTTAACACTAATCATATTTTCTTCTCTTCATAATGATGCGGATACGGCTGTCTGTCTGAATTGAAACATGGCTTTGTTAATTTTCTTTTTTTTTTTAAATTATATGTATTTTCAATTGCTTTATGCATATTTTTGTATCAGGCCATATAGATATTCCTCTTTTTTACCCATGTTAGTGCAGATTTTAAACCCGGAGAGCCAGTAATAGATTGGAATACTAGAAAACGAGTGGCCTTAGGCACAGCTCGTGGACTGGAGTACCTTCATGAGCACTGCAATCCCAAGATTATTCATCGTGATGTAAAAGCTGCTAATGTGTTACTTGATGAAGATTTTGAAGCTGTTGTTGGGGACTTCGGTTTAGCCAAACTGGTGGATGTGAGGAAGACTTCTGTGACAACTCAGGTTCGAGGGACTATGGGCCACATAGCTCCTGAATATCTGTCCACAGGGAAATCATCAGAGAGGACTGATGTTTTTGGTTATGGGATCATGCTGCTTGAACTTGTCACAGGTCAGCGAGCCATAGATTTTTCACGCTTAGAGGGGGAAGATGATGTATTACTCTTGGATCATGTAAGTTCCTTTATCCTCTACCTTTTTAATTTTATGAAACTTCATTGGTGGTTCTAAGGCTATTTGTTTGCTCATTTTGGTGTCTGTTTTTGCTTCATTTTATTTGTTTTCTTTATTTTACTTGAATTTTTTAGGAAACATTAGCTTAATAGTGAAAATGATGAATTGCCATGTGAAGTGAATGTTTTGTTCTAAATATTCTGGTGGTTTGAGATTTGAAAATTGAATGAGAATTTACATGGATTTGATTAATTTTTTGGCGACGCTAGCGGTGTCAAAACAGGTTTGTGGGTTGGATTCGGGTTTGATCTGAACCTGATTGAATATTAAATGAATTAGAAAGTCCAACTCAAACCTGACTTGCTTCAACCTATTGACATGAACCTGTCCTATATAACTCATTTAATATAAGGCACGACGACACCTATCCTGGTCGATTTTAGGTTAATTTAGATCTTAGCGAGTATCAATTTTGGGTTAGTGGGTTTTTTCTGGTCAATTTTTTTTGGTGGGTCAACCTGAATCTGACTAGAAAGAGTTAATGGGTTATAATTTCTAACTCAAACCCGACCTGAAAATTTCTCGGCCAACACAAACTTAGATTTTTCTTAGTAGATTTCTGGTCAAGTTGGCATGTTGAGTCAATTATTGACATTGACGTTTCTTAACTGATATAAGGAATAAGGCTAATTATGAAATGCTAACTTTTATTCACTTTTCTCTCCTTCCGCACTTGAACAGGTCAAAAAATTGGTGCGAGAAAAGCGTCTTGAATCCATTGTCGATCGTAATTTGAACAAGAGCTACAATGTTGAGGAAGTGGAGAAGATGATCCAGGTGGCTCTCCTGTGCACCCAGGCAACCCCGGAAGATCGTCCGTCAATGTCCGAGGTGGTTCGGATGCTCGAAGGGGAGGGCTTGTCTGAGAGATGGGAGGAATGGCAGCAGGTCGAGGTCAATAGGAGGCAAGAGTATGAAATGCTTCAGAGGAGATTTGATTGGGGTGATGATTCCATCAATAACCAGGATGCGATTGAGTTGTCTGGTGGAAGATGAGTTGCTTGTGTTTTTAGTCAGGATTCATGTTGCAGATTTTGCATCTGTAAGATATTTCATTAAGTTGGTTTTGTGGAAAATAAAAAGTGTAATTCCATTATCAACCTGAGACTATTTGTGGATTTTATTTTCTAAGGGCTTTATATTTGCCGGGTTTTAATATGTATTTTTTATACATATTGATGAAATCAAGCTTTACTGAAGTTTGCTAGAGAGTTTCAATATGTAATTTTTATACATATTGATGTGAGTTCATAATTATAATTTTGGTATGTAGATAATTTCAAGTTTAATTAAATACATTAGCCACTTATGCATGTAAAATTAAAGTTCAATTCAACTATAAGTTTTCTTAAATCAAAGTTCAAGGAATTATAAATTTAATACAAATGCTTTAAATTTAAGTACTACATAGAAAAGAAGGAAGAGGCATTTGCCTCCAGCGTCAAAACTTGTCGTTTCTTGTATTTAAGAATGGGGGAGATTTACATACCACTCAATTCCTATGTATTTACATATCCAACACTTAAATTATACCTTATACATCAATAACACATATATTTCATATATCATAAAAAATATCATCATTTAATCTAAAAAACAAATGAAATGAGTCTCTTATGCTAAAAATTGAAGCTTAGGTGTTAGATATGTAAAAACATAAGAATTGAGTGATATGTATGTAATCTTCCTTTCAAAAAAAAAAGAAAAAAAAAAAAAAAGAAAAGAAAAAGGCATAATTTTGCTGTCTATAAATGAAAGATTTACATGCATATTACTCAATTTTTATTTATTTACATATCTAACAATTAAACTTTAATTTTTACATGTATACCACCTTTTTATACCTGAAGAGGTGTATTTTACCTTTTAAAAAGTTAAAAAAATGATTTTTTTGATGTGATATGAAAGATTTGAGTGGTATAAATGTAAAAATAGAAATAGTGGTTAGATATGTAAATATATAGAAAAAGGTTTTATGTATGTAAATGGTCCTTCATAAAAATAATGCAAAATTTTTAAAATATCATTTTTTAAAAATTAACATTTTAAGTAGACTAAATCACCACATCACGTGGCGATTGTGGTTCCTCGTTGGCAAAATCATGTGTGTGTGTGATCATTTCATTTTATTAAATAAAAAAATCAAAGCTTGTTCGATTCGAAGCCCTTCAATGCCCAAAATTGTCCTTTACCTTCGAGAGCTAGCTCCCCATGTTTCCCTGTTGAAACATCGTCGTAGAAGCAACCAACGTGAAAGGACCTCCATCCAATCACCGAAAACAAAGCTATTCAAAGCCCTTTAACGATGTAGCACATCATCTAAATGAAACTAAATGCCCACTTATAACTGCCCAACCAAACGCCTAGGAAAGTGCCTAATAAAGAGCCGACTGAAGACCTATCACAAGAGTCCTATCAAGAAGAAGTATTTAAAGTTGCGTTTTGTTGTTAATACTTTCAAATTTTAGAATGTTTGAATTTTTAAACTTGAAGGCTTTTATGGTTGGTCATAAAAAAATAATAAATTGGGAAGGTGGTTATCACCTTACTCTATTAATGGCCACCCACCACTCCTCAAAATTTCCTCCTCATTTTATTAACTTTTTATCTTTATATTCCTTATAATATGATTGATATGTAATGCTTTTAATCAGTTGTTGAACAAAATATTTGAGTGAGAACTTTCTCTCTCATTGATTGATACTTCGTGGCTTCAAGTGTTATCTTTCTTTAGTGAGATTAGGTTTTTTTCTTGCATTTTTTTAAAGTTATTTATTAATCCTCTATAACACTTGCTCTATATTCTTTTACCACTCTTTTATCTATATTCTAAGCTTCTTATAAAATAAAATAAAAGAATAAGCAAAGACTCACAATCATTCAAAACCCCTATTTATACCTCTTGATCAAGAAAGAGCATATTGAGGCCTAGTCTTATTCCCAAATACTTAACACTGTTGTAAACCCATCCAAAACAACCCATCTACTCCAGAACATAAGTACACATGATAAAATAACCACCAATAAACATTTCTAGTCATTTATTCAATCTTTAGTTACTTTTCCAAATAAATATTTCAAATTAGCCCAAATTAGTCTAATCTAGACTAGTTTTGGTATTTTAGCCATCATTTTCTCCTAAATATTTTAACATTCCAATAAACCTTCACATAACATCTTTAGGCCTAACCCCAAACATTAAAAACAAATTTTAGTTCTTTATCTCATCAAAAGGGCAACCACTTCTGACATATTTGGTATCATAGTGAACTTGGGAAGAATCTGATTTGGTTAGAGCTTTCAGACATCTAAGAAGAAATTCTTGTAGTGGACTTCTCTCTACAAGCTTTTGAGTTACTTCACAAAGTTTGAGGTTAGTGAATTTCTTCTAATAATAGTTTTTTTTCTTTTAATAGTTCGAATATCTAATATATTACTTGTAAGATTATGATGTAAGCCTAAAGTTTAATTAGCGAGCTCCACTATAAAGATTGATTGATATCACTTGTGTGAACCCATCTCTAAACTTTGTCATGAGAGGAAACTTTGTTAAGTGAGCACTCTACGTAAATAAAATACAACCTTACCATGATGCGATAATTATTAAGCTTTTTTGCTTTTTTTTATGTTAACTTTTTATGGTAAACTAGTTGCTCATTATGTCAAAACCTGAAGAACTTTACCATTTTAAGGACTTGATATTTGTAGATTTAGGCGAATTGTACTTACAATTTCATGCATAAGAGTATATGTGTATAAAAGTTATGTATTTAAGGCGAAAAAAACTTTGTCAAAAANGAAGTTCCTATTGCTGAAGATTCACTTTTTTTTTGCATTTATATTTCATTCTCTCTCTCTCTCTCTCTCTCTTTCTCTCACATATAGCATTTTCCCTCTCATCTCTCTTAAAAAAAAAAGAAAAAAAAGCATCATGGCACCAAAATCAAATAAAAAATTTAACAGAAATTATTGTTTCTTTAGATCGTATGATTCATGAAATTGATACTAAGAATAAAAAATTATTTAGCATATTAAAAATTATATGCAAGATTTAAAAACCTAAGTATAAAGAATCATAAATCTTTTTCAAAATAATAAATCCCCAACAACACCTCTTACCCAAACTCACCATTGAAAGAAAACGATTTACACATAGAGCCTAGAGAAGAACAAATTCATAGAAGATAACCAAATTTTATGAATCAAGGTAGAAGGGACTATCCATATTGAAATAGTAATGATTTTAACGACTTCTCTAAAACGGTTAAAATTGATACTCCATCTTATGATGGACACAAATAAGTTCTTAGATTGGTTAGTCTAAGTATATGATTCATTGTTGCCATAAGATGAATGCTTATCAAATAGTTGCATTTGTCAAAATGAAATTGACTGGTCATGTTAAACTTTATTGGAATAACATATTAGATAAAGAATAAAGATTAGGAAGGAACACTCTCACTTGGATTGAAATGAAGGAGGTATTAAGAATTAAATATTTTTTTACATAATGATAAAAAATTACATGAGAAATTATTGGCATTAAGTTATGTGAGTCTTTCCATAATTGAAAACTTGAATATTTTTGAAAACTTAATTGACAGGACAAATTTTATTGACAATAATTTTGCAATAAGCCAATAAATTTGTCATTGGCCGTAAGGGGGACATTAAGAATGAAGTGGATTTATTTGATCTCCAAACCCTAGAGGAGGCCTTCCATTATGCCTTGTTACTAGAAAATTAAAGGAAATCTACCTCTCTTTCAAAATTATAAGGATAACCACCCTCCAGTGCAGCACATACACTGGTTCTTAGAACCACTCAATATACTTGTTAAACCCAACATCCCAAAGATCCTATTGATGGGAGTTTAAGAATAATAAATATATCATGTTTTTAAAATGCAGCAAAAAGTATCATATGAAAAACCAATGTAAAACCCAAATTCTTTTCTTGGAAGAAATTGAAAATCTTACAGATGATGACATGGAAGAAGCACAAAAAGTATCCTATGAAAAACTAATGTAAAGCTCAAATTCTTTTCTTGGATGAAATTGAAAATCTTATAGATGATGACATGGAAGAAGCATATGATGACACATCTTTCTGTTAATGACCTAGAATTGTTTAATAACCATTCAATAAATGTAATGCAATGTTTAACTGTTACAAAAAATGAAAATATGGATTTGAGAAGAAAAAGTATTTTCAATATGCATGTTGTTTGTAATGAAAGAAGATGTAGGTTAGTTATTGATGGATGTCAGCACTATTTTAGGATGTGGAGTTGCCCGTTGGAAGCTGTCAGCCATCGAAATCAAAATCTCGTCACCTGCTTCGGAAAGACGTTTTAATTTATATTCCGTTGGACGCTCTCGTCGCCTGCTTCGGAAAGATGTTTTAATTTATATCCCGTTGGAAGCTGTCAGCCATCGGAATCAAAATCTCGTCGCCTGCTTCGGAAAGACATTTTAATATATATATATATATATA
>JXCR01122899.1:1634-40989 GCA_002079205.1 Phalaenopsis hybrid cultivar | reverse complement strand
TATATATATATATATAAGTTTTAGAAAAATATAAACTCAAACTGACCCCGTATTTTTCATAGTTAAAATGAAAGAGCACTATACTTCAAACCCTGTATCTATCTCGAAGGATAAACACAAGACTTGAGGATGAGGCTCAATCAAATAAATTAAAAAATATATGACATCCGTTTGGTCTGCAAAACCATTTTATTTGCCGACAAGTTCCCCTATTTAACATGAAGAATTAAATAGGGTTTATATTAAGCTGAGTTCGGACAAACTTCCTATAAGGGCAAACCCCTATAGTTAATTACATCTTAAATAACCAAAGTCACATAAGAAAACTCTCCATAAAAATTAAGAAATATTATCTTCAAGGAGTTCAAAAGATTAGAACTTTTCAACGAAATCAGACAAAGAAGTATGAAAGGGGACAGATTCAAATTTGGAACATTTTGTTTTTGGAATCCAAAGGAGGAAGAGCTAGAGGATGTCATGGATCCGAAGGAGAACCTCGGTTACTTCCAAGTTTATCCTTATATTTTGCTTCAGTTTTAAGGAGAAATATTCAAGTGTTGTATCCTGCCAATTTTATTTGTTAGGGCTTACATTCATGTGAAACAATCACACAAATAGCCTAGAAGATGTGAGGGTTTAAGTCGTGATAGAAGACAACCTCGGAATCCTAAGACGAGTTAGAGCTTAGATTGTACAACAAAGATGTACAAAGGCTTAAAGATGAGGTGAGGATTTATATTGCATAAGAAGACAACCTCAAAATCCTATGGCTTGCTTGCTTAATTCTAAGGAAGGAGATTAGTTTAGTTGGGGAAGACATGTTTTACTATTGAAGATGGCCATGCTGCCCACCATATTATGTACAAGCTTCTCGTCGTGGTGAGTTTAAGTTTTCTAGTGTGTCAAGTTTGATGTCAAATCAGATGGCCCTATGGTTCTAGTTCTTTAAATATTATGGGGCATGTTAAAGTTGATTAGAGCGACGCTGATTAGGATCCTACGGTTCCCTCATTCCGCTACCACTATTTTTTATTGGATTTACTTAGTCCAAATGAATTTACTAAACTCAACTTAATGAGTTCCATACTTTCAATTAGACTGTGGGAAGCCTCGTTAGCAATCGTAGGTTATCTCCTCCGAGGGATTCCCGATCATCGAATAGAGACGTCTTAATTTAGTCGTAGTTATGGTTTTTGTGATGTTTGTGATTAAATTTTGAGTTATTTTATATTTGAATGTTATGGCGGTGAATTTTATCTTAGTTTATTTTAATTTGGTTTTGGTTTTATGGTTATCCTAGCAGTTTTGCTTTTCATATAGGGTGACATCATTATTTAACATGCAAGTTTGTAAGCATGAAAGTACAATGCGAAAAGTAAAAGAGAAAACAAAACTATAAACTGTAAAAACATATCTGGTGAGTCTTCTCGTTTCCACCTTCTGAAAGGTCAGTACTTGCAAGGCATGTATATAATGTTGCAAGGAATTTAAATTGCATGAGTAGATGAAGGTTTAGCTACCAAATCCCACGTTATGATTTAGTTGAATCTCGGAAGATCCTAGTAGATGATTTTAGGACAAAACATGATAAGTTCAATTTGTCCTTCAAAAATCCAAAAGATTCTAAAGTGCTCGGGATATAACCCTGAACTACTTTGAGGCTCTCTTGAATTATTTCAAGTTCATTTTGAACTTATCATATTATTCCATCAATTATCCGAGGTTGAAGTGTGACTACACTGTTGGTCAGTGAAACTTAACAATTTAATTATCCTAAGAATAATGTACTCAATTAATCAGTTGATGTTTCATTTAAGAGTTATGTGAGTGAGTGCTCCTAAGGCAAGTTTGAGTTATTTAAGATTGTGGTGCCCACAAGTAAAGTTGGACTTGAAGTGTTTAAAGATATTGATTATCAACCCAATTATCATCTAAATCAAATCGATTGAGCTTAGATATCGAGTCTAGGTCACTACCAAGCCCTTAGCAATCATAATAAAGAATTTGGTGAAGGTTAAGATTTTAGTTTAAGTGATGTGTATTTTCATTTAAAGATCACATTATCATCAATTTTGATCTTAAGGAAAGTAAATTATCATCCTTTTAGCTTAAGCCTCTCACTCAAGAAACTTTTGATATTTGTCGACTTCTAAGTCATGAAGATTAGGGGAGATTATTATCTATTGATGTTGTGCAAAGGTAGTGGGTGAGTTTCTACCTTATAATCCCATTATATTTTAATCATCTAAACATGTTTATTAGGATCAAAGTTACCAATTTATCTCTAGTTAATCCTAAATTTTGATAAAGGCGCCAAAGTCCAAAATGACTACCTTGCCTTTGAGGGACTTCACATCATAATTCTTTAAACACAACTCAAATAACTTCAAAGATTTAAAGTGTTATACCCATGAGGTAATTAAAATGTTAGAGGAGGATATGTGGACCTCTCAAATTTTGATTTAATTTAGATAATTATTTAAATTTAGAAAATAAGATTTTCAAAAGTTAATTTATTTAATTATCCAAAATAAAATTTATTTTTACGAAAAAAATTATTTGAGGTTTCCTAAGGTCAGAGAAACACTTAGACAAAATTTCATGATTTTTTGAATCAAATTTTGATTTTTATTATTTAATTTTAGATCAATTTTCATGATTTATTTAAATAAAAATAGTTTTTTAATTACAAAATTTATTTTTAATATTTTTATTAGACTCCTCTAAGTTTAGAAAACTCAAAGAATTAAATTTTGTATTTTTCAGATTTTTAAATTATTTAATATAATTATTTTAGTGAGAAAATATGAAAAATTCACATTTAAGCCTTTAAAATTTATTTTTAACTTAGAAAAAATTAGGAAAAATGTCCTAATGAAATCTAAGTGATAAAGGGACATTTCCACTCATTTTGAACCATTTTTTGTATTTTTAAAAATTTTGATTATTTTAATTATTTTTAATTCAAAATATATTTGAAAAATGAAGTATTTTCACAAAAATGGGTTTTATTTTTATAAAATGCCCCTGAGCATAACAAACTTAAGAAAATATTTTTCATAATTTTTCTAAGCATATTTAATTTAATATAATTATTTTTATACGAAAAGCAAGGTTTCCTTAAGAAATCCATTTTAGTGCCTAGACTAAGTCAAATAATTTTGGTATTTTTATAGTGGGTAGACATGGTTTTTATGAAAAATGTGGAGTTAATTTTGTAAATTTTTGATATGTATTTAATTTACAAAAAACTAACACAAGGTATTTACATTTAATAAAGTATAAAAATTTACAACATGATTCAAAGCATCAAAATATTTTTTCCTAGATGTCTCTGACCACGGGAAATCTACTAAAATTATTCTCATAATTTTCTAGGTGATATTTTGATTTATATAAATAAAATAAGCCAAGATGGTCACCTTAGCTTGAAAATTAAGGTTAGAAGCATAAAGATGCCCTCTGATCTTGAAAAAATCAGAAGACATGGCCTTTGTCATGAGGAATAAATGCTCAAAATTCCAAGTCATGGTGAAATGTTTTAAATCATGGAGAATTAAAATACCACAGAGGGTTTTTAATTAATTAAAAATCAGGGATTAATTTTTTTTTTAAAATTTTTAGTCAACATTATTCCCCTCTGTTCACTAAGCAAGAGGGTAGTTTTCTTTTATTTTTATATTTTTTTTAGAGAAAGATATGGATTTTTGAAGTTTAGGGATTTAAAATAATTCAAAAATCCCTATTTTTTTACTTATTCTCGCGGCGCTGACTGGATCCTAGGCAGCTCCGAAGGCTCCATGAGTCGCTCCGCCATTTGACGCTGCCAGCCACGTAGCCTCCACACGGACCGCGCTTTATGCACTAGGGATCTGTTCGGCTTGATCTCCTCCGTCCATTGGATGCATGAGAGATCAGACGGCTCCCCGTTATCGTCCCCAAGTGACCTAACCCGTGAGGCGTTCACACTAAAACCTTAAGATCTTGACTTAGACTCAACCAAATTGCATGGGGTTTGTTCCTAAACCTTCATCTACTCAAGACGAACCTATATATATGGATTATATGATATGAAATAAAGTAAATACATATGGAGAATCGAAACAAGTTCGGTTTAAGGTTGGTGTTCAATAATTTTGTCTGAGAGGGGAGGCCTTAATCAAATTGTTGTGGTAACTCCGATTGGTCCCAACGAACCTCCAGATGAAGTCCCAAGCCTTGGTGAATGGTCTAGGTATGATTTCAACCAAGCTTGATTTCAGGTGTTGATTGAAGCCTATACTAGAGGTTGTTTGAGAGGGGGCTTCTGTGGGAGATCAACTCCTCTCACTATGAGGATGGTGTGTGCACAATGAGTTGAGGTTTAGTTCAGTGTAGAACTGTGGGGAAATATGTCCTGATTTCAACTAAAACTTTGAGCTCAACATTGAACTCTCACAGAGGGAACCAAAGGGGGAAAATTGTGGGCTTGAACTGAGGGGGTCCANTATACTAGAGGTTATTTGAAAGGGAGCTTCTTTGGGGATCAACTCCTCTCACTGTGGGGATGGTGTATTCACAATTAATTGAGGTTTAGTTCAGTGTAGATCTGTGGGAAAATATGTCTTGTTTTTTACTGAAACTTTAAGCTCAAAATTGAACTCTCATAGAGGGACGTAGAAGGGGAAAATGGTGGGCTTGAACTGAGGGAGTCCTAGGGAGTCTTTAGAAGCAATTTGAAAGAGTTTACTTAGAAAACTTTTATCTCCCCTCCCTTGGCCATGGAGGTGAGGTTTAAAAAAAAATGGCTTAGGTTGGTTGCTAAGGCCAATGAGGGGGTGGAAAATATTTCTTAGGTGGAGGGTTTTGAAGTGCTAAAGCCAATTGGGATTGACCAGCTCAGCTGGGTGAGTTTGGGTTTTAATTTGAACTTGGGGCTCTCGGTTTTGGTGTTTTCCGGCCATTAGGCCGGCCGTCAGGGCCAGGGGAGGTGGTCAAGAGGTCAGGTGAGCCAGTGGGAGGATTAATTATAATTAACCCTCAATGGCAAGTGATAATGGGAAGATTTTTGGTTACTGCCCATAAATGGGCATAAATCCCTTAATTTGGGGATCCATTGGTCCATAGCATGCCATGGCTTGTCCAAAGTAGTTTAGTCTGGTCCTTAGGAGGAGCTTAGTTGTTGTGGAGTCTTAAAATTGGTGACTTTAGGGTGGTTAGGCCAATTTTGGTGTATGGGTTCAATTTGGGTCCAAATGGCTAAAATTTGGGTTTGGGTTAGAATAACCATGAATTTGAGCCCAATTTATTGATCAATATTGTGTAGATGATTGTAATAAAGATTTTTGGTGAAGGATTGAAATGATTTTGAGTTCAATTGGGGGTTCAATTTGAAAGATTTTGAAATTTTGGTCAAATTGGGTATGTTGGGCTAGACTTGGGCCTAGGTTGGGCTAGGCTTGGGCTAAGTCCAAATTGATTGTTGAAAATGGTCTATAGGAACTTCATGAAGAGTTTTTCAACATAAATTGGGTGCCAATTTTGGGGTTAGGGCAATCAATTTGGTGGAACTTGGAGACAGCCAATTTGGGGATTTTTGGATTTGGGTTGAAATTAAATGAAATTGAAGCCTCACCAAGACCAATTGAAGGTCAAGCTTGATGTTTAGGAATTTTATGAAAAGTTTAGGATTCAAATTGAGGCCAAGTGAGTAGGCCATGAGGTTCAATTTGGTGGGATTAGACCATAGGACCAAAATTGGGGGTTTGACTTAGATTAAAATTGGGCTCAAAGCATGGGCCAATTGAGCTTGTATTTGGTTTAAATTGGTCACATGGAAGGTGAAATTGAGTTTAGGATTGAAATTGGGGGAAATTAGGACTAACTTGATAGACATTTGAGGTAAATTTAGGGAAATTGGGTCCTTAAAGGCAATTTGGGGGTTTTGGTAAAAAATGGTCAAATTGGTTGAGGGGTCCTGAAGACATTTGGAGTGATTTTGGATGCATTGGTTTGGTGTGCCAAGGGTATTTTTGTAATTTTGGCAATTTTGTGGGTATTTTGGTAAATTTGGAATTTTGGGTGATTTTGGGTAGCTTGGGTATTTTTAAAAGATTTGAAATAACTTTTGAACAAGGTTGGGTATTTTGGATGAATTTGAGGATTTTGATCAAATTTGAGATTTAGGGGTATTTAGGTAATTTGGGTATGTTTGGGGGTAAAAGGTCGAATTGGATATTTTTGGTAGAATTGGAAAGCTAACCACCACCACACAAGAGCTATGGACCAATGGAATCCCCTTTTGGGTCCTCTATGTACTGGTTTTAGCTAAACCCTAGCCTAGAGCTAATGGGTTTAGGAGACCATCTACATGAGTCTTCTAAAGGATCAAGGGATCAAAGTCAACAATTTTGGGTTTAGGGTTGTGAGTGAGTATAGGTGATAATGAGTGCAAGTGAGTGCCTTAGCCCTAGAACAACACCCAGAGTCAACCCTAAAGGCAAGCAGTCCTATGGGAACTCACCTTGAGCTCCCCCATATTGACCCTACCTACTAAGTGCTAGAGGTTAGGACCAATATGTGGATCTTTAAGTTGAGCAAAGAGGAGTGTAGAATTTCTAATGGTGAGGGTTCTTCTTTTAGTTTTCTAGGAATAGTCAACAGGAAAGTCCTATGACTTGACCTTAGGCTACTAAAGAGGAAAAACTAAACCTCAACCAAAAGTGAGGTCAACAATGGAAAAAGTGCAATGAAGGTCATCTTAACCCATGCCATTACTTGAGACAATTTTAGGATTGAATCACATCATGAACCTTTTTATTTTTGTTGGATGAATCATACATCTTTACCCACATAATTAGTTTCCTCGTTTCTTTATGGATTGAAAGTTATGAAGATCAAATATGGTGTGATGCACCCCTCATGGATATTACTCACATCTTATTAGGTAGACCTTGGTTGCATGACTTGAATGTAATCCTCTATACTACAGAAAATACTTATATTTTTAAACATAATAAAACCATTAAGCTCATTCTTGTCAAAGATTTAGATTAGTTAGCCACCGTAGCACCACATAAAACACATAAGAAAGGTGCTAAACCCCAGTTAATAGTTGTAGGAGTTTATGTAGCATATCATCTAAATGAAGTCAAAGTTCCACTTATAAGAGCTCGAGCAAGATCCCAAGAAAGTGCCCAACCAAGAGCCCATTCAAGGACCATCACAAATACCATATGAAAAAATAATTATTTGAATTTGTATTTTATTAGTTATATTTTAATTTCAGTTTCTAAAATTTTTGAACTTTTAAACTTGCATATTACAAATTTAAAAAAAAAAAAGTTCAGTCTTCATCTCATTGAAATTCTTCAAGAATTCCATCTTTTGGTTTACAATTATCAACTCCATTGGAGAAATCTATTAGGCAAAAACACGAATAACTCGTGAATCAAAGTGAGCTATATGATCTACCTTTTAGTAGTCCAAATTGAAAGGTCAACACTTGCAAGATAATGTCAACATTAAATGCATAGATCACCTCTTAAACTTTTTCTTGACAAAAATAGACAATGCTGCTCATCTAGGGTGGCTTCCACTAGTTAGTAAGTCCCAAGAAGTCCAATTTGTAATGATCTGATCAAACACTTTTGTGGTATATATTTAGTTCCTCGATTCTCTCATATCTTCAAAAATTATGTAACGATCAGAAGGAGAATTAAATTCTAATAACTAACTCTGAATTATAAATAAATGTTTATAATACAACTACTCTCTTGAATTATGAGCTTCATAGAGCGATTCTTTTAATCCCATTTGATTAAGTTCTAGACTACCTTTTGGTTCGGTAGTCCTTTTTCTTTTTATTTGTAATGGCGGATCTTACATAGTCGTGATCTGACATACCAAACAAGGTTCTTCTGTGGCATGATTAGTTAGTATAAACATGGAGAAGACGAGAAAACTAAAGCTTGTGGGGAAGTGTAAGCGAGTCAGCCCAGCCTCTAACTAAGAGGTCTCGCCCATGATGACCCCGAGAAATGTTGATGTGAACCCCGAATAGGCGGATGTTGCTACAGCCCCAAGAGCCAAAGTACCGATGAATGGTCTGACTGGCGGCACACTTCTGCAACTGGAGGTCCACCACCTGTGACTATGCTGGGCGACAATTCATCTTCACCAACAGTCTCCAAGATTCTTGAACAAAAGGTAATGGGTAAGATATTTATAGAGGGGACAGTCATTTCATCTTTCTTATATTTATTTTAATCGTGGGACCTTGCATTTTGTGATGCATTTTTTGTTCTGGCTTCCGTGCAAATGGCTATGGGGTGATGAGCGGATGATTGGAAAATTGATTGGCCTTATCATGGCGAAGGGACAGAGGGAGTCGATTGTCCTAGCCGCAGAGAAGATTCCGGAGTAGAGGTAGATGACGAGATTAACGAAATAGAGGGAGAACATGAAGATCATAGGTGACCAGTTGCATCTAGCATGTGATTGATGATGCTCTGGTTCACATGGAAGATGCAGCTTCTGCTTCGGAAACAACTAATCTGCTAGCCCAACTAAAGAGTTCGGAGCAAGAGGCTACTGTGTTAAAGCAGTTGACAAGCTTACTTCATTAAGAACTTTTGGACTTGAGGGAGAAATTTTTGATATCCAAGATTCAAGCTGAATCTGGTCATTTAAGGCAATTCAAGAGTGGAGGTGAATTTGTGCTCCAAAGGCTCATTCAATTGGGTTATCGTTCGACCGAGGTTATGCCGGACCTATGCATGGGATTTTTCTTTCTTCATATTTATGTGAATTATTTGTATTTGGACTTCTTGTCATAAGTTTCGGGACATTATGGTGTTAATTTGCTGCTTCAATTTTTTTGATGACATAATTTGATTCTATCGAAGTTGATTCTTTGGTAATGTGTATTTTGTCGTTTTTACCTTTGTTATTTGGCTCCCTCGCCACCAATATAGGATTTTTGAAGTGGTGATTTTATTCCTTTGTCGTTTCTCTTGGATCTTATCTCCATTTTAGCAGCCATGTCTTCTTCCTCTACCCATAATAGAATGGATTTCGTTGGAGCAAACCTACCTAGGTCGTCGAAGATGACTTGAGAGTAGGTTGATCACCATAAAGCGTCGTGTGCCAACTCCCTTCATTTCAATTGAGGGCAGCCACAAAGGGTGAGAGAGGAAACACTTCTTATGCTAACAGTGACCAATTCAGACTTGATCTTAGGTTGCCTCTGTGCAAGAAGTTAATCAACATTTTTTGGTTCTATGTGATATCGAATTCGATCGCCAATATTATGATCTTTTTATGACGGATGAGCATCCCTTGGTCAAGCAAACTTCTCGGCCATCTTTTCGCTATGTGCCCCTAATCGAAGGGGTTTATATAGTACACCTCGAGTGTTAGGATCTACTATGATGCTCCTGAGAGTACAACTAGGATAAGAAACAAAAGTTCTATTTTGCTTCAATGGAGGGGGGTTGCAAGATCAGGACGAGGTCGGCCTACATTCATTCAGCAATGATCAAGTCAAAACCTTTGTATAGCCTCTTGCAACAAGGGAAAAATATTACCTCTAGACTTCACAGGAAGAGCTGCATGCGGAGTCCAAGGAAAACAAGCCAACGGAGCACCCAATGCCCAAAAAAATTCAAAAAAACTCATTTAGCATGTCCCGACTCGAATCAATGGCCCTAACACGGACAAAATTTAAAAGATGCATTTTGTCACACAAACTTGGTCTGAATCTAGCCCACTGAAACACCGATCAAGACAAAAAGAACCTTTATGACATATTTCAACATTATGTTCTTCGGTTTTTGGTTTTCAGTTTTCAGTGGTGTCGAGCATTTTTCGTCGCTTCATTTTCGACAGTTTCCCTTCTCTTTGGCAGAAATAGCTAGGGTTTTGTGGATGGTTTCACTTCCTCTTCTACCCAAGACCTAGTGGCTATAAGTTAAAGCATTGCGTCGTTCGACAACCCCACGATTCAATGCTAGGGTTTCCTTTCCTCTTGCTAGCACATAATAATGGAAGTTTGCAAGGGAACTGAAGAAGCTAGCAGTCTGCCAAAGTCTTTGAGGTATTATGCTACTTTATTCATTATAGATAAAAAAAATGATTTGTTTCATTATGTTATGATTGTATTATGGTTGTGTTATTGTTGTGTTATAATTGTGTTATGGTTGTTTGTTGTGTTATAGTGTGTTATAGATGTGTTATGATTGTGTTATTGTTGTATTATGATTGTGTTATTGATGTATTATGTTGTTATAGTTATGCTATTAATGTGTTTTGTTATATTTATTGTGTTATTGTTGTGTTATGGTGTGTTATGTTGTGTTATATTTGTAGTACCGAAGTTTTATGGTTATGTTATTGTTGCGTTATTTTGTGTTATTGTTATATTATTGTGTGTAATTGCGGTATTACTTGTGTTATTATCCTACCAATATCGCAATAACACCAATCACACATCTATAACATGCAATAATACAACAACATCAAAACAATAACACAACCATAACACAATCATAACACAACCATAACACATAGATGACACAACTATAACACAACATAGTACACCAATAAAACAAGTATAACACAACAATAACACAATAAAAATACAATATTAACACAATCATAACACATCTATAATAAAACTTTTACACAACCATAACTCATATATAATATAACTTTAACACAACTTGAAGAATAATGTTTATAAAATAATGCCCCCTTTTGCACTAGCTGTTGTAGGTTTATGAACGCAAGGACTTTCAATTATAGATGTCGTTCTTTTGCAGTGAGGGGTGCACTTAATACTATTAAACAGAATGTCTCTGAGGAGACCATGAACTTGTTAAGATAAATAAATGTCATTTATGTTTTTGATATGACTCCTTATCCCCAAGATAATGTAATGATTCTATAGCTTTACTTTATTTATTTTGAATATTATGATTTTAATTGTAGGTTAATGACACCTTTGTAGACTTTAAGGAAGATGAGCTTGAGTTATTGTCCAATCCAGAATATGGACCACCCAACCCTGCTAGGCCTCTCCCACATCGTGAAACTTCGGTTGGACTATCATCACCCAAATCCCAATGCACTGATAAACTAAGCAGTCGACCATTTAGTGATGAGCTTTTTAAATGCATTCTCCAGATATCATCATATAAAGTTGCACTCAGCCAATGCAAAGAAAACACATTTCATAACAAGTGAGAGTTGTTCTGCTATAAATTAATACCATTTGGGCTTAAGAACACTGATGCTACTTACAAATTATTCATGGATACTATATTTTTAAAACAGAAGGGTAAAAATATTGAAGGTATATGGATGATGTGCTAAATTAAAGTAAAGCAATTGAACAATGCATAAATAACCTGAAAGAAACCATCATATCCCTTAAAAATGTAACATGAAGTTAAATCTGCAAATGCACATTTGAGGCATCAACAAGAAAAGTAATTGGATACTTCTTAAATCCAAAAAGAATAATGGACAATCCATTAAAAGTACATACACTATTGGACATACTTCCCCTCAAAACACCAAAGAAGTAAATAAACTAATAGGTCGAATCATAGGTCTGAGTCGGTTCATCTCCAAATTTGGCAACAAATGTGTAGCGTTCTTCAAAACTCTAAGGCAAGCAAATAAATTTGAGTGATCGGATGAATGCGAGCAAGTATCCAAAAAGTTGAAGAATTTTTTTTGCGTTGCCACCACTTCTTCAGAGCTCAAAGTCGAACGAAGAACTTTTTTTGTACTTAGGAGTCAGACCTGAGGCCATAAATTCAGTTTTAGTTAGATTATTATGTTAGCCGAGTCCTCAGAAAGGATGAACTCAAGTAACTCATTATGGAAAAGCTAACTTTTGCTCTTATTATTTCTACTCATAAATGAGCTATATTTTTGAACGCATCTCATCTGAGTTAACCGACCACCCACTCAGATCAGTCCTTACTTAGCCAAAGGAGTGTTAGTCGAATTCTTAAATGGTGGATGGAGCTCAATGAGTGGAGCATCAACTGAAGGCCCAAAATGGATGTTGCATATCGATGGAGCTTCAAGCCAGAAATGAGCATGACTTGGTCTTAATCTGACCGGTCTGATCGAGGAACATATCTACCACTCAATTAAATTTGGGTTCGTAGTCACCAACAATCAGGCTAAATATGAAGCCTTGATTACTGACCTAAGGTTTGCATATGAGATGGGAGATTGGTATCTCTTAGTGAATTTGACTCACAGCTGGTAGTGAACCAGATCAATGGTGAGTTTGAAGTCAGGGATGGAATGATGGACATATACCTAAACAAAATAAGATTGAAGAACATAAAGTTTGAAGGTTTTAAAATCAAACACATCATCTAGGAGGAAAATCAAACAAGCGACCTCATATCCAAGCATATTTACTTGGAATAGGGGATGCCCCAGAGATTGACCCAGTTGGCCATTGAAGAATAAAAAATGAAGTTTTGAGATAGAAGGATTGAAAAGTTGGATGTATCTCTACATGCAGTACATTGAAAACCTAAAGATATTAAAAGAGGTTGCAGACTCAAGGAGATTTAAAATCAAACTGATTCAACACCTTCTGATCAAGGGAAGGGTTTTTCAAAACTTAGTCACGTCACTATACTTAAGGTGTATAAAAGAGAACAAGATGGAAGTTGGACTACGAGAGATAAACTATGGGGACTGCAAAAGCCATTCTGAAGAAATTATTTTAGCGTACTGAGTACAATCATAAGGTTACTTATGACCAATTCTTCCTAAGAATGCCAAAGCTTTCTCTAAGAGATGCAAGCAATATCATAAGTATGCATCACTATAACAACAATTGACACATAAACTACAACTAATTGTCAGTCCGTGTGAAAAATTAAATTTAAGTGTATGTGCATGTAAAAAAGATAAATTTAAATTTTTTATATGTGATATTAATTGCATGTTTGTGATATAATTAAATCTTAAATGCTTTGTATGTAAAAATAAAAATTTAAGTACTATATATGCCTGATATTAAAATTTGAATGTTATGTATGTGAAAATGCAAATTATTTTTTTTTTATATAAAGAAAATAAACATCTAAGTATCAATTATGGAAATATATAACAATTATGTAGTGTGTGTGTAAATTCACCAAAATATAATAGAATATATTATGAAAGTTTAACTTTCTAAATAAAAAAAAAATATATAACCCTTCAAAAAATATATAATCTCTTAAAATTACAAAAGAAAAACTCCACCCAAAAATCCACCCAAAAATCGTAGACAAAAATCATTCACTTAACTCAGCCCCAACTCTTCTAAGCACCAAAACTTCCATCAAAGTTGATCATTAAAAGCCCACTCAAAACACATCTATAAAAAAATTATATCACACTATTTTGAAATTACTTAAGTTAAAATATTTAAAACCCTGAAAATTACATATTTTCTCAACAAAAGTTATTCATAGAAATTTAGAAAACAATTAAAATTTCTAAAAATATAATAATTGAGTTTATAAGAACTATATTCACCTCCCTAAGTGATTTGTTGGGTCTCATTAGCTCTAGTAAATTAAAACCCTGAGGATTACCAAAGGACATGTAAATGGTTCCATTTCCAAACATACATAAAAAAAAAATAAAATAAAAAAATAAAAAAATAATAATAGTAATAAAACAACAACAAACAACAATAATAACTAACCCTTCAGATTTACTAGGATTTCTTGGATAAGGTAACTCATAGTTGCTAACAAGAGTACTCCGGTCTAAAGAAGTTTAACAACTTCTTTAAGTAAAGTTAAAACTAATAGCGATGTCAGTATGAAAGAATCATAAAATCTTGATTGGCGTCGCTTAACATAAAACAAAATCCCCCATTTTTAATCACTTTATTAATAATAATCATCAATTCAAAATACATTTCCTATGATCATAACAAATAAACAAACAAAAACCTAGGATAGACCTCCTAAGAAATGGTTTTTCTCTTCCCTTTTCTTTTTATGGAATTAGGTGAGGATTCGATCGAGCAGTTGTCAACCTTCAAGAAAATCAATAGAAGACAAAACATGAAGCGAATGATGATATTCGATTAAACTCTTTATAGACTTATTTAACATAAACTCTTAAGATTTTGAGGTTGTTCGTTTGACATAACGTAAATTCTCACACCATTGTTTAGGCTTTCACATAATTGTATGTCGTGCGATATAAGTCCTTACTCTTTTTAGAATCTCGAGGTCGTTTGTCCGGTTGATATAAGTCATTCTTTCGGTATGACGTAAATTCTCCCATCTTCTTAGGCTATTTGCATGACTCTATGCTATGCAAATGTAAGTCTTAAAATTTTAAATAAATTATAGGAGTAAAACATTAAATAACATAACTTTTAAAAATGTAAAGAGAAACCATTGGATAGTTTGAGAAGTCACTGAGGTTCTCTCAGTATCTGTGATATCTTCTACCTTTTGCTTTTTCGAATTCTAGAAATAATTGTTCCACATTAAGTCTTTCTCAGTTGATTTTTCTCTGATCAATTGTAAAAAATAAACTTTAAATTCTAGAAAACAAAACCCCAATCTTAATCAAGAGTTTTTTTAAGTGATTTCGGTCGCTTAAGATGTAATTAAGTATCGGGGCTTGCGCCTACAGAAGACTTAGTAACCCAAATAATCTAAACCCTGCATAGTCTTCATGCTAGATAAGAGAACAATCTGGTAGAAATTTGACAAACTAAATAAATACACTAAATTTCTTAATTTAAATAGATGAGCATATTATCATGTGATATTCTCATCTTTTGAGATTAAGTATTACTTGTAACATTGTATTTGTTATTCAAATTATTAAATATATGAGATCAGTTTGATCTTATTTTTTTAAAATTAAAAATACTTTTTCAAAATTAGAATATACTTATTAAATTAAATTATTTTTTGAATTTATTAAATCAAATATTTAAAATAAAATAAAACCAACATATTATTCTGGCGACTCCGCAAGGACTAATTATTCTCTTCATCTTTAATTAGGTGGTTTTGTCCTTATATATCGGTAGTGTGACTAGGTTGATGGTAGACAATGACTACTAATCTTCCGTTGATAAACTTTGCGCTTTCTTCCTTGAGCAAATATAATCAGCTAACTCCTCGATTCTAGAACCATCTACTTAATCAACCTTAAAAAAAGGAGTTCTAGAATCTCTTAATCTAAAGTAGTGGGGCCCCCAATAGGGTGGTAAGTTTGGAGCTATGAGCAAAATTGATCTAAGTGAGTTCAATGTGAAATTGATCCTCTCCAACTTTTGGATTGAGTCCTATATTTTACATTCGTTTCATCTCTATTCCGAGTTTGACTTGGTTTTATTAAGTTAAGCTAAAATCTTACTTATGAAATTTCCTTGCCAACATAAAGTAACAAAATTCAAAATAAAATAAAACTCCAAATATATAAAAAAAAACTTCAATTCCGAAACAAACAAAAACTCCAAATTTAAAACAAAACATGGATCAATATTTAAGACAAAAAATAATAAAGTAAAAAGAAGAAAATTTAAATTCACATCAAAATTAAAATTAATTTTTTTTTGGATAAGTTTCGAAAGAAACACCTAGTTTGAAAGGCAAGTTTGTTAATTTCAGCTTTTATACTGAAATTGTTACAATGAAGATAGAGCATAAAATGACACAAGGCTGGAAATTCTTCAATGATAGAAAATATCATCCCCAAAGATAATCTTCTCATTTACCGGAGGGCCAGACTTACCTACAGACAAGAACACTTGCTACCAAGGATCGTTAATTAGGTTTGGAGCCGGATTTGATGAAATATAAGTAATAGTTGACGACACACCCCACATTGTGATGAAGAAAACTACTGCAAAGGTCTAAAAACCGTCAACTAAGTTTGAACTAAAGTGTAGTCAAGAATTCCCTTCTCTTAAGAAGGTGAAGGTCAAGAGAGTGCTTGTTGGGTCTGGTGCTCCTTCTGCCACCAGGGTCGTCATTGACACTACCACTGGGTTCACCGTTATTACAGTTGTTGATGCACCAGCATCTCCAAAAGAAAAAAAGAGTTTTGTATGAAGTGGACCCAATTGATGCCTTCACTCTGACACCATCTGTGTTCAAGAACAGGTCCAGCTCAAGTTTCATACCACTGAACCAGACGCAGAGAAGAAACAAGAGCCAGAAGATTCTTTGGGCTAAGAAATTAAAGACAGATGAGATAACTCTTACCGCTTAAATTCCACATCAGGACGAAATAAAATAGCTCGAGAACTCACCTTGTCTTAGAGGGAGTAGGTTTCATCCTCTATCTACTACTTCTGTAGAAGAAAATATACATATATTTGCTACTACACTGCCCTAGCCATCACATTATGATGGACATGGTATAAGGAAGATGAAGTCTACACCACTTATCTGGTTCAATTCTATTTTTGAAAGATTGGACCAAAAAGAGAATTTTTTTATCGTCAAGATCCTGAAAAAGATGGGATGTGCTGTGTCACTTTAGATGAAGATATAAATATTGAAGAAGGACAAGCCCATTTCACTACTTCATAGATCCGTTCAGGGAAAGGAAATGACATTGCTTCCATGGATTTTTTCCAAGCTTCGTCTGAGAGATCATATTGTCATTGTTACCACTATTGCTGGTATTGTTACTGCTTCCCCGAAGCCCGCGATATGAGCACCAGTCAAGACTCATCTTGACTTAAGGATACTCGCGGTTGCAAGGGATCTCTGAGTTTGACTGATGATTAGAGGTCATTTGTCACTGTATCCGGTTTGCGTGTTAGGGATCGTACTTCCTTCCAACATGTTGATGCTATTGACAAGACATCCTATCTTAAGTTATCAATGTCAAAGAAGATGGTGTGGAGACCCAAGGTGACTTGACTAATACTTTTAAAAAATTCAAGAGATAGTACTCCTAAAAAGGATTTCTAGTCCAATGCTCTGACTGCTAACACCACAACCACATTAGATCCTGTCACAGAAGGAGATGTTTGTCAGCAGTCTTTAGTTGATCAAATGTTTGTTAAAGGAAAAGTGATTAAGGGAAACTCAGAGTCAACATCAAATAATTGTTTGAAGAACAAGGAGATAGACTCAAGGATGGAGATTATGATCAGACATATTACATGGTGGAGGATTTTGCTGAGGATAATGTCTTTGAGACCAAAGCCTTGTCATCTTTGCAAGATGTTCTATTGCCTACTGAGGAGAACACCATGTTGTAAAGAGTCATTCAACAGAAACACGAGCAAATCAACCTTATGGAGGAGAAGATGGAGGAGATCATGGCTATCATGACTACACTCCAAAGTTAGCCTCAATCTCTAAAGATAACATCTTCATAGGCAAACTAACCAGAGGTTGTTCATATAGCTGATGAAAAGAAGGAAATTACTTTTGCTAGCAGAGATGAGTCACTGAAAAGGGATTCTATCTAGAGTTTGATCTTGAAAAAGGACATCAAACAAATGATAAAACAACATGTGAAAGAATTCCAAGCTCATTTAAAAGGAGAGGTATTAATTCTAAAGGGCAGACCTTATCCAGAAGAATTTGATGTCGTACAATATCTCAAGTGTTTTGTATCATCATCATTCACGATCTTTGAAGGGGCTGGAAAAACCCCAACAACATGTTGCACACTTTTGAGAAAGTTGTTGCAACGCAGGGATAGTGAAGTATTGTTGTTTCGCCATTTTGTAAGAAGTTTCTAAGAGTTGCCTTGGACTAGTATACAAAGTTGCCTAAAGAATCAATAAAGCCATTTGCAGATTCTAAAAATTTTTTTTGTAAATTGTTTCATTGGAGCTCTACATCACTAAACTGTAAGTGATCTTGTCATAGAAAAACATAGGACAACAGAGACTTTGTTGATCTACATTCTATGGTGGAGGAACTTAAGCATAAAAGGTAAGTCACAGTTTCAAGAATAACATACCATTAAGATCCTATTCAAGAGCATTCACGTACCATAGGTTTTTCTACTTAAAAGGTTCACAATCAAGGCTTTTGCAATGATACTAAGCAAAACCACAAGTCTTTAAGAAGAAGCAATTTAACTTGGATTCTTGGAAAGAGCTGAGGAGCTAAAACAAGTAAAGGCCTTTGAGGAAAAATCTGAAACTGTTGCAGTAGTAGACACAGGAAAGCAACCAATGCAGATACAAGCCAAACAACCTCAGCAGAGCTACCAGCCTTCTCAGTAGTATGATCAGTAGTCATTCTGATAGAGGCCTTATCGTACAGATGGAAGGCAACCCCAATTGTAGTAGATCGATTGAACATAGTTTATTATTTCAAAGAGGAAGTAGTGGGAAAGATGCGATGTAATATGTTCAAGAAGTCTGAGTTTAAGCTGCCTGAACCAAGAAAATTGGATGAGAATGACAAGAAAGAGCACTTGAGATATTGCCCATACCATAGCCTGGTTGGACATACTATAGAGGATTGATTTAGTTTTAAGGATTGACTCAAAAGGAATTTCATGAATGGGAACATAACAATCATGAAATAATATTTAAGAGAACCTAAACATGCTTTATTATTATGATTTCAACTAATCTAATCATTTTAATTGACCACTACACAACCGATGATGGATAGAGTACAATCTGGATGAAGTCCTTGAGGAAAATATTGAACCACATTCAGACTGCTCTTCTGTAAGCTTCCATTTAAAGTGAAACCTACTTAACCGACAAGATCAATTGAGTTAGAAGAACTGCCTCCAAAAGAGACAAAGAAGATCGTGGAAAAAATAAAGGCCATTGATTTGATGAGTTGAGTAGGGGTTGCTTTTCATTTATTGGTTGTTTTGGATTTGGAGGAGAAATCCCTCAAATCGTTGACTCTGTACGATTATTTTTTTGTCCATTTGAGGTCAGATAATATGAAGAGTTTTGATTTTAGATACATTTTGACTATCTCTAGTGATGACGTAATTGACAACAATTAATTTAATTCAGATATTAATTTGGATGATAATTCTTAAATCATACAAAACCTGGAAAAAGTTCATCAATAATGAAGAAGAAGATATTGATGACACTTGTTACAACGTTTTAGAAAGTGAGGCACCCATATTAAATCCAAGGAATGCCGATTGTGATTGACATAGAGTCCTCAGATTCATAAATAATCCCAGAAGAATTAGTTATAGCTCCAGAAGAGAAGATTTCAGATGTAACTTAAGCATTGGAAGAAATAACAAAAGTAGATTCGAGAAGTTGAAAAATATTATCTTTGAGAGTGACTCTAAAGAATAAAGCAAAACAAGTGATCATTAAAAAAAAAACCAGTTCCACTAATAGAAGAAACACATGTCTGAGAAGAAATTAGGGAGCTTAACAATAAAGTTGATTACAACATACTAGCCCATCTTAGGAAATTCACTACTAAACTAAGCATTTTTGAAGCCTTAATCCTATCAAAGGAGAAGATGAAGCATTGATCAAGGCATTGCTTGACCCTGAAATTTACTTAGCACAGTTGGCTAGCACATACTTAGATGAGGTTTGTTCGCTGAAGAAAAAGTTCAGGGTGACCTTCACAGATAAAGATTTTTTACTTGGCACCACAAATCATAATCATCCTCTATATATTTTTGTCAACATAGATAGATTCATGCTCTCTAGAGTGGTAGTGGATCCCAGAGCATCCATCTAAATAATGAATTTATGAACATTAGCATACTTGGATATCAATACTCACAAGTTAACAACAAAAAAAATGATGTTAAGAGGCTGCAACTAGAAAGAGGAGAGTGCTCTTGGATAGATTACACTATTAATAAAGATCTGATTTAGTAACAACTGCAAAATTTGATATCATTGACTCCGAGACATCATTCAATATTCTAACCAGTCAATCATGGATTCACAATTACAAGATGGTCTCTCATCTCTACTCCAATGTATAAAGCACTATGACGAAAAATAGAGCATTGTATAAAAGGGATAACTTTAACCATTTTTGATATATGAAGTAAGCATTCATAATGATGGCCCTTACTTTGCTCCCATGAAGAAGATTATCTTCTCCAAAGACACCATACCAAACAAAATTGATAATTTGAAAAGTATATAAGATCAAGACCATCCGACCACCATCCAACAATCTCCCACCAATCCCTTATAATGAGATGGTGGAAAATCTTCCAGCGCTCGCATCCAAGATTGAGGTCGGGGACGAGGGCAAATCAGAGATAACAACATTATTGAATGTAAGAGTCTAATTATTAGCATTAACTTGGAAGATAGATCTTAGAAGGAAAAGAGCGAGAAGAATGTAATGACAATAAATAAAAGGTAGCATAGGTTCGAGGTCTCTTTGAAAATGAAGAGAAAAGCGGATACAAGTCAATGTATGATAAAGTCAGCCACTATGTACAAGCCATGGCCCTAACCCCGATTCATCCTTACAAAGTTGAAGGTTTGGTGGTCAAGGAAGTGCAAGGTGTGGGCGCAAGGCTGATAGAATTCCACCGTAGTTCTTCCTCTTCTAATTCTGGCGTTGATGTAAAACTAGAAAAGAATACTTCAGTTGAATTAATGGAATTACCCGTTGAATGGAGCTCCCTGGGTGTTCAAAATTTTTTCAATGTGATGTTGTGCCTATACAATTGTCTAAAGACAGGCTACAACTTTTTGAGGAACTTTGTAATAACAAGAATCAATCTTTCAACATGAAAGACAGTGTTGGGTTTGATACGGTAGGGTTGGTTGATGATGTAGAATTTTGTCTCGTTGTTACTAATGAGTCATACAAAGACTACTTAGAAACTGCATGCGACTCTGAATATTCTCTGATAGAGGTGCTTCACTAGAATTCAAGGAGGATATCAATTCAACCATCGAGAAATTGAAAGTTGAAAACTGAAGAAAAGCCAATACCCACTTTTATTAGTTCTTTACTAAATGAAGAGGAATCTACAAACCTAATTAAGTTATATTCAAAATTCAAAGAACACTTTGCTTGGAGCTATGACAAGATTTCTAGACTAGCACTATAAGCTACAGTTCACAGGTTGGGACTAGAACAAACCGTGATTCCAGTCAAACAAGCTCTCAGAAGGATGCGACTTGAAATCAACCAACAAGTTATATCAAAAATTTAAAAATTAATATATGCTAAATTTATTCTTGAAGAGAAATATCCAAAATGGCTAGCCAATGTGGTGCCAGTTAGAAAGAAGAATGATCATATTCGATTCAGTATCGACTTCAGATACTTGAAAAAAAGCATGCCCAGAGGATGGCTTTTTGCTGCCAATTCTGGAACTAATGGTAGAAAATTTGCCAAGTCACACAATTTTATATTTCATGGATGGATTATTCAGATACATTAAAATCAAGATGTCGCCAGAAGATGCAACACTTATAGCTTTCAGAATGTCAATCGGGACATACTACACATTGATGTCTTTTGGATTAAAGAATGCTGGAGTAATATACCAACGGGCAATGACAAGGATCTTCGATGAGCTCATCCACAATCAAGTTGAGTATTATGTGAATGACTTGGTTCTTAAAAGCAACAAAAGATAACCACCTACATGATTTGAGAATTGTCTTTGAATGGGTGTGAGAATTTAATCTTAAAATGTTCTGCTAAAATGCGGCTTCGGTGTCACCTTCAAGAAATTTTTAGAATTTGTTGTCGGTCACTGTGAAATTAAAATCAATCCACAGAAGATTAAAGCTATCTTGGAAATGCCGTCCCCCATTACCTTGAATCAATTACATTCATTTCAAGGGAAATTAACATATTTAAGATGCTTTATATCTAATTTGTCATGAAGGTCTCAACTTTTTTTTGTGTTGACCAAGAAAGATGCCAAGTTTACTTGTGGTGATAAATGTTAATGAGTTTTTGAAAGTATTAAACAATACTTAATGAAACCTTCTATATTAGCAGCCCTAATTTCGAGTAGATTGCTGATACTTCATATCGCGACTTTAGATGACTCTCTCAGAGCCTTGATAGCTCAATTCAACAATGAGGGCAAAGAAATATCCCTTTATTATTTGAATCATCATCTGATACCCAAGGAAGTAAAGTATCATCTTATTGAGGAACATTGTCTAGTTTTGATCATCGTCGCTCGAAAGCTTAGTCATTACGAGCTTTTTCATAAGGTCAAATTATCTTGAAGTTTATTCCATTATAATATTTGATGACCAAACCAACACTTTTCAACAAAATAGTGAGGTGGTCTATGATATTATTGTAATTTGATATAACTTTTGTACCTCTCCGCACCGTTAAAGGATAAATTTTGGCAGATTTCCTTGCACCATACCCGATATCGACCAAGTCACCTCTCAGCTATGACTTGTTGGACGAACAAGTATTGAGCTTGGAAGACCCCAAAGCTCAGTGTTGGGAGATATACTTTGATGGAGCTTTGTTAGCACAAACGGACAGGAATCACAGTTGATAGTGCTTGGTAAGGCAGGAATCAGACTAATCTTCATTACACAAAAACAGGGAATGTTAAGGTACTCATACCAATTGATAGAGATGTGAACAAATAACAATGCAAAGTAGGAGGCTTTGATATTCAGATTTGAATTGTCATGATTAATGTAGATAGTCGACATCAACATCTATGATGATTCACAGTTGATCATTCAGTATGTTGCCGGAAAGTACAAAATTTTGAAACTAGTATTGGAGCAATACTCCCATTATACAATGAAGCTATTAGAGAAGATTCCTAACATGACGTTATACAAAATTTTGAGAGGAGAAAATGCTCTTACAGATGCCCTAACAAAGCTCGCCAAAAAAATTGCTTGTTCACAAGAAGATTGCATCAACATAAAAATATAAGGACGTCGAGTTCTGGCACAAATAAAAATGGATACTCTACACAAACTAGGCATTGAGGAAATAATAACAACAGTTACTAAGGATGCATAAGATTGGCGTCAGCTGTTCGTAAAATACTTTTAGATAGGAAACTAGCTGTTAAAATATCTAGTTTAAATTATAGGATTTATTTTCTTTCCTGTTAAGAATTATAATAGAAAATAATTTATTCCTATAAGAAGTTATGAAGGATAAGTTATTTCCTTAATGTAATGAGATATTTCCTTTCCTATTTTAAATTTATTTCCTTGGATTAGGAAATATTTGTTTTCCTGTTTATGTTATTTCTTATATCTCCTAATAGTTAATATGAATTAATTATTGGAGATATCAGGTGATATATCTTTCCTTTCATATCATTTTCTTTTTATTATTTTTCCTATTATAGGATTCTTGTAAGGGTTATTTATCCCCCATTCATATCAATGAAACAATCAAGTATTCCACTTTATTTCGCATTATTCTAAATTTAAACATGTTATCAGAGCAGGAATAAAAACTCCAAAATCCATCACCTTCTTCCTTCCAAATCTGGAAGAATTGCAAAAGGCAATGCTTTCTCTTCCGCCGGTTTCATCGCTGCTGCTCTGTCATGATTGGCGAAACCTTTTGTCTCTCCGTTGTTTCGCAATTGGTGAAATCGTGACCACCACCTGCGAAGCCCTCATCCTCTTCCGTCAAGCTCGACGGTTCTGGAACCAGACAGTGACTTACTTTGAATCGAGGCCGATCGCGGTGGCAAGATTGACTTTTCGGCAGGATTCCAGCTTGAGCCCCTTGTCAAAATTCATCTCTAGGAATCTCTTCGTTTTTATTATGTCAAAAATACAAATGTTTTTGCTACCTCTATTCAGCTTTCCATCTTGTCATCTGCTTTGGCACCACCCTCCTCTAGAACCACCAAAAATCATCCAGCCCAAATCGCCACAATCCATCTCAATGGTGATAATTTTCTACGATAGTCACAATCGATGAGGATGTACATTAGAGGAAGAGGGATGATAGGCTACATAATAGGGGAAATTCGTAAACCATCCACTGCAGATCCATCCCACGCAACCTAGAATGCAAAAAAATTCATGATAATGACATGATTGGTGAATTATAAGCAAGAAGAGATAGGCATAAACTACATATGTTACTCTCCTACCAAAGAACTATGGGAGAATGTGGCCCAAATGTATTCAGATATGGGTAACTAATCTCAGGTTTATAAACTATCCCTAAAAGTTGGTGATATTTGTCAAGGTAATGATTCTGTCACAAACTAATTTAATTCTTTAAATAGAATATGAAAAGACCTTGACCCGTTAATGAGTAAGAGTGGAAGTGCCTTGATGATGCTAGTAGGTATAAGACCATTGTTGATGCAAATAAAATTTTTTAATTTCTTGTTGAACTTAATGAGGAGTTTGGCGAGGTTAGGTGCAGAATTATTAGAAGAAGTCCCATGCCTTTAATCCATGAGGCTTTCTCAGAAGTCTGCCGCGAAGAAACTCAAAGAGGAGAGATGCTCAACAAGAAATCCACTTACCAGCCTACCTGAGACCTTGGCATTCCATTCTGAGGCTCATGTCAGTAAGCGAGCTGTCCCACATTCATAGAAGAATGAGGAGAAACCCCAAGTGTGGTGTGATCATTGCAACAAGCCACAACACATTAAAGAAACCTGCTGGTGCCTCAACGGTAAACCTGCAGGTTGGAAGCCAAGAAACAAGCGCAAGCCACCTACTGCAAATGCTTCTGCTGAACAAACCAACCCATTTAGCAAAGAGCAAATCGATCAACTCCTGAATCTGTCAAACCTCAATTTGGCTAATGGTACTCTTTGTTCGATGATACATGTAGGTAGAAAAGTAAACACTTAAATTATTGATTTGGGAGCTTGTGATCATATGAAAAATTTACACTATTTATTTGATTCGAACATCCCATGTTCTAGCTATGAAAAGGTTTGTATTACTGACGACAATTTCTCTTCCACTGCTGGAAAAGGAAACATTAACCTGTCCAAGAGTATAGGTCTTAAATCTGTACTCCATGTTTCAAAACTCAAATGTAACCTTCTATCCGTAAGCAAACTTTCAAAGGATTCTAACTGTCATGTAATTTTCTGTGAATCTTCTTGTGTTTCTTAAGACCAGAAGTCGGGGATGATGATTGGGAGAGCTAAAAAGATAGGAGGACGTTACTATTTTGAGGAGACTGTTCTTAGTGAAAAAGGGTTCAAGCTTACAGCAGTATGGGTTCGAACCCTGCAGCAAAAAAAAAAATAATGGAATTGCATTATAGACTAGGCCATCCAAGTTTGATGGTACATGTGAAACATGTTATTTGGCAGAAAGTCATTGCATAACTTTTTCTGCAAAACCATACTTTCCTTCAAACCCTTTTCATGATTCATAGTGATGTTTGTGGACCTTCAAAAGTCAAAACATTATTTGAAAATATGAGATTTGTGACTTTTATTGACAATCACACCAGAATAGGTTGGGTTTATCTTATAAACAAAAAATCAGAAGTTGAAAAACTCTTTAAAGATTCTTACAACATGATTAAAACTCAATTTGAAATTAGAATATGCATACTTAGATCTCACAATGAAATTGAATACTTTAATAAATGTTTAGGGGAGTTTTTGATGAACAAATAATTCATCAATCTAATTGTCGTGACACTCCACAACAAAATAGAATTGCTGAAAGAAAAAAATAGACATTTACTTGAGGTTGCTCGAGCTATTATGTTTTCAATGAACGTTCCTAAATACTTATGGGGTCACACTATTTTAACAACATCATATTTAATAAACTGAATGCTAACTCGAGTTTTACAATATACAACTTCTCTAAACAAAGAAAAATTATTTTTCAATTCTACAAATGTCTTCAAATATTCCTTTAAAGATCTTTGGATGCACATGTTTTGTTAATATTCCGGATAAATTTCAATCAAAATTTGATCCAAAATTTGAAAAATGCATTTTCCTTGGATATGCTTCAAACAAAAGGGGGTCCAAATGCTTTAATCCTGTCACAAAAAAAACTTACATTAGTATGGATGTGATTTTCATGGAAAAAATTCCCTTCTTTCATAAAAATCCACTTTAAGGGGAGTATAATACAAATGGAGAAGATGATTTTTGGCAAGTTTCTAATCCATTACCAACAGTTGTTCTAACACCAAGTACACCTAAAGCACGTGAAAACAAAGAACCATAAATAGTTTTTGAAAGTAATAAAAGCAAGGAGAATCATAGTCAAGAGACACCTGAAATTATCTTGTCTAATACAAGGGAAGAAATGCCGCATAATATAATTGAAGAACCTTTGGGTTATTCCAGGAAAAGGCTCCATAAAAGGAAAAATGTCCAAATTACAGCTTTTCCTCCCTCTCAATCTGAAGAAACGAATGATGGTCCTCAAGAAACATAGGTAAGTTCCAACCCTGGCCTTATTTTTTCACCAACGGAAGCTCAAGATTCAAAGGTTATGAATCTGGATCTTCCTATAGCCTTTAGAAAAGGAACACGTTCTTGTACTACCAAATATCCCATTTTAAAATACTTAACCTACAAAAAAATCTCACACAAACATCAAACGTTTTTGTTAAAAATTTCTAATATGTCTGAACCCATAACAATACAGGAGCCGCTTAGTAATCCAAATTGGAGAATAGCAGTAAAGGAAGAGATGGATGCTCTTTTGAAAATGGAACATGGGAAGTTGTCACTTTACCAAGAGAAAAGTCTATTGTTGGGTGTAAATGGGTCTTCAATACTAAAGTCAAAGTTGATGGGAGTGTCGAAAGATATAAAGTAAGATTAATAGCAAAAGGATTTACTGAAACTCACGAAATTGACTATCAGGAGACATTCGCTCTAGTAGCCAAGATCAATTCCATTCGTGTCCTACTGTCCATAGCAGCAAACCGTGATTGGCCCTTGCATCGGCTCGACGTAACAAATGCTTTTCTAAATGGTGAATTAGAGGAGGAGTTATTCATGGATCTTCCACCAGAATTTAAGAAGAAGTTTGGAGAAGAAAAAGTGTGCAAATTGAAGAATTCTTTGTATGGGCTCAAGCAATCTCCTTGCACCTGGTTTGAGAGGTTTGGAAAGGTGATTAAAAAATATGGATACACTCTGAGTCAAGATGATCATTCTATGTTCTATAAACATTTAGAAACTGGTAAACTCACTATACTCATTGTCTATATCGATGATATTATCTTTTCATGAAATGATGTTAGGGAAATTGAGACATTGAAAGGAAGATTGACCACATAATTCAAAATTAAAAATCTGGGAAATGTAAAGTACTTTATTGGTATTGAGTTTGTCAGATCTAAGGAGGGGATCTTTATTAATCAACAAAAGTATGTACTTGACTTACTCAATGAAACTGGAATGCTTGGGTGCAATTCAGCTGAAACCCTGATTGAACCAACGAAAAGGTTACAAGTGACAAATAAAATAGATTGTGTTAATAAAGAACAATATCAGAAACTAATGGGAAGACTAATCTACTTATCACACACTCGTCCTGGTATAGCGTTTGTTGTTGGCATGGTAAGTCAGTTTATGCACTCTCCAAATACTCATCACTTGGATGTTGTCTATCGAATCCTTAGGTATCTGAAAGGAACACTCGTAAGAGGACTACTATTCAAGAAAAAAATGAGCACTTACAGATAAAAGCATTTACAAATGCAGATTGGGATAGGAGTGTCACAAATATAAGGTTAACTTCAGAGTACTGCACTTTTCTAGAAGGAAACATAGTAACTTGGAGAAGTAAGAAGCAAAGTGTCGTGACAAGAAGCAGTGCTGAAGCTGAATTCAGATCTGTGGCTCATGGGATATGTGAAGTTCTATGGATTAGAAGAATTCTCAAGGAGTTAAAAATTCATAGTTCACCACCAATAAATGTATACTGTGATAATAAGTCTACCATCACCATCGCCCACAATCCTGTCCTTCATGATAGAACAAAACATGTAGAGATAGACAAGTACTTCATCAAAGAAAAAATTGATAGTGGAGATATCTGCATGGTGTAAGTTTCTTCTAACGATCAAGCAACATATATTCTAACAAAGGGTTTTCACAAAAAAAAATAGTTCGATAGTTTAGTGTGCAAGCTGGCTCTGAAAGATATCTTCATGCCAACTTGAGGGGGAGTGTTGAAATATCTAATTTAAATTACAGGATTTATTGTCTTTCCTGTTAAGAATTATAATATAAAATAATTTATTCCTATAAAAAGTTATGAGGAATAAATTATTTCCTCAATATAAGGAGATATTTCCTTTCCTATTTTATATTTATTTCCTTGGATTAGGAAACATTTGTTTTCTTATTTTATGTTATTTCATATATCTCATAATAATTAATATGATTAATTATTGGAGATATCAGTTGATATGTCTTTCCTTTCATATCATTCACTTTTTATTATTTTTTCTATTATAAGATTCTTGTAAGGGTTATTTATACCCCCGTTCATATCAATGAAACAATCAAGTATTTCACTTTATTCCGCACTATTCTGAATTTCAACATTAGCCAAATGATAAGCCAGTAGTACACCAAATAAAGAAGAGAGCGTTGTCCTACTCTTTGGTAGATAATTTTCTATTCAAAAGATCCTTCGATCAAATGTGATTGAGATTCTTGGAAAGATCAGAAGCTCGAGAGATCACTAAAAAAGTATATTTGGGTCTTTGTGGTACTCACCAGTCAAGTTCGAAATGAAAATGAAGATCAAAATACTGGGATATTTCTGACCAGCAGTAATGACAGATTGTATGAAAACAGCTAAGTGTTGTCACCATTGTCAGACACACGGAGTGGTTTTACGTCAACCTCTAAGTGTCGTGCATAAGCTTTTACTCTTATAAAAATGTCATTTTATAGGTAAAAAGAAAAGTGTCGTGCATAAAAAAAAAGGCTATGAAATTTTTTTTTTTTGAAAGTGATATTCAAACCTTCACATGATATGTATGTAAATATGACACGTTTAGGTATCAGATTTGCAATACATAAGAATTGCATGTTGTGTAGGTAACGTCTTTTCTTCTGTAACCAAAATACTTACTTCATTATTGATGTCAAACAAAGAGACGATCACATATACATAGCATTTGTGCTCTTAATAAGTTCATAGTTGTTGTCTCTACTCTCCCACCGGCTCGTCGGAATATAATCCCATAAATTTCAACACATCATTTGTTATTTAGTGTTTCAAAAAATTAAAATAAAAGGTAAAATGAAAATTGGACATGATAATGTGGTTGGAAAATCACTAAATTCGATTGAGTAATTCACACGTAAAAGGTTTTATTTTTTATATAGTTTTATTGTGTTAAAAATTGTTGGCAGTAATTTGTATACCAACATTATTGACATAATTTTGGTTTTAAGTTGTGGCTTATTTAAAAGTTCGTTTGAGAATCAGAAACAAAGAAGAGAGGAAATAAAAGGGTTTTTTCTCCTCCTAATAAGTTTATGAGCTTGACATCCGAATCACAATATATATATATATATACATATACAATCAAAATTATTCAAAGTATTATGTATCTTTACATAATGGTATCTAATTTTGAGTTTCATTTCATAAAATATATTAGATACAATAAATCGAGTCAGTCAAATGTCTTACGAGATATTCAAACTTCATTATTGGNTATATATATATATATATATATATATATATATATATATATATTCTTTTACAAGGAAATTTACATTTGGAAGAGACCCAAATACCGATTTCTCAGGCACTAGGCTCCATGATGAGAGCCCGCGCCACAGGGGATCGAACGCCAACCTGAGGGGACTTACAGTGACCCCACCACCAACAGACCATTAAAATCCTGCACATTTACATATTGGAGGCATGAGGGATATTGGCGATGATGGATAATCTAATACGCTTGCTAATAGAATAGTACCACACCCCATAACCTAATGACAATGTTTAGGGCTGGAACAACTAATAGCCAATAACTGGTTGAAGTTGTCCCTTTGGCTCAAACCCATATTTTAGATGGCTTATGAACTAATTTGAGGGGAGATTTCTTTGTGATATTAGTCTTGATTGTTGGAAGCTTTAAACAAATAATAATAATAATAAAACATTAGTCACATACATAGTTAAGGATTTTGGATGCTGCCTTTTATACATGTTAGTCAGTTGATAGAAATTGAGAGTTGCCTAGCCCTAGATTGTTTTGCTGGTAGCTTCTGCTTAGTGTTGATTTATGCACATTGATGCTCTGGTTGCTTGTTGTATTGTCATGGCTGAAAAGCCTAAAGCTGAGCCTATCTCTAACTCAAATATTATTACCTAGTTTTGATTTCCCATATATCTACCACTTAATTTTATACAAGCATAAATGTTATCATTTTCATATTTAAATTTTTTAAGTAAATTCGACCGCTTAAGATATAATTAATTATAAGGGCTTACACTTATAAGGGTATTAATAACCCAGATAATCTAAACCCTATTTAATCTTCGAACTAGAAAGGGGAAGAATCTGTAAGAAATTTTACAGACCAAACAAAAATTCTAAATTTTTTAGTTTGAATAATTGAGGCCATTATTAAGTGACATTCCCATCTTTCGAGATGATGTATTATTTATAATGATATGTTCGATTATTTAAATAATTAAAAATTTGAGATTTCTTTGGTATCACTTTTCGAAATAAAAAATTCTCTTTTTCAAAATCAAAATTATTTTCAAAATCAAAATAAAACCAACATAGCTGTCTTCATGAAATGTTTGAGAAGACACAACAGACGTGTCACCACCCTCTGTGCTTGTGGGAGGACGTTCTCAATGCATTTATTAGAGATTAGGATACGCTGAGCTACCAAAATAAAAGTCAGCAGACTAGAGATAGTCGACATTCTGATTGTGGGGTTGTGGGCATCTCCAAGCATATTTATGGGACATTACCACATACAGAGTACAAGAGGAGAACGAAAAGTTATTATGTGCATTAAAATTACCTTAAAATAATTATTTACTAACTATTTTCTTAATTTAACAATTTGTGAAGTTGGGATGAGAGTCCATTGCTATCAAGCTACATGTGCATACCCATAAGCAGTAGTCTGATCATTTGTGGGTTGACAATAAATCTTAGATGACAAAAAGTGCCAAGATAATTGTTATACAATTCAAATTATTTGTGAACTTAAATTTGCCCCAAACTATATTTTATAGGCTTTTTGTAGAAAACCATCGAGCAGTTGAAGCAAACACAAACTTAACACAAAGGATTAATGATCCCAGATCGTGATCAGTCCGACTGTGAGTCATGAAGAGAGGCTACTTGAGGTAAGAAGAAAGAAATGGTCTATGGATTGGGTTTGCAAGCATAAGCTTATAATGCTCGTTGTTTCTCTAGCACTTTCAGTGCATCTACTTCTATTGCCCATGAGAATGAGATTTACAGTCAAGTAGCCACATTCAATCCTGATATTGAAACCCAATTTGCTACCCAGCTCAATGTGATGAAATATAAATTGGTAGCTAAAATAAAAATGGTGTTAAATGGATTGGATTAAAACTATTTTTATTTTGTTTTGTTTTTTTATTTTTTTGTTTATGAGACATCCAAACATGTTATTCTTATGTGTTTATAATTTAAATCGTTGGTTCAGTGCATTGCAATGTTTCTATGTTAAATTGTTCGTTCATCCAATTAGTTTGAACTTAATAACTATTTGGATTAATAAATTTGATTGTACGATATGTATGTGTTACAATTGCAGATGTGAAATTGTAATGTGAAAGAAGAATATTATTTTTTTCATATAGTTTTCTATTGTCTTGTAGATTGATGAACCATCATTTTTTCCATTTATGAATCGGCAACTTGGTTATTTGATTGACAAAAAATTTTGGTCAAGCAACGAACTATCGGAAAACCGACGACCTAAATCAATTCCTTAACCAAGAGCAACTGACATTTATTTCTTTTGGCATGATCTGGTGACCTGTGCCCTTCGGTTATTTAATCCACTGTTAAACGAAAACTAAGCAACAATTTTGCTTTTGGCATAAACTCAAGACTAACCAGCAGTTATGCAGTCACATAAACTCACGAGTTATAGCCGTCATCGGACGATAAAAGTTGTCAAATATGTTATCATTCATTAGATTACCAACAAACCAATAAGCTTATGCCATTTTGATTGTCGGAAAGCCAACGATTTATTTTTAAGTGCTGAATTTTGTTATGTTTATTGATGATTTTTGATCGTTGAAAAAAGCTTAAATTCTTGTAAAGCTTCCTAGATTTCGCATATAAATTACTATAAATTATGTATGGCCAAAAATTTGAATAAGATATACCAATGTTGAACGATATTTATCATGAGTTGCATAAATGAACTACGAATCTTATTCCAATATGGTAAAGAAGGAAACTTTTTTATTGTCTAAATAAGAAAAATCATTTTCACTTTCTTAGCAATTGTTTATAACATAAAGATTTTTCATTTCAAAATAAAAATTATATTCTTCAAATTACTTCGAGATGAGTTAATGCAACTAAATTTTATACTATCAAATGGATTCAACAACTAATTAAGAGTCATTTTTTGAAATCTTGAACAATAGATTACATGATTTGAAATTATACTTAAAAACAAATTATTTTACAAACACAACCAAACATTAATAGTAAATTAGTTGAACTTTAGACTTGATGGTTTTCAAAAAATACGTTTTAGTTTTTTCTAAATCTATAATTTGCAATTAAAAATCAACTTTTGTAATTGTAAATTTTACATAATATTGCGTCGAATTTTATGATTTTGAACAAGAGTTTGTTCAAATGATGAAATCTTGGGTAGTTCCAAATAGATATGCATCAAGTTTTTGGCAATAATAGCAAACGTGACCGCATCTATGGATGAGTTCATGTTAGCTATTTGATGAATATGAAAAATTGCCATAACCTGATTAGTACAATCAATCGAGTTAAATATCATAAACCAAAATAAATAAAAGTCATTATGGTAAGATGGATAGATTACCGNTTTACAAACACAACCAAACATTAATAGTAAATTAGTTGAACTTTAGACTTGATGGTTTTCAAAAAATACGTTCTAATTTTTTCTATATCTATAATTTGCAATTAAACAATCAACTTTTGTAATTGTAAATTTTACATAATATTGCGACATAATAGCGAGTTATATGATTTTGAACAAGTGTTTGCTCAAATGATGAAATCCTGGGTAGTTCCAAATCGATATACATCAAGTTTTTGGCAGTAATAGCAAACGTGACCGCATCTATGGATGAATTCATGTTAGCTACTTGATGAATATGAAAAATTGCCATAACCTGATTAGTACAATAAATCGAGTTAAATATCATAGAAATAAATAAATAAATAATCACTATGGTAAGATGGATAGATTACCAAACTTTTATAATAAGAAGATTCACATACATGCCACAAAATTTCTATGTATTTATAAAGATTTCACCTAAACTTGGATCTTTAATTTTAGACAACTTTACATGTGAATGAAAAGGTGAATTTTTATATTTAAAAGTTAGTGATTGTAGAAATTTGTGTGTGGCATTGCACCTAAACTTGGATCTTGGATCTATAATTTGTATTTTCTTTTTCTCACTTTAATATTTTGGACCAAAATGTAATCTTTCTGCATATTAATAAAAANAAATTTGTGTGTGGCATTGCCATTCCATTACAAGGAATCCTCCTTGAGAAAGTGATGTGCATGAAGGCTTATATTGAAGCACTTAGTTTAAACTAAGAAATGGACTTAGGCAAGACTTGGTAGGCTAATGGCTTAAGAATGAGAAAACATTCAATGCAAATAACATGAACAATGCAGAGCCCTTTGACCAAGGGTTAAGAAACACAAAAATACATCAAAATTTGAATGATAGCCATCAAGACAATGGAGTGGAACAAGTTGAGGAACTTTCCAAAAAACTTAGACATTAGGCTTTCCATGCAACCATAAGATGAATATGAAAAAGATGCTATTGTAACTCACTAAGAATGAAGAAATACAAAATTGTTGTCTATCGATAATACTTTTAACTTTCTATCCCTTCAAAAAATTAATGTTTTAAACATTTATTGCAATCATTGAGACAAATTATACCAAAAATCATATATATCCTTAAATAGTTAGTGGAGAAAGAACTAGCTAGAATCCCTAACATGCTACTTAAAGCAATTTTATAACAGATCCCATTAAAGAAATATAACATAAGTTTTTTTTTATGATTGTTGCTAAGAGGCAAGCCATCAGGATTGATTTTAAGAAAGAAAACATAAAATAAAACGTGCCTTCCTTGGCTTGACAGAAAATGAGCAAGTTTATTATAGTGAACAAAAGGATGGCCGATAAAGGTTTTATTGGCGTAAATAACCTTAAAAGGAACCGTGCATCATCCACACACTTCTCTATTACAAAATATGAAAAGGAAACAGAGGGAAATCCCACCTATGGCCATTACTAAGGAAATTCTTTCAAATCAAATGATCCATAATTATAGACAACGGCACATTGGATATGTAAGAATCAAACCAGCGGACAATTCATAGAGAATTATATTTATATTTCCAACATTTTAAATCAAAAGGAATAACGATAAACACAGTCAAAGTCATTGAGGATAAATATTTTGGAACAAAATATTCCTTCATTAAACACTTTTCATTATATGTTAGAAATCTCATGTACAAGAGAGATATTGTTTGTGAGATCTTAATCAGGAATAAAAAGAGACAGAGCAAAATGAATGACAATCTTTTTTTGGATTGTATTGATATATTGAGTTCCCCAAAGTTCTCCAGAAAGGTGAAAAAGTGTGAGAAGTTGCCCTGGCAATTTTCTTAGCGAGACTACAGAAAATCCTCTAAGAGCAGCAAAGAGCACATTCATATCCTGATTAAAAACTGTTCTTGGATGACGAAAGATTTCTCTGCATAGTGAGAACATCTTTAGCAAAATTTTAAGTTTTCTTACATATTACATCTAATAAAGAAACTTAAGGTTGCCAAAATATTTAGAAAACTATGCAATTTTAGTTATTTGTTTGTTGAAATTGATTTCAAAAGTAATGATCAAGAACAGTTGCTCTCCTATTAAATAACACCTAAAATTTTAACACATGAAATGTTGATTGGAAAAAAATAAATTCTTGTCTAAAGGTTGGCAACTTAAATATGTTGGATTGATTTTGGGACTACAATGTAATTAATAAATGAGTTTGGGTCATCATTTAATAAGTCAAAATTATTGTGGTCTAATTTAGAATTAAGTTTATGACTTTTGGCACATTTGTCATGATACTATAGTGTGGATAACATAAGTGCAAATTCATTTGATGAGGGGCAGAATTAGAATTAAGCAAAACTTTTTTGTAACCACCTGGTAGTTACTTCAAAGGGTAATGATCCCCAATTTGCAGAGAGACACATTCTTTTTCTTGCACCTCATCAACAAGAAACTACAGAAACTCTAGAAAATCTGCAGATTGGATGATCATACCTTGTGCAATCGATCTCATGGACTCCGGTACGCTTCCGCTAATCTATGGTTTATTTCTCTTGAAATTGAATGTGATTTTTTTGAGTCCGAACAAAATACTCTTTTTGTTTGAGGATGTTTGTCTTTAAGGGCCAAAAAGCCTGGGTGTTGTTAGTCTCTTCTCTTTTTTTTTTAACCGTGGCAATGAAATAAATTAGCTGAATTTCTTTTGCCCCAACAAAAATTTTTCTACTACTTGACACATCTCATGTTTGAGCATTGTGGGAATTATTTTGGCACACCAAATTCCTTTCTAATTTTTTTCTTAGTTATTGCACTAGTTTACTATAGCTGATGGGAAAGAAATAACAGCATTCACAATGAAGTTAACTCCTGTCGTAAGATTGTCTAAGATAGAACCACAGGTCATATACTCATATTGGACTCAAAATTGTGAAATGAAAATACTCTAAACAGTGGACGCTTGATATAGAAATTTATTAAAATTGAATTGCTCACTTGTGTCCCGAATCCTTTTACCTTTAGTTTTTCTTATTTCATTTTCTCAAAACTTCGCTTTGGTGCTTTGATGTTTGTTCGATTCCACTTTGGTCATTTCTAACTTGAAGGGGAACATTCAAGATAGACTTTTTGCCATTGTTATTGTTGTTAGTGCTGTTGTTGTATATGTGTTGCTTCTTTCTATTGTCTTTGTGCTCTAGGCAATGATCTCGGGCTCCTTTTATTAGTATGCTGAGCTAGATTTTGCCCTACAACTTCTAATAATCCACTCTATAGATGCTCTTCTCATTTGCTCAATTGTTGGATGGAGTATGTTTGCTAGCCGGTGAAAACCAAAATACTCACCGCCGAACTTTCTATACCCCATTTGCTCTGTTTTTTAAATTTTTTGGTTGTAATTGGGCATAAAACGGTTTTTTTTCTCAATTTGTGTTTTTTGATATATCAAGCAATTGTATTTTTTTTTTCTCACTATAATATTTTTGACCAAAATGTAATCTTTCTGCATATTCATAAAAAACTTAGCTATGGCCGAAGCTTAATAAAAGAGAACAAAATATATTTTCTAGATAATCTACCAAAAATGTGAAAAAATTAAGTATTTATAAATGTGTTCAGTATGAAGGCTTAGTAAGATGGAAAAGGCAAAAAGTAAGCTCAAAGTGCTGCATGCCTTATCCAATGCCATCAAAATAACTTTTGCTTCCGAATGAAGATAAGAAGACTTCGCTGATAAAGTGATTCATTAATCATTATGGTAGCATAAAAAAGTTAAAAAGTTCTAAACTTTATAAGTTTTGAAATAACAGAAACAGCAATACACATTACAGTATACGGACCTTTTTGCTTGCAGTTTCGGGTTTCGGTATGATGCTAAATAGTGTAGTGGCGGAAAGCTCTGACTTTTTTATCGTCTTTCTTGCACGAGTAATGATGCCCTTTTGTAATTAATATAAACTAATATAAACTGGACTTCTCATATTTCTATTTACAAAGTTAAGTCGTTGATAATGATATATTTAATTTGATTAACCTTTCGAATTTTAAGTATCAGTTAATTATTTACTTCGAATTTTTAGTGATAATAACCTATTATAGGAGAGATGAGGGTCACTGATTTGTAAAGTGTTTGGCTTTGGTTGCTCATTTCTCTTGCATTACATCTTTCTCACCAAAAACACTTTGAATTAGCAAAAAATCTACAACAACAACAACAAACCTTTGTTCCATTAAGTGGGGTTAACTACATGAATCCTTTTTCTCCATTTCATCCTATTGAGTGTCATATTTTCATTCAATTCTAATAGATTAATACGATCTTTTATAGAATTTTTCCTAGCCTTTTTAGGTCTACTTCTGTCATTCTTAACATAAGTCGAATCTAAAACATCTACTCTCCTAATAGGATCATCAGATGGTCGGCGTTTATTGTGACCAAACCATCTAAGACGACTCTCTCTAATCTTGTTTATTATCATTGGAGCTACACCAACACTATCATGGATATATTCATTTTGACTTTTTTGTCTCTAAGTGTTAAGCCACTCATCCACCTAAACATTCTCATCTCAGCAACACTCAACTTTGTTCTATGCTTTTCTTTTAGTGGCTAACGTTTTGTGCCATACAATATTACAGATGTCGCCATCTTATACAATTTTTCTTCCAATTAGGGCAGTACTTATCTATCACACAATTGGCTTGATTCCTTCCTTCACTTCAACTAACCTACTTGAATTCTACTAATAACATCCTCATCTATATCTCCATCACTTTGAATTATAGACCCGAGATATCTAAAAAGTTACACCTTTTAATGATTTGATCACCCATAGCTACGACTCTGCCACTAGAGCTAATACTAATAAAATTACAATCCATGTGTTCATCTTTTAAATATTCTTAAATTAAGGCCTTTAGACAACAATGTAGACCTCCATATGGCAGCTTTCCCTAACTTCTCTCTAGTCTTATCCACAAGAAGGCTATCATATGAAGAAAGTATACACCAAGGTACAACCTCCTGTAAATGTCTATTAAGAGCATCCATAACTAAAGCTAAAAAAGCTATAGGCTTCAAGTTGATCCCTGATGTAATCCAACTGAAATAGAAAAAAACTTGGTAAATCCTCCATCTATTCAAACCAAGTTACAACTATTGTATAGATATCTTTCATGAATTGAATATAAGTCATATCAACACCTTTCCTCTCTAGAACTCACCATAGAACTTCTCTTGGAGCTTTATCGTAAGCATTTTCTATTTCAATAAAAAATCATACGTAGACTCTCCTTATTCTTTTTTTACTTCTCTATCAAACCTCCCAACTAATGTATAGCTTTTATAGTAGGCCTACCAAGAATAAATCCAAACTAATTATGAAAAAAATTTGTATCACGTCTTAACCAATGTTCAATTACACTCTCTTATAATTTTAAAGTATGATACATAAACTTAATGCCTTTATAATTTGCAAACACTTGTACATCCCCTTTATTCTTTAAAATAAGAATAAAAATACTCTTCCTCCACTAGTCAGACATCTTTTTAGTTTTTAAAATAATATAAAAGCGTTTAGAAAGCCAAGAAACCCCAAACCTCTTAAATTTTTCCAAACTTCAATAAAGATATCATAGGTCTACTGATTTTTCAACCTTGGTGTTCTTTAAAGCTTCCTCAACTTCTTTTTTAATGTGACGATAAAGAAAAAATATTTTATTATTATTAACATTATAAAGATCACTAAGGTTATGGTTGACCATATTCTCAAAAAAAAATTATTGAAAAGCAGATCAAAATTGTTCACTGACTTATGTTGAATATAATCCACTAAGAAAAACACTTTTTGATTTTCAACTTTAATAAACTTTACTTGATATTGATTTTTTACTTTTATTTTATCTTTGTTTGGTTAGTTTATACGTATACTTTCTATCCTATTTAGTTTATATTCTATTATAAAGATTACTGAAAACAAAATTTTTAGCAGCACAAACTGTTCTCTTAGACACCCTATAGGTCACCTTATATTTTTTTCAGTTCTTTAATTATTTATATTTAAACAAATTTTTACAACACAACTTATATTTTATCTTTTCTTGCACATTATTATTCTATCACTAACTATTTTTATTTATTAAAACTTTTTTCTTTTGTTTATCTATGTATATCTTTTGCCACTTGTTAGTAGTGCTTTAGTCGACACAACTTTTGTTGTGGAGTTACCCATTGGAAGCTGTCGGCCGTCGGCATCAAAATCCCATCGCTCGCTTTGTAAAGGCATTTAATTTACACACACACACACACACAGATATATATATATATATATATATATATATATATATATATATATATATATATATATATATATATATATATATA
>JXCR01122896.1:0-16620 GCA_002079205.1 Phalaenopsis hybrid cultivar | reverse complement strand
AATGAAATACATTAAAAAAAGAAAATTACAATTCAATATAGAAGTTCTCAGAAGTTATAAAGCAGCATGATCATGGTTTAATCATATACGAAAAATTTATGAATTCAACTATCAATATAGATTTGAACCCAAAAAAATTGAAAATACTAATTAATCAAGCAAAGCTAAATATCATCCCACAAATTTACATCCTCAAATGTTGCATCTCTAAAAGTTGTATCATCGTATGTTTCAAAGTCTTCAGAACAAAGAATTTCATTTTCAACCTCAACATCAACACAATGATCTTTAGCTATAATCAAATAGACCAAATAATTTATTATTTTACCCAAATTATATATTTAAATATGAGTAAAAAGTTACCATGAATTTCAGTACTACATGTTATGTTAGACCCTTCAGTTGTTGGAATTATACCATCATTTGTTTCTTTTTCTAAATCATCATAAATAAGTTCAGGTGTTGGTTCATCATAAAGTATTTAAATATCTATATTCCTAATACTTATATAATCCAATGGATCATAACTTTTTTTAGGTGTAAGCTATAAAAGTAAATGTGATTTATTTAATCATATAATATCATTATAGGCTTTGTAGCTATTAAATTGAAATATTAAAGATTGATAAAAAAAAACATACATATTTCTCAGATTAAAATTGTATCGAATATAAAAAAAGATAACTTAGCCTTTGATGCTCAGTATAATTTCTCCTCTTAGAGTGAAGTTGCTAAAAAATGCTCCAATTTCTTTTGCATTTAGATGAAGAACATGTCCGAGTAAGAATATGAATTGGCAATTTTTGTAGGTTTGGAGCACAAGAGCCAAACAACTTTGATCATTTAGCTGCATAATATACAATAATAAAATTTTTATTAATTTAAAAAATATACAAATATATTATAATTTTGCTACAATAGTTTAAGAAAAAATTACCATGTTGCTTTTCTTTAGACATAGTCAGAGCAATCACATGTCCAAAAGTTTTGACATTATCTCATTATAATCTAAACTCTCTCATTACATGTTTTGGTTTACTAAATATGTCTTTATTTCTAATCATATCAACTAGACCTTGCATGAATTCTGGTTTATAATAATAATTGTTGCTATTATATTCAAAATACGGGTTTAAGAAAAAAAACAGCTAAGTGGATACCTTGTCGAAGCTGAAATTATCATCTCCTTTTAAAAATATTGATACATTAATATCTTTCTATGTTTTGTATATTCCATCATATAGAAAGCTAAGTGAGGGTTTCTCATCAGAGTCAAGTCATAGTAATCTTACTAAAGTTATGATAATTTCAATTTTATCAAGTAGTCATTCAAAAACTTATAATCCAAAATGATAGAAGTTGCTTCTTTCTATTTAATGTTCTTTGATAGCTTTGAATCAATGTTATGTTTGCTAGTAGCAAATGTTTGCAAGTCATTCTTATGATTGTAGACACTTATCAAAGAGATAAAAGTAGTTGCAAAGTGAGTTACTCCTGGATGTATTATCTCTTTCCAGCCTAGTCTTTTTCGCAACCATGATAATAAGAAAACATGATTGTGAACAAATATTAACACATTCAAAGCATTATCAGCAAGTTCTTTAACCAAAGTTATGCCATTGGTATCTTTTAAATTAAGGTTCAAATAATGTGCAACATAAGGTGACCAAAAGATATTCCCATATTTCTCATGCAATTATTCTTCTGATTTTTTAATAATTTGCAATATTATCAGTTATTAAGTGAACTATATTTTCAACAACAACCTATTCAACAACTTCTGCAAAGAAACTACAAAATATTTGCATCCTTTATAATAACAAAGAAATCAATGGATTTATAAATGATATACCACGTAGGCAAAAAACTAGAAATTGATCAGTATTTTTCTTATGTTATATGTCCATCCATCCACCATTAATGTATATCCCATCTCTTTCCAACATTGCCCGATAAAATCAATAAGCAATTTGCACTCATCTTTATAATTTCTCAATAAATTTACCCTCATTCTATAATAAGAAGGAAGTTGATATCTGGCTCCAATAGTAGTAATTACAAATTTACCCTCATTCTATAATAAGTACGAAGTTGATATCTCACTCCAATAGAAACAATTGCATCAATGACTTCTGTGCAAATAACAAATTTGCTACATTAAAAGGTATGAAACAATTAAAAAGTCTTCTTGCAATTGCCATATCAGTACGATGTACAACATCTTTAGATATTAGTACACTTTCCTATGATGGTTGTAATCTTGGTTTTGTTCTAGGAATAAAATAATTATCCACTTAATCAATCTTTTTTTTTTCCTATGTCAAATCCTTTATGATAAGAAGTTAATTTTTTTATTTGGGAAGTGAGGAGTTCCTTTTTTGGTTGGAGTTAAGGTATTAATATCATGATATTGGCTAAAAAAAAAGATAATTTTTTTAAAAAAATGAAACAACACATTGTTGGAGTTAAGGTTTTAATAGCATGATATTTTCCTTAACTCCAACAATGTGCTGTTTCATTCTATTAATAGTTCCATCTTTGTATAATTCAACAATACAAACACTTAAATTATTTTTTTTGCATCATAACATTTAATTTCTGTAAAATGATTCTAATTAAAATTTAATTTCTCATGAACATCATGTGTAGAAATCTGAGATTGTATTTTGGATGGTTCCATTCTACCAAAAGAAATTAAGAGAGCCTAAATATTAAAATGAATAATATAAAATATTCTTGATGATAAAAAATAAATTTAGTCAACCATAGCATTCGAGAATTTAAATAAATAATCTTAAGAAGTTTATCATTATTAATATTTCAATGACAAGTTTGAGTGATAGAAATTTAAAAATCAAAGTTCACTATAATAGAAACCAAGCTAAGAATTGTTGCCTTATGCAGGCTCATGTTGACTATGTTTCACTTGCAATAAGTCATTTAATAATTCCTAACATTACCACTTCTTTTGTTTTGGCAATCCATGTATGTTTATCCTCATTTCAAAAAAGGCATATGTTGACTTTAGCAATCAAAGCCAAACAATTATTTATAAAACCAATCATAGTCAGCAATCCACATATGCAATGCCTCAACTAAGTAATAAGTTAAAAATCTCTTGGGATATAACTTCAATATTTTTAATTAAATGACATAACTGCAAACTAGATGTTAATTGAGCCAAAAACCTTTCATAGTTGTATAAGAAATGCCACTTTGTTACTATGACTGTCAAACTCAAATTAACATAAATAATCAAATCAACGCCAAAACATAAGAGACAATTCACATTAAATGCTAATCCTAATTTCATTCATTAGAATATAATGTCTCATCCTTGAGTCTGAAGAGAGGTTACCCAAACAAGTAGCTTCATAAGAAGAACACCTCTTGTTCTCTTAGGGCACAACATTACATATATTGCTTGATGGAATCACAAACTTAGAAGTAGAAAAATAAAAAGATTAAATAAAGCATAAACCAAAATTACCAATTTCTTTGTTGCATCACATACAATTTATGCTTTTGGCAAGTGTTGATCCTAGATTTTCAACAAGTTGTTCACATTTATCATAGTATAGTGTCATAAATCAATGTATGTAAAACTTTAACCTACATACTTCCAATGAGCCAAAATGACAACTTTAAATCCAACAAAATCTTAAATCTGGTTTCTCTTTATTTTTATCGTTAATAATAGACTCAATTAGGCATGGAATTTGATGAATTCAACTCTAATATGTTGTTCCTTAAGCTCTTATTCGTGAAGGGCCTTGAGCTCTTATTTAGGAAATGCCTCATGACCTAATTTTTCTTTGCTATCGAGGGGTTTCAGATATTTTGAGATAGGGAAAGATAATGGTTGTTACTTTTAAGAATTAAAATTTCTAATATTGTATGAAGATCTAGGGAAGCTAAAAAGCAAAAATGCAAGAGATGGGGGAAAACAAGGAGAAATAGGGTTAGCACTCACTTTCGTTAATGGTTTTTGGTAGGAGGGGGATGAAAGGATTAGAAATACTGAATAAGAGACTTTCGGTCCTTGCAGTGCTCTTGTGACCTAATCACTCACCCCTACTACAGTTGTTCACCTCTGCTCCAATTATTCGCCCTTGTGTCGTTCACCCCTTAGAGCTAAAGAGATGAGAGACCTTGATTTCGCTAGAAGAAATCTACCTCTCCTATTCGACAAAAATATAACTTGTAAGTACAAATTGTGATGCTTGAACTATGAATGGTTGCACGATTATCAGGTTTGACAACGATTTAAGGCGTTCGATCCCGATTTTTTCATTGACATGATTAATTAGACAGTTGAACCATCGAATGAGTCAATTCACAGTCTAACCAGTTGAAAAGGCCAGCCTAGTGTGGCTTTCATAGCATTAGTTATTAGAACATTGAAGCCTTGGTTTTTAGGTGAAGGATAAATGAGAAATCCATCCACGAAACTATTGAGACCAACGACCTTGCAGAGCTTGTCACTTTTGGATTTCCAGATAAGATAGTTGTCGGTTAAAAACTGAAAGTGGGCAATGTCTTTGATGTTTGACATCAAGAATTTAAGGGATGAAGGTATAGGAATGTCTGGCATGGTTGGGTTGGAGGAGTTTGAAATTGGATTGGTGTAACAAGATGATACATACATCAAAAGAAATGGGAGCTAGAGAATTTAAAAAAGAAGGAAAAAAGATTGTAGAGATGGGATAGAAACTTATGCTCTTATACCATAAAATAGTGCAAAATTACAACAATTGAGGAAAATCTGAATGCTAAAAATGGATCAGCTATCCATATCAATTACAACAAGACTAACTATACCTATTCCAGCTATGTATGTATGTGTGTGTGTGTGTGTGTGTGTGTTTAACATGCTATAAAGAGAGAAAGTAGAGAGAGAATAGAGAACAACAAAAAATCTTTCAAGTGGTCTTACCACCATAATTAGTTGCATACGAAAGTAGAATGTGCAACCTAACTAAATGTGGTTAATGTAGGTCAGTTACCTTGCATGTTAGAGGAACAATTGAGTGAATGAGCTAGTGAGTGAGTGAGTGAGTGAGTGAGAGAGAGAGAGAGAGAGAGAGACTCATTTCTAATGTTTTTCTATGGAGAGCGCACCTTACATATAGTCCCCCCGTGGGTGCTACCTAAATGATCATATGGAAAGTGAGACCATAACAATACAAATGATCATTAGATTTGACAGTCTATGTAGGAGTAGCTTGTGCTGCTACAAGAACACGAAGTTGGTTTGTAAAATCTCATGCATCGTTTATGCCTAGCTCGTGCGAATTGATACTTTTGTTGAGCTGAGGTGAGGCGATGATGAAGATTGTAGAGTTGATTTTCCGCGTGGGCCAATAAACCTCTTCGAAATAAACCTAAAAAATCTCTTCCCTGCTACATGTCTAGGACACTCTTATGTCCCACTAAGCTATAGCTATTTATTGATATATAATAATAATAAAATTGTATCTATCCTTTTAAAATGAAAAAAAAAATCATAGCAGGTTTAAANGAGGTGAGGCGATGATGAAGATTGTAGAGTTGATTTTCCGCGTGGGCCAATAAACCTCTTCGAAATAAACCTCAAAAATCTCTTCCCTGTCCCACTAAGCTATAGCTATTTATGGATATATAATAATAATAAAATTGTATCTATCCTTTTAAAATGAAAAAAAAAAAATCATAGCAGGTTTAAGAAAATTAAATTTAGAATTTCCAAAGCTAATATCACAAAAAAACTCCAACGACCATAAACCCTTATTTGGAGCAACTTTATAACTGTTTTGATTTTAAAGTGCCACACATATATCTCATTTCTACTTCTTTTTATCATTTATTAAATTTTTTTAATAAGAATTGATTTTAATAATTAAACCAATTAGTGTATTGTAGCTATTTAAAACTTTGTCTTCATACTTATTTTAAAAAAATTAAATAACACTAAATGCATTAGTAATTGAAAAAAAACATTTTTTACATTAAATGGGAAAAATTATTGTGTGTGGACATGACAACACTTAGATGGGGGGCTATGTCACATTAAATTCAAGTATATGTGGCATGACCTCCCCATCTACGATTATCTTACGTGCAGTATCCATACGTAATAATTTCTCTTCAAACAATTATGTCCCTCAAAACTAGCAAGCTGGTTNAATTGAAAAAAACATTTTTTACATTAAATGGGAAAAATTATTGTGTGTGGACATGACAACACTTAGATGGGGAGGCTATGTCACATTAAATTCAAGTATATGTGACATGACCTCCCCATCTACGATTATCTTACGTGCAGTATTCATACGTAATAATTTCTCTTCAAACAATTATGTCCCTCAAAACTAGCAAGCTGGTCGCACAAGCAAGGATTCCCAAATTAGGGAAGGGCAGCATGTCAGGTCCCAAATCCACAGCTATCTTGGACTTTCTAGCATATCATTCATAAGATGGCATGTTTCCCTGTCTGAAAGTTTAGGACCCACAAAAGAGCAAACTTTATTCAACTGATTATTCTCGTTACAGAAGAAATAACATGCTGGGTGTCTAAATGAACCGCTATATAATTAAATACTATTCAGGTGTTCCGATGCTCATTAAATTAGCAGACAAATAATGTGACAGCCACTGACATGTCCATTAATTCTCTTCTCAAATCCTTAACAAAACAATGACGCAGTTTTCATATTGGCATGTTGAGTGAACATCTGCAGCTTAACATCAAAATGGATTAGAACTAATAGCGACATTGTCCCTCTTAGGTTGGTTACTAAGATGAAACATTTATACAAAATAAGAATTAGAACATTCTCTGGACTAGAAGCACTGAAAGGTCTGCGCAATACGGCGCTTTTAGATGAAGACGAGCATTGAAAGCAAACAGATAACCGTCTCCTTCATTTATGATCAACCAGCAGGCAACCACCACGTTCTTCAACAACGACGTTGATTCAGGCCCATTTCTGCAATTTTATCTTCTCCATATTCATGTTTTAGTTTTGCATCGAAACATTTACGAAATCATATTGAAAAAAGACAAAAAAGTAGATTAACATAATGTTATATGTTTTTCATGTATTAACTCTGTTATTTTCTTCCTCGTAGTGCTACGTAGATGCTGCAGAGGAGATTTAAATTTGGCTATTTGTTGTGAGTTGAAGGCCCTCGTTTTGGCTGCTGGTAATCCATGAATCCGAGCTCGGCCTCGACATTATTGTGAGCGTTAAACTTTTTTGTGCCATCTTTATGCCTAGATGCTTCCCTCGTCAAAAATCCATCTTTATTACTTGATCCAGCCTACATATAAAACAAACACAATTCATCATTATGATATGTTAGATGCTTGATATAAAAAAGATGAGATTAAGCCCCGCTGACGTACTATATACCACACTATTTATGTATCAGATGCCACACTAGATGTGCTGAAAATGCGAATCAAGTGGTTTAAGGGTTTCTTTTACATAAATTTGACATTGTTGCGGATGAATCTTAATATGTATATCAACTTAAAATGAACGTGTATGTAAATTCAAGATTTTTGTTATGAAAATTAATGTGCAAAGCGAAATATTTACTGACCTTCACATTTTTCTTTCTGTATAAGTGAAATTATCAGTAGGATTAGTCTTTTCTTTTCCTTAATTATACATGTTTGCATTCATGCAAGCAACCATTGGATGCATGTGGTCAATGAGTGCTGACTTTTCCCACTCTAATGCACACTCATGAATCATGCTTTAATTCTTTCATTAATTTTGTATGCATTTATTCTTTTACCACTACACCTGACAACATTACATCCAAAAAAAAGAGAAGAAGATACGTATTGCTTGGTATGCAAAGTTTACCTTAAATTGAACTTCTTGTTGTAATGCAACATGAGATGAAGGCACGTGAGCGTCAGGACTACTTCCTGCACATTCTATAACATTCAATAACATATATAGTAGTATCCAACACCATATCATGGTTAGAAAATTGGAGAAAATACAGCTAAACTGCAAATACTTGCATTGTTGAATGGTACCAAAATTGGAAATTTCTATCATCATGATGCAGGAAAGAAAGCAGAGTACTTCACAGAGAGAGAGATGAGAGGGAGGGAGAGTCTTTGGTTCAACATAATGCAGGAATAAAACCAAAAGCTGTAGAGAAGACTGCACCTGAAAGCATTTCTTGCTTTCCCATATCATCGTTCATGTCTGAAGCTTCCAAAACCTTGTTGTGCTGCATTTTCATGGCTACAGCCTGAAAAAAAACAAGCATACAATAAAAATTTATCAAAAGTACTAAAAAAGGTTGATGCAAAAGCTATGTGGCAGTAAACTGAAAGGCTACACTTACCTTGATTGGATGATGAGAGGCTATGTTGAGCTCATTGATGCTGCTGAAGCTCAAGTACCGGCCTTCACCAGTAAGGGATAGGATGAGGAAGAAAAGAAGAAGAAGAGAAGACATGTTGGATTTGTTTTATTTAGGTTGGATACGTTGGTGGGTTAGATAGTGGTATATGTAATGAGAGCATTAAATGCAGGGTTTAATCAAGAGAACATGCCCTTGTTTTGTGGTGATAGTGATGAGTGATGGGTCTCTTTTGGTGTCTCGGGGAAAAGAAGCTCTGGTAGAAAGTTTGCAGCAGAATCAAAGTTCTAACACGTGTGTTTTGTTCTTCATGTAAGTTAACCACTCAAAGTTAGTGTGATTCTGTTTCGGCTCTCTGTTTAGATGCATGCTTAAGTGCAGATTAGAATGGAGGGAATTTTTTTGTTTATATAATTGAAGTTATTATTATGGGTAGGAAGAAATTATACAAGCTTTATTTGAGGAAGCCGTTGTATGTTTTTATTTGGCTGATGGATATTTTTATTTATTTGAAATAGGGGTATATGTTCGTCATAAAATCATCTCTTCATGTGTGAGCCCTGTTAGGCTTATACTTGACTCAAATTATTATAAGAGGTTAGATTTTATTTTTATATAAAAAAAGCATTAATATATATATAAATCTATGTGACATCAATATCCTTATTACCAATTTATTATTTATATTTTTAAAAATGTATAAAGCTAATAATAAATATATTTTAGTTAGTTATTTAAATATCTCATGTTCAATAGAGACATAACAAGTCATTATTACACCTTTTGTATTTGGAACTTACTCTCAGACCCTTTAATATCCATAATTGATATAGACACCGTTTCATCTTCATAACTGCTTGAACAAGGGCATTTAATGATCTACTGGTGTTGTTATTCGGTCGTCAGATAATCATTTGATCGGTTGAGTCCTCAATATAAGCTCTTTTGTCGTTGAGGTGAATTTGGATCGTCAACCAGAGGGTGTATCACCGTAATTTGCAGGCAGTTCTTCTTAGACATGGAACCTTTTGAGAGGATTAAAAAGATATTTAGTGAGGTGTCCTTTGTTCATTTTTGTGAAGAATCATGGAATCAATTGAGGGAGCTACATATTCTTTCGTTCGACATATGCTTTCGTTTGATGGACTAGTAATCTCTACCAATGGAAACAAAGCTTAGCGCTTGTATCTTTTCGACTATCCCAATAAAGTCCTTTAGTTTTCATAAGCTAGACCCATTGAATTTCCTCGAGATTTAGGTAGTTATATTTTTTATATACATATTTAATTCTCCGATTCTCTTACTTCTTAAAAGTGATAGATGTAATAAAAATAAGAGAATTAACTATAGAAAATTGACTTATTTATTATGTAATAAATACTTCCAATAATTGAACATCTTGAATTTGCATGCCTACAATCCCTATAAATGGGGTGTGATCAGTGCTTCTCTATCACTCTTTCTGAATTTTCCGACTCTTCAGTCGATTGTTAACATAATAGAGTTATGGAAAGCAAAAAGAAACCCATGAATGAGGCAGCCATGATGAAGGCTTTTGGGCTTTCGACCAAAAAACTCAGACCTCCCAATAAGGCAGGGAAAAAAAGGAAACCAAAGAGTAGTCGGCCTATCATAAAGAAGAAGCTCGCGGATGAGTGTATACTAGTTAGGACAAAGAGGTCAGAGGGAGATGGATGGCTTGTCTGATCAAATAGGCATGAAGGAGGGAGCCGATCAGAGGGAGCGAAGCTCATTAAGCAAGTGGTACAGAAGAAACAAATGATGAAGAAGTCGGTCAAGTAGTTTGATTTGTTGCTGCTCCATCGTGAGATGAGGAGTAGAGTTGACGTGCACGCCACTGGTGCAATGGTTCTCACACCAACTTTGATTTGTGAGCGAACGACTCAGTAGCAGGCTCAACAATTGGTTCACGCAGTCGCAGAGACACANATGAGGAGTAGAGTTGACGTGCACGCCACTGGTGCAATGGTTCTCACACCAACTTTGATTTGTGAGCGAACGGCTCAGTAGCAGGCTCAACAATTGGTTCACGCAGTCGCAGAGACACTGATCCAACCATACAAAAGTTTAGCTCTCTTTTCCTCGGTTGTTGAGGCCAGCTAGGCAGTTGTCTAACTACTTGCTAGCGAGAGCCTCTGTGTGTCTGAGATGGAGCGAATGATTGGTACAAAGATATCTAATTTTCTTAGACTTGGTTGATTTATTCCTTCCTCTTTTTATGATATTTTATTATTCTTGTAGAGGAGGCCGTGCATATCATCAACTCCTCAGTAATGGAAAAGTTTGAGGTCTTATACACAAACATGGAAACTCTCCGTACGGAGGTGGTGACTCTTTGGATGGAGCGGGCAGAGGTTCGAGTGACTAGGTCGATCTTCTGAGTGTGAGCTGAAGAAGAGAGTGCTATGAAGTTTTGTATCAAAGTATTGTGACTTGGGTTCTATTATTGCCCAAGGCGGTCGTAGACCCATCTGTAAAAAAATTTTTTTCATAAGTAAACATTTCAAATATTCAAACTTTCATATCATTTTTTTCTCCATTTTTGCGCTGATTTGATGCGAATTTTTTAATATCAAGGCACGAATTTAAGGCAATTTAAATTTTCTAAATACTATATATACAGGGTTAAAGGGAAAATATGGTTTGCACTTTTCATATTTCTCCTTTCCGTCCCTTCGGTAATTTCTTGCCTCCTCTTTAGGCCGGTTTTCCTANGAATGATTGGTACAAAGATATCTAATTTTCTTAGACTTGGTTGATTTATTCCTTCCTCTTTTTATGATATTTGATTATTCTTGTAGAGGAGGCCGTGCATATCATCAACTCCTTAGTAATGGAAAAGTTTGAGGTCTTATACACAAACATGGAAACTCTCCGTACGGAGGTGGTGACTCTTTGGATGGAGCGGGCGGAGGTTCGAGTGACTAGGTCGATCTTCTGAGTGTGAGCTGAGGAAGAGAGTGCTATGAAGTTTTGTATCAAAGTCTTGTGACTTGGGTTCTATTATTGCCCAAGGCGGTCGTAGACCCATCTGTAAATTTTTTTTTTTAATAAGTAAACATTTCAAATATTCAAACTTTCATATCATTTTTTTCTCCATTTTCGCGCTGATTTGATGCAAATTTTTTAATATCAAGGCACGAATTTAAGGCAATTTGAATTTTCTAAATACTATATATACAGTTGGAGGGAAAATATGGTTTGCACTTTTCATATTTCTCCTTTCTGTACCTTCAGTAATTTCTTGCCTCCTCTTTAGGCCGGTTTTCCTCTAACATTCCCATAACATCCAAATATTCTCCATAATTGTTTGGCTCAGTGCCAGCGATCGAAAGCTCTATACTCACATCATTCGATGCAGATCTCTTGAAAGATACTTTTGTGTATGACACAAGTGTAGTACTTGAGATCATGGAGCTAGAGGTTAGAGCGATCGTTAACTTGAGAGATGATCTGATTTTCTACAATATCAGTTTCCGTGGGGCNCTTGAAAGATACTTTTGTGTATGACACAAGTGTAGTACTTGAGATCATGGAGCTAGAGGTTAGAGCGATCGTCTACTTGAGAGATGATCTGATTTTCTACAATATCAGTTTCCGTGGGGACTCCAAGCTCCTTAACATATCGATCATGTGTTTAGGGTTTTGTGTGTACATACAGTTGTTAAGTCAGTGGCTCGCCATAGGGTGTCTCCTAAACCAGGTGTCCTACTGTCCTCTATCTCAAAGGCCCCTACAAGTCTATAGAAGCAGCATGAATAATAAAAAAAAAGAAAAAGTGTTATGAAGCGCAGGAAACAATAAGCATTAACATCGCAAACATGAAATATATGTATATGCAGTAAAATGCGATAAAAGGAAAACAATAGAATGTAACAATAAACTAAATGTGCGTGCATGAAATTCCCGCCGCTCCTGCAAGAAGGAACAGCTTTACATATAAAAGTAAATAGGTAGGACATGTGCATGTGTAAAAAAAAGGTAACCAGATAGTACGTGAAAACTTGAAAAAGATCGTGAAAACTTGGAAGAATTCGTAAGAGCTCGTAAAAAAGCTAGAAGAGAACTCGTAAGCTTTCAAGGCNTGTTATGAAGCGCAGGAAACAATAAGCATTAACATCGCAAACATGAAATATATGTATATGCAGTAAAATGCGGTAAAAGGGAAACAGTAGAATGTAACAATAAACTAAATGTGCATGCCTGAAATTCCCGCCACTCCTGCAAGAAGGAACAACTTTACATATAAAAGTAAATAGGTAGGACATGTGCATGTGTAAAAAAAAGGTAACCAGGTAGTACGTGAAAACTTGAAAAAGATCGTGAAAGCTCCTGAAAACTCGGAAGAATTCGTAAGAGCTCGTAAAAAGGCTAGAAGAAAACTCGTAAGCTTTCAGGCATGGGAAGGCTCAGATTTAGTTATTCTCGAGGGACTTGAAGGCAACCATCAGTCATCCACATCCATAAAGCCCGACATTCAGGTAGAAATTTCCAACAAGACATCCTAGGAGGACAATTCTTAGCCCAGTACATGTAATTGACAAGTGGACAATCACATTTATGCTATTTAAAATGCATGTTTTGTCACACATATGGATTTCACACATACAAGCACAATGGAATATTTAGCAATAAAAAATATTTTATAAGTGATGTATATGTTCAGTTGTGTTTTATAAGTTCGATTGTTCACGAGTCAATTACACTGTCGGGCTATGACTGCCAGCAGCCTAAGAAGACAAGGGGCTTTGCTAGCCTTGTGTTGGTGAATAATATTTACATCCTACATTTTCACCAGGTCCCTAGATCGAGTCTTGATGCCGTAGGATGTAATATTATTCTGTTTTATGTGCAGATGCCAGTCATCATTGCTTGAACCCCAAAACTGTTCAACTTACAGCTTTGTTTGATAGTTTATATATAGCCACGAGTATATATGCGCGCTTATGTTTTAGACATAAGCATCTAAATCAAACCAAGAAGCAATAAAAGAATACCGAAAAGAAATAAATGAAAAAAAAGGAAAGAAGACCACCTACCTCAAAAATCAACGTACGAAGAGGCAGAATAGCGGTTGGGTTAGCCTAAGATATCCACCAAATAAATCATCTCCAAATAGCCAAAAAATCAACACATTTATCAATAACTAATTCTCTTCCAAACTATCAATGTAATAATCCAAAAGAAATGTATCAGAAGGCTCCAACTCCTCGACCAAATATCCCGAAATCGCAGCCCAAAATGCTTCAAATCATTCCAAAAAAAATGTTCTAATAAAATAAAATTATTTATAGCCTGCATTAATATATTTTTTCTTTATAGTAAACTTTCAATGTTCTTTTTTTTCTCTTATTACTAATTTATTTAATATTTTTTTTCTGAAAAAGGGCAATATGACTGTTATAAAGGAAAATGCAAAACCACACAACTGAATATCAAGTCTTTGGAGTTCTTCCATCCAGCACAGATCGAGCTAGAAAGAACACTGCAAGCTAAAAGCTAGCCAAGCAGAACACATCACAAAATTGTCTAAATTTTCTCCGCAGTAACGACGTGGGAGATTATAGGCATGGTAGAAGTTAAGATCATATACATAGTAAATGTTATAAATCATTCGATTAACGACAGACGTGCAATATTGTCAATATCACACGTCAAGGAAATATAATAAAATTTACATGCATAGCACACAATTCTTATGCATTTACATTCTCAACACCCAAAATTTAACACTTCCATTTGTAACACATTAATCTCATGAACTTGTGCATGACGTGATGTATTTCACATTTCCAAGATTAAAAAAAAATAGAGAAGTTCTTATGTGTAACATGAAAAGACTAAGTTTAGGTGTTAGATATGTAAATATATAAGAAAGGAATGGTGTTCATATAAATGTTGCATCTTTAGATTCGCATAAAGCCAATATCACAAGTAAGGCTACCACGGAGATCAACAAAGCCCAGAGGTTAAGGAGGTCTATATTGGTACTACCCTGATTATTATAATTTCATAAAGGATTTGCTTGGTTATTAACCCATTGTTGGTTTCCCCTACTAAAATGGTCATTCCAGTTAAAATTAGGATGGTTCTTTCAACATGGGTTATAGAAGTTGGAATGAGGATTCTTAAGTCTGTTGTAATTGCATTTAAGATCTCAATTGATGGAGTGCTAGAATCAACCATTTGTCCAAATGAAATTTCCTTAATTACTAGAGGTACTTGAGGTTGGTTCATTCCAAATTGATCTAGCTTTCTCGAAATAGCTGTAACTTGAGAAGTAAGAATTGAAAGCGCATCATTATCATGCACACTAGCTGCCTTTCTAGGGTTTACCCTTTCAGAAAGACATTAGAATTTTTTTGTAGCCATCTCTTTAATCAAAGAGTAAACCTCAGCAAATGGCCTTGACATGAGTGAACCACCAACGGTAGCATCAATAATAGATCTAAGGGATCCTACTAAACAATTGTAAAAAAATTGAATGATTAACCAATAAGGCAGAGCATGATGTGGATACTTCCTAAGAAATTCCTTAAATGTTTCCCACACTTTGTATATTGGCTCACCATCAAATTAACAAAATGAAGTAATATTATTACTAAATTTAACAGTTTTTGAATGTGGGAAATACTTAGCTAAGAATTTTTGGGCTAAGTCACCCAAAGTTCTAATAGATCCTGATGTTGAAAAGTTTAAACACATTTTTGCCTTATCCCTCAAGGAAAAGGGATAAATTCTTTCTACCAGTGTCATTTGACACTTTGTTATAATGAAATGTTGCATAAAGTTCTAAAAAATTTTCTAATTTTAAATTAGGATCCTCAGAAGGGGTTCCCCCAAACTAGTTGTTTTGCACCTTTTGGATAATGACAGGTTTTAGTTCAAATATGTTAGCTTCTATGACATGAGTTTGAATATTTAAGTGAATTTCATTTTTCATAGGATTAGCGTAATCCCTTAATATTCCATGCACGTTGGGATGTTCATTAATTGGTATTTGGTTATCTAAATGCTTCTGTTGAATATTCGTCATTTCTTCTATAAGTTCATAAAGTCTTTTTTATTTTCTAATCCTTTTAATTGTTCCCTTTAGATCTGAATCATAGGGTACAAGTCCCGAAGGTCCTCCACTACGCATACACAATTGAAGGATCAACTAGAACATTTCATAAAAACAAACAAAACAAAAACACAAAAATAAATTTTTCTTTCTTTTTTAAACAAAGAAACAAACACTTACACAAAAAAACTACAACACGATTTTCCAAGTCTAAGTCTAATTAATTCAACCAAATTTTTTCAAAGTCAAAAATACCATCAGATTCACCAGTAGCGGTGTTAAAAACTTGGCACTCACTTGGTGTGCCTATGGATGTACTTTCTTTTAATCTTAAATGAGTAGTATGAATTCTAGAACTTGATTTGTGCATCAATGTGACACTACACCTTTGTTCTTCGCAGCAGTACCAAAAACTTGATACTTTTCCGAGTTCAGGTGAATTTTACACACTAGGTGTTTCACACAAGTAAACATATCGTACCAATAATATCAGATTATTGAGTCCAAAATTTTGATCTCACAAAGAATGCAGTAATTGAGCTTAAGAGAAGTTCTAGCTTACTATAATGAGTCTTAGCGTGAAAGTATAGTTGGTTTAAATTGTGTTTACGAGTCCTACTAAATTGTCGCTAATCATATTGATTTATGGTTAAGGTGATTCTACCAAAGCTAAATAAGGTGGAAAATTCAAGATATTAAAAACTATCATTCCTTTGCAATGAACTAAGCAAGTGTGTAGAAATCAAACAGTTAGAATAGAAATTGTAGTTAGTGATAAATAAGAGCAATCTTCTTCTTTTACCTTCTCTCTAGTGCATAAAGAAGCTTGGTTCCACTTGGTTAGTGTTTCTTCCTGCACTCTAGAAACCTCAATTTGAACCCATCAAAGCTTATTTCCCTATCTAATTGCATTGCCCTATGAACTACTTTTCCTTCACCCACTAATGCAATGTGATTCTTCTTAGTTGTTTGTGACATATCTTTCTCGAGTTTTTATGGGTTCATAACGAATTTTAACATATCACTTCACCATAATGATAAGTAAACTAAGCCCAAAGAAAAACCATCACTTTAATGAATAAAAACCTATTCTAAAAGCATCTCATTATCCTACACATCATATTAATTCCTCACAACAGAAACTTATAAGGGAACTACTCATAGTG
>JXCR01122891.1:6793-27728 GCA_002079205.1 Phalaenopsis hybrid cultivar | reverse complement strand
AGAATATAATTTATAATGCTATATAATCATATAAAATTTATGATATATAAAGTTAAAAATTTAAAATATTTTTATTTTATTTTCAGCTTATGCAGCTCATCTTACCTTTTCCAAGGCAAATTTTCCATAGCCCATTTATTCACTTTGGCAATCTAACTTTAATGTAAGCATAATAGCAATTTTTTAGTCGCACGACATAAGGAAGAGTTATTATTGCATAACTAATAGGTTTCTCTTTTATTAATTTATTTGGATGATGGATTATGCTATGGATTAACTTGATTGAGCTCATAATAATTTGATTTAAAATTTTTAATTCATGATTATAAGTTTTACTTAATGTTAATTATACACTTAATTTTTTAGAGAAAATCATAACAATTATAATGAAACTTTAAAGTGATAGGAAAATGTCAATTTGAACTTCCCATTCACCTACAGTGTCAGTGGTGGCCATGATTGGGTAATTAGGGGTGCAAACGAGATGAACACGAGCGAGCCCAGACTCAGCTTATCTTCGACTCGTTAAAACATAACACTGTTCATATTCGACTCGTTAAAACATAACACTGTTCGTATTTGACTCGTTTATATTTTAAACACAAAAAATGAGACTGATTTGCTTAGCGAGCCGAACACAAGCTATTCACAAACAAAGAGTCGTTTTGACAACTCTAGTCATGCAGCCAAGAATATTAAGCGTTGGGGTGACATTTTAATCTTATTATTTACATTAAAACATCATTTAAATAAAATTTAATATATTTTATTTTAATTTTTTAATCCATAATTTTAATTGAATATAAATCTTTATAGTCTTGCTGTCAGTTAAATTTTTTAAAAATATATATTATATCAAACAAAAAAAATATTCGTGTTTGGCTCGTCAGTNTGACTCTCATTTGCTCAAGTTTTAAACAACTTGGTTTTTCTTCCAGTGGCAACAACTCCTTCAAACATTACACCAAGTTTTTCTTCCAATTCATGATTTATCTAAGAATCTCTATTTTTTTGGCTTCAGACAATACCTGCAATCAAAAATAATATTAGTGAGAACATTACGTAATCATGCATATATGAAAAAAATAAGCTAAATAGGATATACCTCTATCTTTTTCTTCCCACCACTCCGGCTCAGGCATCAATAGTATTTTTAGTGGTGGCCTAGCCTAACCAAGTTACACCCTGTTTTAACTCCTTTCACACTTTTCAGTCCTTTTTCAAGCCACCCAATTTATTTTTAATTGTTCCCTGTTATTATATTCTCTACCAAATTTTCCTTTAAATTTCTTGATTATATTTTGACAACCCTTCTTATCAAAGTGCATTGTAGGCCAACTACCCGCGTCACGCTCTTCCAAACATGTAGCACGAAGAAGTCAACCACACATGTTAAACTTCTAAATGTCATATTATTCTATAATATTGTAAGAAAATACAAATAGTATAATTAAAGAGTTTGTCATACCACACAATTTTGATGTATTTACATATCAAACTAAATGTCATGTTAATGCATAGTATTGTATGAAAGTATGAATGATTTAAAACAAATAAAATCAAGAAATACTACACAATTCTGAGTATTAGTAGTGTCAAGAAATATGGAGGGTTTGAATAGGAGATTCTGGGTATACCACACGAATTTGATGCATTTATATATTAAGCTCCTAAATGTCACAGTACTGCATGATATACTACATAATATTGTGAGAAAATATGGATGACTAAACAAAGAAAACCATGAACAATTAAGGAGATGAAACGACACAAAACTCTAAAATCTCATGAACAAAATCTCAAAAGACTATCAGACACAAAATCATCCAAGACTGAAGCAAAAGCAAGCTCACATGAAGCAGAAAAATAGTCTTAGAGATAAGGTAAGCTCACTGGTAGGGAGCGAGTGAGAGAGAGAACACTTCACTTGTAGTGAGTGAGAAAAATTGAAGATAACATAGATAAATGAACCACAATCATATAGAGAAGATACCGAAATAGTGGAACTGTGATGCCCTGAGAAGGTTTATCGCGAATATGGTGTGTCATAATCAAAATAATGGAGGGATGAATCCAGTAACAAATCATAACCAAATCATGAAACACATCCCACCACAAAGCAGGGGAAACAGTCGAGTGTCGCGAATCTATGACACATTTTCTCTCTCTCGCAGATGTCTTCCCCGCCCTACATAGCTGGACAGTGTGTTCAGAGAATGCACCATCGAGGCATCGCCGGCCCAAATGAGACCAAAGACCCACATGTCATTTTATTGGTGCATAGATTTAAGATTTCAGTTATATTAAGCCAACTTCAATTGAAGATTCATATTTTTCTTTATAAGAGTGTTATGGATCCAAAAAGAACCAACTTTATTGGTTTTTAATTAATCTTTTTATAATAGATTGATTCTTGATCAAATCTCAAAAGATCTTATATATTATTTATTTATATCTTTAAAATTAAAATATAAAAAATAGGCATAAAATATAAATATAATTTATTGTAAGAATATAATTGACAATAAGAATATAATTTATAATGCTATATAATCATATAAAATTTATGATATATAAAGTTAAAAATTTAAAATATTTTTATTTTATTTTCAGCTTATGCAGCTCATCTTACCTTTTCCAAGGCAAATTTTCCATAGCCCATTTATTCACTTTGGCAATCTAACTTTAATGTAAGCATAATAGCAATTTTTTAGTCGCACGACATAAGGAAGAGTTATTATTGCATAACTAATAGGTTTCTCTTTTATTAATTTATTTGGATGATGGATTATGCTATGGATTAACTTGATTGAGCTCATAATAATTTGATTTAAAATTTTTAATTCATGATTATAAGTTTTACTTAATGTTAATTATACACTTAATTTTTTAGAGAAAATCATAACAATTATAATGAAACTTTAAAGTGATAGGAAAATGTCAATTTGAACTTCCCATTCACCTACAGTGTCAGTGGTGGCCATGATTGGGTAATTAGGGGTGCAAACGAGATGAACACGAGCGAGCCCAGACTCAGCTTATCTTCGACTCGTTAAAACATAACACTGTTCATATTCGACTCGTTAAAACATAACACTGTTCGTATTTGACTCGTTTATATTTTAAACACAAAAAATGAGACTGATTTGCTTAGCGAGCCGAACACAAGCTATTCACAAACAAAGAGTCGTTTTGACAACTCTAGTCATGCAGCCAAGAATATTAAGCGTTGGGGTGACATTTTAATCTTATTATTTACATTAAAACATCATTTAAATAAAATTTAATATATTTTATTTTAATTTTTTAATCCATAATTTTAATTGAATATAAATCTTTATAGTCTTGCTGTCAGTTAAATTTTTTAAAAATATATATTATATCAAACAAAAAAAATATTCGTGTTTGGCTCGTCAGTTAGCGAATGAATTGAGTGGTTTTAAAATTACTCAAAATGATCAATTTTAGGTGTTTTAAAAATAGCTCGAGTTATTGTAAAAGTGAATACATATCTAAAAAAAATAAATTAATGAAATATATTTTAACAAATAAAAATGAAAGTAAATAAAATTCAAAATAGATCTTTTAGGTGCACCTACTTCAGCTAACTAATTTTTTTTTCTCTTTCATTATAGTGGACTCATGCACCAGCTTTAAAGAAAATATTTCGTCTCATATTAGCTTTTAGTCTTATTTATTTATTTATTTATTTATATACCTTCCAAGTGGCCACGCTTCGCACGTTGCCGAAGGATTTAAATCCACGTGCTAAAAATGATATAATCGTTTTTTTTTTTTTGTCAAAAAATATAATAAACGTGCATGCGGAGGCGGTGGATGCCGCCAAGCCTGCCAATAACTGTGCGGGCACTCTCGCGTTTGGGGCTGTCAATTTGGCTAGTTGTTCGTGAACAATTTGTGTTCGGCTCGTTCGTTAAGCCTAATGAGTCGAACACGAATAAATTTTTAAGCTCAAAATGTAAACGAGCTGAACACGACCAACAGTTTGTTCGCTCATGTTCGGCTCGAAATGACTCGAAAAAAAATTATATAACTTTTTATATAACAATATATTACATATATTATTTATATAATAATTTATTATATAAATTTATGTCTAAGTTTAAATCGTATCATCTCATGTGACAATGTGATTATTGTCTTCTTTTGTATAAATTTGATCCAGGTTCGAATCCCACAGTTTACATCTATTTTTCTCAATTTAAGTTTAACGAGTCAATTTCAAGCCGAACACGAGCACGAACACGAATATTTAAATCGAGCCGAACACTAACACACTGTTCACGAGCCGATTTCGAACACGAGCCGAACCTGAGCTCGCTCAAGCTCGGCTCGTTTACAACCCTACTTGTATCGCTCTGCTTTAATAAATTAAATATTATTATTATTATTAAAATATCAAATAATGGTAATATATTAATTTTCATATTTTTAAATGTGAGCCTTAACTTTAAGTTAGATGGATAAGTATTCTTAAATAGATTTAACAGGGCAAGAATTAGATATGTTTTTATTTTTATTAATTTTTATTTGTGTCGCAACTACTTTAACTCTTAATATAATTAATCCTAAAGCTCAACTCCTTAATAAATAAAATACAAAAATACAAAAAAAATTAAGAAATAAAATAATAAACTTATTCAAAAAAAATTTCAGTACAAAATTATGTTAAAAATAAAATGATGTAAATTATATGAGAAGAAACTTTAGGGTTGCAACTACTTACCCTAACTTTTCTTTTTCTTTGCCTAGAAATTTATTTGGTAAAAATTCACTTGCCAAATAGAAATAGAAAATTGGCAATTATATCCAACACAAAGATATCATTATTCATATGATTTTACAGATACAAATACATTTGAAAAAAAGTAGACAACAACTACATGAGACCATCTAAACAAATTAGGCAATTATATTTCTATTTCATATCACTTATACTTCTTTCTTTAATCTAACTCCTCATTTTTATTTCTTATTGCTCTATTTTATTACTTGTGGGATAGAAGCTATTATATATGAAAGAGTAGCTTTGTTGTAAAGCCTTTATAAGCTTTGTCTGAGAATTTATGAAGTCAAACTTTGACCAATTTCTCATTAATCATTTTGAAATGTATGCATCCAATTAAAAGGCTAAGTATACAAATAACGACCATTTAGACAAAATAGGATGTTTTGTTAAATTCCTTCTGCTTATTTTAGTTTTAACTTCAATCTACCATTAAAACAGATAAAAACTAAAGAACTCCTCTAACACATAAATATTCATAGTCTAACATTTAAGGATTGTTGAACTAAAAGCTTAAAAGAGTCATATTTGCTAGTAGTAATGATTTTATCCATAATAAAAATTCAATGCTTAAAATTTTTACTAGATTCAATGGTTAAAATTACTATAACTCCCTTGCAATGGTTAAAGATATTGTACATTAATGCATTGTACAAAGACTCCCATAAAGATTTTAGAACCTTTCTCAAAGGAAATTTTTGTAGATAACAATTACGAAGGTTTAAGAACAATTTTGGAACCATTGAAAACATTTATTTTAAAGTTATGACTATTATAAAGCATTTTTTAGTCACAGAAGAGATGATACAACATAAATTCTTAATTTTTATCATAAATGAAATGATTGATGAGCTGTACAGATCCACACTCTAATTTAAACTTTATCCTCTCACTTTGTATCATCAATTACAAATGGAAAATGAAGATATCCATAAAAATCAATGTTAAACACACTATAATAAAACTTTTCTGGGATACAATTAGTTAGAAAGTTGGTTGTAGAGAACATAAAGTACCTAAGTTGATATATTTTACAGTTAACTGAGGAGAGTAATCTTAGTATGAAGATATAAGTTAATAAAATTGACATAATATATCTTCATCCAAATTAAAGATGACAAAAGTTGGGACCATAATAATTGAAAATTAGGATTCATCATGAAAATTAAATAATAGTGATAATGATACAAGAAATTGAATGCGTGACAATAAAATAGGTTGTATGTAAGACCTGAACTATTGTAAGAGCATCTGGAGATATATAACGATAATTTTTCTACCATCATAAGGACTATCACAATAGATGGCATGGGTGTAATAGAAAGCGGTATCTAGAATAATATTAGGTGTTGGAGGTTGAGTGCTAAGCACATTTAGTTGAGGAAAAGAACAGTGAGCAATTAACTATGTGTGTTTGGTTGCAAGTTCAACTAGGGTGATGATTTGCTAGAAGTTTGATTTGCAGTACTCACAAAAATTATTTTTATTTTCACATTTTTTCATTCATTAATTTACCTACTTTTACTTCCTTCCAAAATATTGTTTCTACAAAAAACATTTTAAAAAAATCTACACAAATTTATACAACATCATTACTAGATAAAGTAGAATAATAGGTTTTTTTTCAAATAAATGTGAACTAAACTCTCAAAAACCTTTCTAGTGCACCTATGAAAGTAAATTCAAGAAAATCTATTATATAAATTATTTTTTTTTTTCTAAGTGCACATATATTTAATTTGTCCNCAACTAGGGTGATGATTTGCTAGAAGTTTGATTTGCAGTACTCACAAAAATTATTTTTATTTTCACATTTTTTCATTCATTAATTTACCTACTTTTACTTCCTTCCAAAATATTGTTTCTACAAAAAACATTTTAAAAAAATCTACACAAATTTATACAACATCATTACTAGATAAAGTAGAATAATAGGTTTTTTTTCAAATAAATGTGAACTAAACTCTCAAAAACCTTTCTAGTGCACCTATGAAAGTAAATTCAGGAAAATCTATTATATAAATTATTATTTTTTTCTAAGTGCACATATAATTAATTTGTCTACTTTCCTCTTCACATGAATAGCCTTGAGAAACTCTTTTCTCATTGAATGTTTGAGCTCACAACCCCTCTATTAATCTCAATTGTAATTGATAATATAGCCATACATCCATTGATGCTCACCTTATTGCCACTAAAAGCCTTCATCCGCCACACTACCATGGTTACTATTGCCTCCCTCAATCCCCAAACATTAAAATGGCTTTCTAACTTCAATTCTTTTCTTTTTTTTTTCATTGCACATTACATCTTTTTGTAAAAATTTCTATGAATTATCAAAAACATTTACATAGATTTTTACCACCATGGTTTATATATTCGAACATATTATATATAGTTTAAAAAACAAATTGAAAGCTAAAAATAATAAAACCAAAACAAAATCACACCACGATATTTTATTTAGTTGAAAGCATTCTTCAGTGGATGTTTGATTCATAAAGCTTTCCTACATCACATGATCATATAGCATGATGATCATTTATTGTCACATACCAAAAAGCTCAAGCCATTTCTACAAGTTAGAGCTTGAACATGACCTTAATTGCATTGCCCCCGCCAGCACTAACTTTAAATGCTTCCTCAACCTCCTTCTGAGAAAGCCCAAATCGATGAGTTATCAAAGGCTTCACATCAATCTTCCCAGTTCTCAGCAATTCAATGCACAGTGGCCAAGTCTCACTTTTGTACCGAAATGCACCAATGACATCAACTTCTCTGCTTAAATTGTAATTCCATTAAAAAAAAAACATATCTGTTAATAACATTTTTTCTTCAAAATAGAAAGTTACCTTGATGCTACAGCAGGAGTAAGAGGTAAAGTCAGGTCATTATGGCCCATTCCAACGAGGCAAACCTTGCCTCCGGTTCGAGTAGCATTCAAAGCAGTCGACATTGTTTTGCTAAAACCGGCACAATCAAAGGTTACATCAATGTTAGAACCCATAGCTCTCTGTATGAGCTCCACTTCCTCATCTAAGTCCTGCAATTGTGATATGCATAAAAATTGAGCTATCAGATCCTATCAACTTTCCACCATCAAACAAATGTATATCACTCTTCCAATTGTTGCAACAATAGTTATGAAAAAAAAAACAAAGCTTATGCATAAATAATCTCAATGGAGATGGAGGCTAAGAAAAGTATATCACACAGCCACCGCACCGCTGCACCAAACACTCCCTTATCTATTCTTCACTAATATTGATGATAACTTTACTTAAATTTTTTTGTGGAATAAGCTAAGAAAGGAATGGAATTTGAGCAAAGCAAAACAAGAAAGTTTCAAACCTTAATGTTTGTAGAAACCTTGACAGTGTCTTCAGCACCCAATGATTTTGCAGCAGAGAGACGGAGTTCATCAACATCCACTGCAATAATTCTTGGAGCTCCATAAGTGCGAGCTGTAAACATTGTGAGTAATCCAATGGCTCCAGCTCCAATAATGAGCACATTTGTCTCTGGACTAATATTAGCTCTCCTACAAGCATGCACTGCAACACTAAGGGGCTCACATACAGCCCCCTCCTCCAAGCTCACATTTTCAGGGAGCTTGTAGCAGAGTTCGGCAGGATGGATCAACTGCAGAAATAAAAATAATTGAAATAATTTTCTAGTATTGAGTCGCTATTGATTCTCCATAGTAGGAGAAAAGATTAATTAATTGTGTTTCAATTCACGAAAACTTTATTAGAGGATAAAGCCTGTGAAATTGGCTCTAAGATCATAAAAGTTTTAGCTCCGATCCTAGCTATGAGCCAAATTAAAGGATAGAACTAATTTCAATATCTAACAGCTAAACCTTTAGTTTTACATGTATAATACATTATCCGCTTGGTTGGTGAGGGATTTTTCATTTCAGCGGAGTGTCAAGGGTTCAAATTTTCTATTTGCACAAAAAAAATCATTTTTTTTGTTGTTGGTGGGCGGGCCAAAGCATGTTCCAGCCAAACCGATCTAGCTTGACATTCGAGCCAGCTAGTTTATCATTCGAGTCGGCTCGAAAATCGGATCGATCCACACCAAATCAGATCAAAATTTAGCAGGATCGATCCAAGATCCAGTTAAAAAATTTCGATCCGATTTCGGAAATGGTTGAACTGAAAAAAAGTTAAATAAGGAAATCATATTATGGATTTATGGAACTAAAGAGGTTATATGAACATANCAGAAATAAAAAAAATATTTGAAAAAATTTTCTAGTATTGAATCGCTATTGATTCTCCATAGTAAGAGAAAAGATTAACTAATTGTGTTTCAATTCATGAAAACTTTATTAGAGGATAAGGCCTGTGAAATTGGCCCTAAGATCGTAAAAGTTTTAGCTCCGATCGAAATCGGATTGAATCATTCGAGCCGAGCTACGGGCCAAATTAAATGATAGAATTAATTTTGATCCGTCCTCGGCTCTGATCAATATCAGATCGGGATCGAAATAAACTCTTATGAATTTACATATCTAACAGCAAAACTTTTAGTTTTACATGTATAATACATTGTCCGCTTGGTTGGTGAGGGATTTTTCATTTTAGCGTAGTGTCAAGGGTTCAAATCTCCTATTTGCATAAAAAAAATTATTTTTAGTTGGTGGGCGGGCCAAAGCAGGTTCCAGCCAAACTGATCTAGCTTGACATTCGAGCCAGCTAGTTTACCATTCGAGCTGGCTAGAAAATCGGATCGATCCACACCGAATCAAATCGAAATTTAGTAGGATCGATTCAAGATCCGGTTAAAAAAATTTCGATCCGATTTCGGAAATGGTTAAACTGAAAAAAAAAGTTAAAAAAAGAAATTATATTACCGATTTATGGAACTAAAGAGGTTATATGAACAANAATAATATATTATATATATTTATGTCTAAGTTTAAATCATAACATCTCATGTGGCAATGTGGTTAATGTCTTTTTTTGTATAGATTTGATCCAAGTTCGAATACCACAATTTACATCTATTTTTTCTTAATTTTAGTTTAACGAGTCAATTTTGAGCCGAAAACGAACACTAATATTTGAATCGAGCAGAACACGAACACACTGTTCACGAGCCGATTTCAAACACGAGCCAAACCTGAGCTCGCTCAAGCTCGGCTCGTTTACAACCCTACTTGTATCGCTCTCCTTTAATAAATTAAATATTATTATTATTATTATTAAAATATCAAATAATGGTAATATATTAATTTTCATATTTTTAAATTGGAGCCTTAATTTTAATTTGGATGGATAAGTATCCTTAAATAGATTTAACAGGGCAAGAATTAGATATATATATATATTTATTTTTATTAAAAAAGCGTTGACTAATTTTTATTTATGTCGCATCTAATTTAACTCTTAGTATAATTACTCCTAGGGCTCAACTCCTTAATAAATAAAATACAAAAATACAAAAAAAAAAATAATAAAGAAATAAAATAATAAACTTATTCAAAAAAAATTTCAGTACAAAATTATGTTAAAATAAAATGATGTAAATTATATGAAAAGAAACTTTAGGGTTGCAACTACTTACCCTAACTTTTCTTTTTCTTTGCCTAGAAATTTATTTGGTAAAAATTCACTTGCCAAATAGAGAGAAAAATGGCAATTATATCCATGCAATTTCATCATCCAACACAAAGATATCATTATTCATATGATTTTACAAATACAAATACATTTGAAAAAAAGTGGACAACAACTACATGAGACCATCTAAACAAATTAGGCAATTATATTTCTATTTGATATCACTTATACTTCTTTCTTTAATCTAACTCCTCATTTTTATTTCTTATTGCTCTATTTTATTACTTGTGGGATAGAAGCTATTATATATGAAAGAGTAGCTTTGTTGTAAAGCCTTTATAAGCTTTGTCTGAGAATTTATGAAGTCAAATTTTGACCATTTTCTCATTAATCATTTTGAAATGTATGCATCCAATTAAAAGGCTAAGTATACAAATAATGACCATTTAGACAAAATAGGATGTTTCNAGATAAATATTCAGTATGTGTGGATGAATTATGAGAATTACATCTAAACATTGAAAATGAAATATGAGGAGGAAATGTAAAGATANAAAATATCAGATAAATATTCAGTATGTGTGGATGAATTATGAGAATTACATCTAAACATTGAAAATGAAATACGAGGAGGAAATGTAAAGATATTTCATGAAGATTAAAGAGGTAGAGAGAATAAGAAAATTTAAACCTTTAGGTAATGGATATCGGTGCCACAGATGCCAACGGCTTTTATGCGCACACGAGCGTCAGTTGGACCTGAGAAATGGCGAGGAAAATATATGTGAGAAAGAAAGTAATAGAAGTAATATACATCAATGACATGTATAAATTAATGCAATTATTTGACTAATCTTTTTAGGGGCTAGTAAAATCTTATGATCCTTCTTTTATAGGCTATGCTAATCTTTTTTGTAACCTTATCATACATTTGTAGTTAAATTTAAGTTACTTTACTATCATAATTAATATAAGGGGATGGGATTTTCATCCCATTAAAAATAAGAAAATGAATTGAAGAGTGGGAAAATCATTCTATAAAGAAGATTTCCATCAAAACTAGGATAACCTNATACATTTGTAGTTAAATTTAAGTTACTTTACTATCATAATTAATATAAGGGGATGGGATTTTCATCCTATTAAAAATAAGAAAATGGATTGAAGAGTGGGAAAATCATTCTATAAAGAAGATTTCCATCAAAACTAAGATGACCTCTTATTTATAGTCTTGTAATTGAGAAAAGAATTAAGTTAGTAGATCAATAACAACATTTTCTCCACGACCACGCCACATTTTTGTAGTATGTGGTTGCATTATCCATAAATTCTTCAATTAGAAAAATTGAAATATCCACCTTATTTTCAACTTTGCATGAAGTTTAATATCTCCACGTACTCTTTTCAATGCTTAATGAATTACATGATCTATTTATAATCATATATGTGGCTAGCTTACTAAATAAATTTATATATCTTTTATTTTTATTTTTTATTTTTATAGGGTTTATTTATTTATTATCATCTGCTTTTGTCAACACTGTTTTAGCTTAACCAATATTAGATGATTGGTTTATAGCACTACGAAACTTGATGATGGAAGATGGAAAAAATAAAATTTTGAAAAAAATGATATCTAAAACAATTGAGTTATAAAAGTTAGATNTATTTATTATCATCTGCTTTTGTCAACACTGTTTTAGCTTAACCAATATTAGATGATTGGTTTATAGCACTAAGAAACTTGATGATGGAAGATGGAAAAATTAAAATTTTGAAAAAAATGATATCTAAAACAATTGAGTTATAAAAGTTAGACGCAGAGAACTACCATGAGTGAATAAAGACATTAATCTATCATGAAAAGCTGCAGCTAATATTCAGAAAACATCTGTGTAGAATTCACTTATCACTCAATATGAACATCACATAAAATATATATATATATATATATATTGCTTTCAATATGTTTAGTAACATTACCACAATATGCTTCATGAAAGTGGCTTTAAAAATGTATAGGAGTCCTCTACAACCAATAAAATATATCAAAATAAGTTTTTGGGACATTTACATAAAAATCTTGTTTATTTACATATCTCACGCATAAACTTTCAAATTTACATACATAACACTCAAATCTTTAATCTCTCAAATCAAAANAAAGCTGCAGCTAATATTCAGAAAACATCTGTGTAGAATTCACTTATCACTCAATATGAACATCACATAAAAAATATATATATATATATTGCTTTCAATATGTTTAGTAACATTACCACAATATGCTTCATGAAAGTGGCTTTAAAAATGTATAGGAGTCCTCTACAACCAATAAAATATATCAAAATAAGTTTTTGGAACATTTACATAAAAATCTTGTTTATTTACATATATCAGGCATAAACTTTCAAATTTACATACATAACAATCAAATCTTTAATCTCTCAAATCAAAGATAGCACTATTATCACTTTTTAAAAGTGAGGTACACATTTTATGCATAGTTTTGAGTATCAAGTGCTATGTATGTAAATATGAAAGTTTAGGTGTGAGATATGTANTATATATTGCTTTCAATATGTTTAGTAAGATTACCACAATATGCTTCATGAAAGTGGCTTTAAAAATGTATAGGAGTCCTCTACAACCAATAAAATATATCAAAATAAGTTTTTGGAACATTTACATAAAAATCTTGTTTATTTACATATATCAGGCATAAACTTTCAAATTTACATACATAACAATCAAATCTTTAATCTCTCAAATCAAAGATAGCACTATTATCACTTTTTAAAAGTGAGGTACACATTTTATGCATAGTTTTGAGTATCAAGTGCTATGTATGTAAATATGAAAGTTTAGGTGTGAGATATGTAAAAAAAAAGAGCCTTTATTTTATTGCATTTCCAATATGACAAATGAGACTCTATTAAACAACCACATTAACAAGATTAGCTCAATCATTAGATGGTTAAGCCATTTGAACATCATGTTTAATGATGAGGAGCATGATTTCAAGTTAGTTTCGTTGTTATTCAAAATCTAGGATGATGATGAGATGGTCATTACAATTTATTATGTTCCTCATTCCATGTATCTTAGTCACATCAAAGATCTCAACCAATGTAAGATTAGTAGTTGATGCAAAATAAATGAGAGATCAAATCCTTTTTCTTATATGTTAATAATAATAAGAAGTTGTGAAGTAAAGGAATGAAAGGAAAAGGANTTTCCAATATGACAAATGAGACTCTATTAAACAACCACATTAACAAGATTAGCTCAATCATTAGATGGTTAAACCATTTGAACATCATGTTTAATGATGAGGAGCATGATTTCAAGTTAGTTTCGTTGTTATTTGAAATCTAGGATGATGATGTGATGGTCATTACAATTTATTATGTTCCTCATTCCATGTATCTTAGTCACATCAAAGATCTCAACCAATGTGAGATTAGTAGTTGATGCAAAATAAATGAGAGATCAAATCCTTTTTCTTATATGTTAATAATAGTAAGAAGTTGTGAAGTAAAGGAATGAAAGGAAAAGGCCACCAAAATCATTTGCAATAATTGAATCATAACAAAAGCAAGCCTTGAGAACACTTAAGTGGATGTTTGTATTTTGGAAAGCCACATTATAAGAGAATCCAAGAACAAGGATATAAATTAGATTGCAATATTAAGTAAAGACAATGAATATAACCATAGCAACATACTCAATAAGCATTGATTCTATGTACATGCATTCCAATGTAGACATGGACATTTAACTCTAGTGTAACTTTTTCATTATTTCCTAGAAAATAATCTATTTACAAATATTTAAAATATCTAATTGTAAAATGCCACTTTCAATGCTCATGCTTACAAGCTGATGACAGATGTCACATTTATTATTCGGGAAAATGTGACAAATACTCTTTATACTACCGCCAATATAGAAAAATAAATGTTAGACCATAAAATTGAAACAAAAAGACAAGATAAATTTAATAAGTTGAAGTCAATGAACCAAACACATGTAAGTTTTATTTTAATTCGGTATATAGGCAATAAGTAAAGATAAATAGTTATAATTGGAGCTTATATGTAAAAGGGACACTACAAATTATTCTTTTTAAGAACTATTGTACTATTTTCCTTCATAAACGNGTAAACGATCTGTGTTTGCATGTGTTCTTTTTCGTCTCATCTCTATGCCAGGAAGTACATATCTCACAACACAAGTCTTATTTTAATTCCGTATATAGGCAATAAGTAAAGATAAATAGGTACTATTGGAGCTTATATGTAAAAGGGACACTACAAATTACTCTTTTTAAGAACTATTGTACTATTTTCCTTCATAAACAATAATAGTAAAATGGTATAATTTTGTTTGATAAAAAATAATGTAACATATTTCAACTTCTGTGAGTGGAAAAGCCCAATAGCAAAGAGAAATTAGCATAGAATCAATTATTTGCGATCAAACAAATGTGTGGAGTATGAATCCATATAATTCAAAAGCTAACAGATAAATTATAAGATCCATATATAGAGACAAATCATTGAAATTTCATAACAAAATAGTGTGTTTAAGAAGACAAATATAACCCTAATTGATTGTTTATGGATCATTAAACTAGGTAGATGTGGTGGACACAACTTCTTTAATTAATAATGACATTTAGATGCTTTTAAGTTGGGGCTTCATAAGGAAGCAAATATTGACAACAATTTATGTTTTTAAAATTTGAAGCTTTTCAAATTCTTATTACAAGTTTATAGTACTCACATCTCTATACACTGAAAAAAATTTAAAATCCAAAAACTGTTTGTTCATTATATGTGAGATGAGTTCAGCTATAAATTTTGGTATATTAAACTAAGAACAAAAATATTACCTTTATAAAAAACATACTATAAAAGTTAGACCAAGTTATTCTACTAAATAAATCATAACNACAAGTTTATAGTACTCACATCTCTATACACTGAAAAAAATTTAAAATCCAAAAACTGTTTGTTCATTATATATGAGATGAGTTCAGCTATAAATTTTGGTATATTAAACCAAGAACAAAAATATTACCTTTATAAAAAACATACTATAAAAATTAGACCAAGTTATTCTACTAAATAAATCATAAATCTATAATATGTTTAAAATAGAGAAGATGACATAAAATGTCATAAGAAACTCAAAAGAATTTTTAGTCTGGGACACTTGTAACTTGAGTCAAAAAGTAAAAAAAAAAAAATCTATAAGATGATCAGAAAAAAATCTTCATTTCATTACATATTTTCTTCAAATCTTAAAGTTACTTGGAAAGGCATTTATTAAAAGTGTTTAACATGAAATACTTTGAGAATGCTAAAGCTATTCTTAATTGGAGAACATGTCACAATAATAGCATAGTTATCTTAATTATTCTAATTTAATTAAAATATATTGAAAAATATTAGAAACGTTCGACGTGATAGAAAAAAGTTATGAGTGCATTACTAACAACTCACTTCAAACTAAGGAAAAAAATCCTAAATTAAGGAAAAAAAAGAATCAAAATTTACTCAATTCAAAAATTTAATCTTCCTCCATCCTCAACTCCATTCACAATTCTATACAAGAGAGAAAAAAAGGATTTATTTTGCTACTTGCAAGGGTATTTGGCTTCTTTAAGTGGAATGAGGTATTGCTAATCTTAGTTTAGGAAGAAGAAAGCTTTTGGCCTTAGCAATGATAAGCTCTCATTTTGACAATTAACAAAAGGAAAATATTAAAGTAACCCCAATAGCAATAATTTCTTCATCTTGATGACCATAACTCATATTTCAAGTNTGCTAATCTTAGTTTAGGAAGAAGAAAGCTTTTGGCCTTAGCAATGATAAGCTCTCATTTTGACAATTAACAGAAGGAAAATATTAAAGTAACCCCAATAGCAATAATTTCTTCATCTTGATGAACATAACTCATATTTCAAGAATGGGGCTGCATTATTTATCAACTATTAAATTTTAAAATAAAATATATCTTCTTCCATATTCTTCACTTTGAAGAAAGTATGATATTTTCAGATACTCTTTTTAGGCTTAATGGATTACTTGATCACAATGTGATCATGGACGTAGATGGATCATAACTAACCATATAAACTTGTATGACCTTTTATTTATTTATTTATTTATTTTGGATTCATTTCCCATTCATATGTTTAGCTCATTATTATTTTGGTATGAAAATTAGCAGTAGATATTTACTTTAGAAAGCTATCATAGTTGAAGTCGGATGATGATAGTATCAAATTCAACAATAATTGTAATTGAAGTGGATTTTTAAAAGATGGATATAGAGGGAATATTTTTGAGTTAGATTCATCAACTAAATTAGAGAGAAAATGTGCATTTATTGATTATGAAGAGACAGAGTTAATGTTCAAAAAATAACTAAGTATTATTCATCTATATGTTAGATTAATAATACATTCAATATTTTAAATAAGACCACTATGGTATACATAATGAAGACAAATTTTCACATTTATATAAATCAAGTTTGACACTAGATTCACTCATTATTTTTTTTTTCAATGCTATCCAAAAGTTAAGATAATATTCCTTCAACCACTAGTATTTCTTATGTGTTATCCTCCATAAAGTTTTTCATCATCAGAGTTCTTGCATTTTTCTATTTTAAATGTTAACTATAAGAACAAGTTGTAAAATATAGGCATCAAAATTTATTAATTCCTGGCTTTCTTAAGATAGTTATAAATTTTGTGTTAATTTTTTAAAAGGCATATTGAATTTTAAATAAGATATTTCCTAATAATTTTGCATTCACATTATCAGAAATTTATAAATTGAAATCAGTTATTTCATTGGCACAAACTCTTATGATTAATCACCTTTCTTGATCATGAGTGGAAGTTATTGCTTAAGGCTTATAACTAAGTGTTTTTGGGTTTATTAGCAGCTATTCTTTTTTTGAACTAAAAAAAATACATCATCTTGAGCATAAATCACATGATAAAAAAATGATGAAAACCCATAAAATATATCACAATTGTATCATCACGGGTTATTATAAACCCTAATCTATTTAATTGAAGGATATAATCACAATAATTGATCTAAAAATTCTTATCAATTGTAAAGTTAAGAATAATATTTGCCTAAGGATAAATTTCAAGTTGATCTTAACCAACGAAAAAATTATTCCTCATTAAATGTATTCCCTGTTATTTCTGCAATTTGAGAACTTATAAGCTTTTTTTGAGATCATTATTTAATGCAACCATCTTGCAATGAACTGGCCTATCAAAGGGCCCCAGACATAAAAAATCTTTTGTATCTATTCTGATGTGATATCTTTGAGAGTGAACATAGAGATAAACTCGACATAACATTGATTCTTCACTAGATAAAACCATTTGAATTTTGTTTCCCTCAATAAATTGGTCTAACTAATGAATAATTAATTACTTCAAGCTTTAGGAGATAAATTTAGGGATTTAGTTAATGTTTGTATACTTTATAGTTTTTTTATTTATTTTTATCATTATCTTGATGTGAGCCCAAAATAATTTATGTTGAGATTTAGGGGATGGGTTTTTTGTCAAATAAAACAAAACATCTGAATAATTTTATTTTATTATTTTAAATCTTGTTAAATCAAATCTTATGTTTATAAAAAATAATTTGCATATAGTTTGAGTTTATTTGACCGCTTGCTATGTTACAAATCTTGGTGTGCTCCCCTTCTATGTAGAGAATTAAGTCGTTAAGTTAGAACTTAGTATTGTGTTTCATAAATATGGTATGGCGGGTTTGTATTTTAAATATAAAATTTCTATATAAATCATTGAAGGCTATGTACAAATGGGAGATGAAATATTTTTTATAAGATTCAAGATTTAGCTATCAACTTACTAGCCAGATTGGGTAAAAAGAATATTTTAAACATATATATATATATATATATATTGATCTCACAATAATTCATAAATGGATGGAAGTATTATTATTTTAGCTCCATTCTAGGAACACTAACGATCGAGCTTCAAAAATGAGTTACTCGTGGCATCATCATATAAGTAGGACTTTATAAAATGCTCATATATGTGGATTAATTTAATTTTAAAAGAGAGATTTTATAAAATTTTAGTGTGGCTGAACACATTAAAAAATTGCTACATACCTCTCAAGGCAGAGCTACCCAACTTAATTTTAAGAATGTGCTACTTCTTTTAACTTTGACTTTGAGCATTTAGCACATTAATTGAATTGCATGCAAATGATTTAATTTTTTTATAATTTAATGTGTGTTTAGAATAATATGCAAGCCTTGTGATTTAGTTACATTATTTTTAATAAAATTGCATGATTTTTGGGGCTACACGATGTACTTGCAAAGTTTTAATTTGAAAATTGTCTCATGATATATGGGCATGGCCGGTGAAAAAATAGTAACTAAATATTGATTGTTTGCATGAATATTTTTATAATTATAATGATAACTATATTTTATTTGTATTTTAAAAGGATTGCATTCTATCCCTTTACACTTTCATTTTACAAATTCGATTGCAATTTTATGAATTGAAATCCATTATATATTTTAAGTTGTCACAATTTTTCCTTTTAGATACATTGCATTTTAATCTAATAATCCCCACAAAGAATATATTTATTGTTACAAACAGGGGCCCTTTATTTATTATTTCCACTATCTATTTTCCCATTCAGTGTAAAATTTGATATTCTAAGATTGTTTTGAGCCATAGGTTGGAGTTATGGAAGTTATGCTCTTGCATGTAGGTGAGCTTTTCAAGTCCCTTGTGAATTCAACTAAATTTTTGTATGTTCTTACCATGTATCTATTTTTGAATATTCATTATTATTATTATTTTGTAATTTAACATTATCCAAATTATATACCATCATGTTTAAGAATTCATTTTTATTGCACCAAATTTAAATTTTCACACTTGATTCACTAAAAATCTTAGTGGGCTCTTTGCATCTCCATCGCATAGGAATTATCTCTAAAAACTTAGAGTCCTTCCGACCATGCTTAAGAAATTATGTAAGGTCCATGTTGAGGACAACATGTTTGAAGGTTCTTAAACTTGTCACACTTAAAAATACATGCACGAGCTTTCAATTACTTACACAAAAATGCATATTAGAATTTTTTTTTCATCATGTTAAAACTATATATATTAGTACCTACTTACACTTTAAATTTTATTGTCATGCCAAGAAAGCATGCGTACAACTTATTCATAGCATTTAAGTGTTAAATATGAGTTTATCATATTGTTCTAAAAAGCATCCATTTTCTTTTTCTCAAAGGAATTGTCGGAGGCTATTATACGAGGTCTGATCATTCCTCATGCGCCTAAGAATTCGAGTGTGTGTGTGTGTGTGTAAATCTTTTATTTGAATTTATTTTATATATTTGTGTGTGTGTGTGTGTGTGTGCGCGCTTCTTTTTTTTATGCATGTAGAGGATCTCGGTCATAGATATTTGTTGTTCGAATTTGTTGGTTCTTGTCATCGCCTTGCTTAGGTGATTTTGTCAACATTTTGTAGTCTAGAACGTCAACAACATTGTAATCTTATTGGGCTATTTAAAAATTTGGGATGCATTGTTATAGTCTACTTCATGAATTGAGTGACAAGTGAGTGATTTTGATGTGTGTGACGCATTTTTAGCTCTCATGTCCATTGAAAATCATTTTCATTAAATAGTCGAGAACATAATTATAATTTTAATTTTTACAACCATGGTTTATTAAGAAATTCTAAGTAGATGTAATGGACACAATAGCATCTCTGATTCATTGAAGAAAATTTGCTATTGTATATGAGATAGATGATTTTACCTATAGATTGTGTAAGATTGAGCTAGGAGTAGAAACATTACCTTACATTACCTTCATTGAATTAGTAATATACGACTACAAATGAATTACTTTCACCAAAAAAATCTCCACTTAAAAGCATGTTGAACTCAAGGAGATGTTTAGACTAGCGTAAAGGCAAGAAATTTCATAAAACATTAAAGATAAATCTAAGCCTAGCACAATTGTGATCCAAGTCAAAAAGTTAAAAATATAGTTAACTACCATTTTTTTCTTACTTGATCACTGATTTCATATAAAATAAAGAGAAAGTGTATAGAATAGATAGCTATAAAAGGTGTTTAACTTCAAATATTTCAAGAATGCCAAGCATACTCTGTAGATAAAATAGATATAAAAAAAGCTATGATTACCTTAAGTTCTTAATAATTGTAGTTTATTAAAAGGTATCGAGCATGCACTATAAAGGAAAGAAACAGAAGTATATCACTCACTAAATCCTAAAATAAAAAAGAAAAGAAACACATGAACAATGTTCTCTATGCTTTAATTATTAGATCAATTATATTTGTAATGATTAAAGCAAAACTAGATACTATTGAAATAGTGAAAGTAGTTTATAGACACGTGCTTAATCAAGAAAAGGAGTGTCGGAAACTTAAGAAGTGGTTCTTGGACAAACTAAAAGTTTTAATAAAT
>JXCR01122888.1:150578-182098 GCA_002079205.1 Phalaenopsis hybrid cultivar | reverse complement strand
ACTCTGCTAACCAATCTCTCCTTTTGAACACACTTAATAACTTTAGCAAGTGAGGAAATTAAGGCAAGGAACTTGAGTAAGAGAGGAGAGAGAGACATTGGAGGTAAACATTGTGTGAATGTATGTTAGGGGTGTAAAGAGCCGAACTTGAGCGAGCCTAAAGCTTGTTTGTGTTTGGCTTGTTAGACATTTATTGTTCGTGTTCGGCTCGTGTTTGAAATAACTCGTGAGTAGCATGTTCATGTTCGGCTCGATTCAAACATATTTGTTCGATTTAAGCTCATGTTCGAACTCAAATTTCAGCTCAAATTAAAATTTAAAAATTATGTTTTTTATTTTAAACATTTTCAAAGAGACAAATCTATACATATTGATATATTGTGTCGCAGGTCATGACCTATTGGTTGGCGTGGTTCACTGTAAGTCCCCTCAAGTCACGGGTTCGATCCCCAGTGGCGCTGGGTTCTCGAATATTTAGACACATAGTACGGGCTCTCATCATGGGGCCTAGCACATGGAAAATCGGTATTTGGGCCTCTACCTTATTTCCTATCTTTTTTAGAAGTGTGGAGCAAACATAAAAATTGTGTGGAGCAAACATAAAAATTACTGCCTTATTTCCTATCTTTTTTAGATTTATAGTGGATTCTTAATAAAAGATTCTTGAATTTCCCAATGTGGGTTAAAACAAAGAGAAGGTCAAGCAACAAAGCGGGTGAGTCTCCTTAGGTGAGACCCTGAGATTACATACATACCACCAAATTCTTACATATTTACATAAGCAACAACCATGTCGTAGGAATGTGCGTGGGCTGTGAGGAGCGGAACTTTTGGGAAAATTTTTTTATGCATTTACATGGATAACACCCAATTCTTCTGTATTTACATATCTAACATCNGGCGTGGTTCACTGTAAGTCCCCTCAAGTCACGGGTTCGATCCCCAGTGGCGCTGGGTTCTCGAATATTTAGGCACATAGTACGGGCTCTTATCATGGGGCCTAGCACATGAAAAATCAGTATTTGGGCCTCTGCCTTATTTCCTATCTTTTTTAAAAATGTGGAGCAAACATAAATTGTGTGGAGCAAACATAAAAATTACTGCCTTATTTCCTATCTTTTTTTAGATTTATAGTGGATTCTTAATAAAAAATTCTTGAATTTCCCAATGTGGGTTAAAACAAAGAGAAGGTCAAGCAACAAAGCGGGTGAGTCTCCTTAGGTGAGACCCTGAGATTACATACATATCAACAAATTCTTACATATTTACATAAGCAACAACCATGTCGTAGCAATGTGCATGGGCTGTGAGGAGCGGAACTTTTGGGAAAATTTTTTGATGCATTTACATGGATAACACCCAATTCTTCTGTATTTACATATCTAACATCTTTTTTTTTATCTGAGGGGAAATGTTTACATGCATAGAATCCAATTTTTATGTATTTATATTTCCAAATCTAAAAATTATTTTTTATATTTATATCAAACATATCATTAATTTAACTATTATATATTTTTTATTTTTTATTTATTTCAAGCCAAAACGAGCCCAACACGATTAAACAACTTCTTGTTCATGTTGGGCTCGATTGCTTAACGAACAGATCAAACATAAGCTACTCACTAAGTTGAACACGAGCTACTCGAGAACAAAGAGCTTTTTTGACAACCCTAATGTGAGAAATTTAGCAACATAATTGACGTAGATAGAAAAAAAATGGAGAAGGCTAATAGCAGCCGATCAAAGAATATGAGAAATAAAGAATACAAAACAGAGAAAACAACACAGAGAACAAACAATGTCAAAGAATTTGATCTTATGTTTAGAGAATTTGATCATAGAGAAAACAAAAACATTTATGCGAGCATCATGGAGTTCAACTGCTTATGGAATATGAAGAGACATTTGAAGAAATTAAGTAGCATTTGGAAAGTCATGGCTTAGAAATTGAAGAGTCAAAGAACTAAACCAAGTCTTTGGTTCATGAACATATGGTCGGATCCCGCTCTACAATTTAATGTGTCCTTTGAAATTCCGTCAAGGTGCATGTACTAAAAAAATACATCAACCCTCAAAATTTTTGAAACAAAATGAACTTGGAGCGTTGTTGGAAATACATGCCTGCCAGCAATGCAGTTGGCTTAAAGATGGTGACCCCCCTTATAGTGGGTTTGAGGACTTAACCATTAGAACAATTATTGGACGTATGACCAAGCTCCAACACTTGATCTAACTGAAATTCTCCTCTTTCATCCATCCATTATGGTATCAGAGCTAATGGTCATGATTTCATGTTGCTTGTTAGTCAAGTTTTGTGATTCATCGCTTTGTTGGATTTATTTGGTGAGAGTCCTTACATGTTGCCTTGGTCTTTATTATTGTTTCCACAATCCAGCCCCCTAGACTCATACCTCTATCATATTGTCTCGTATTTTCTTCCTTTTAAAATATGCAAATCAATTTTATAGCTCTGTTATATCGATTGAGTTGGTATGAAGAAATATTAGTGGTTATCTAGTTCATCTTATTTGTTGTAATTATCATCTGTATTGCATGTTTTCTTTCTAACTTTTATAGCATGCTTTTTTTCCTTTGCATTTTCAAATTTCCTTTCTATTTCCATTGCAAGTTTGCTTTAATTTGCATACATTTTGAAATTGTAAACTTAATTCTGTAGGGTTATATTTTTTTAAAAGGAGAGTTGATGTAAGACAAAGAGTCAGTTTGTTATGCTTATGTAATCTTAACTATGTAATTTTAATTGTCCTTTTACTATAGAGAAATGTGTGTATAATTATTATTTGTTGAAATAAAAAATGTGTTGTGATTATAAATTTTAGTTTACTAGTAAAAAATGCCGCCTCACCTAAAGGACTATTTTTAAAGCAAGTCAAAAATTGAATTCACCTGTATAAAAATTTATGTAGGCGTCATAAGAAATATTTGAAAAGTCAAGGTGCAGAAATTGAACAGTTGAGGTAATGAACTAATGCCATGGTTCATGAATATGTAGTGAGCACTCCTCTCTCTCCAACTCAATAGACATGAAGGTATTAAAATTCCATCATGATACATGTACGAGAAAAGAAAAGCCATGTAGACCCTCATAAACTACTGGAATAAAATAGACATGAAGTGTTGTGGGAAATACTATCTGACCAGGCAATGTAATTAGATTTGATGGTCCTCCCATATGATGAACTTGCTAGCCTAAACATTAAAAAATTAAAATGTTTATTGAAATCATAATCAAGCTTCCGCAATTGATCTAAAATAAGATTTCTCCCACTCCATGCTCCATCAAAAGTGCGGTGGGGTTCAAGAGGTTTTAGGAAAGTGTGGTTGATATCGAAGTTAATCAACAACAAAATAGGAGAAGCAAATATTATTACTGAAAGCAAATATTATTACTGAAAGCAAATAAGCGGTTACAACTAAGACATTCAAAAAAGAAAATACAATAAAACAACGCCAGAAAAAAATCTGAAATAACAACATACATGACACAGGCATTCAAACTAGGGTAGATCCTAAGGTGATGGTGGTGGTATTCAGCAAGGGTTTGGAAGACGCGGGGGTGGAAAAGACGGTTGTTTTGTCGCGTCGGACAAGCAAATAACAGGGAGTGATGTGGGAGGGTTGTTCGGTGTGATGGCAGTAAGAAGGAAGGGCTGAAATGGTGGCAGTAGCCAAGAAAAAGAAGGGCTGGACAACAGCAACGGCGAAGGTGGAGGGCTGCAACAGCAACAATAGCCAAGAGGAAGGGTTGGATAGAAGAAATCTGCAAAAAAAACAACAAACGAGTGCTATTCTGGGCAGTTGCAGCAATGGAGGGCAGCCGAGAGCGCCGTAGAATGGATGCGGGAGGAGATAGGGAAGATAATCACAACCTAGAGACCAAGATACAACCAAAGCACCACCTAGAATCCTAGGATACAGTCCTCGAAGGGAAGAAGAGACGCCGACGGTTATCCCGATATAACCACACCAAAAATTGCAAACCTAAAACATGAGAAGAAAATATATATGCCCTAGATAATTAGGATTGGGTGCACTGTTGAAAGGAAGCACCAAACCTAAAAAAAGTAGCCGATCGACTCTCCCCTTGTCTGAACCGGTTGGCCTAGGGGTTGGAATCGAGGGAAGTCCCCACACACAGGCGTGCTGCGTCAGAAGCGGGGGACACTCCTGCATTGGTGGTAGTGTTGGTTAAAGAAATGATGGAACTAGAAAATATATTGTTGTTATGACATGAAACACGCATCATGATTTTTGGGCAACTACTCTTTTAAGTTTCTTACTTTGTTTTTTGTTATTTATCCTTCCAATATGTAAATATTGTGCAAAGAGAAAATTATGATATACAAAATAATTCTACCAGAACAATTTAAAAAACAAAAATGAACGTAAAAGATGGAAAAATTCACTATTTCTTTATCCACATCTTTTATTCCTAATTATAATGGCAAGATCCACCAAACCATGTTAAAAATTTTCTCTCATAATAAAAGTCATTTACATGATCATTCTATGTTTTTTTCATCAATTAGTTCCCACAATTATGACAGTTTACATGAACATGTCATTAGTCAATATTAAATGTTAATTCAAAGTAAAACCTCATTGGTGGTACTAGTAACAAAATAACTTTTATTGTTGCTTCAAGAAAAGAAAGTAAAACAGAATTAAAAAAAAACTAAAGAACATGCAACATATATTAGAAGAACAATATGCTCTGAAGCACCCAGGCAATCGATAAGAGTCAATGAACATCAATTCTATTTTTTCAGGATCAAGAGGGATGCTCACAAATTTATGGTGAAAGCACGAACTAATTGCTCATAGTAAATATTAAAGTTTCTAAATATAACTGTTTCATTTTCTCAAGCAATTTATTTAAAAATAATGCTTGGATAATAACAGGTATTTTAAAATATATATTTAATTTCATTTTAAAAAATATATAAATCACCGCTTTGGTAAGCAAGAATGTACTACATAATAGAAACCTTGAGATTTGGTAATTCCTGTTAAAATGTAAGAATCACCCGTTACCACATAGGAGATTGCGAGAAAAAATAAAATGAATAGGGGCCTAACTAATAAAATCTATTAAAAATTTGTTAGAGTGCAAATGAGATGCGACCAAAATAGATCTTAGTCTCAATTCCATATTTATAAAAAGTAACTTTTTAAGGACGTTTTATACATGCTCTTACCTCCATTTAGTTCTTATTTATACATAACATGTCCAATTCTTCAGATTTACTCTTATTATAACACCCTAATATTTTAAAAAGTCATAAAAATACTAGTCTATTTTAAAACAAGGGATTAGAAGAATAGTATATTATTGTTATTGGATTCAAAATTTGTTTTTTTTTTTTTTTGAAAGCATTATAAACTGAAAAGCATGTTGTGAACTTTAAGTTGAGTACTTGATGAGCGAATGATAATGTCAACAAGCATTAACTTTTCTAACTCCTTAACCTCTACTAAAAACAATGAAGTAGTCAAGATTTGTGATCAAGATACTCCTATGTTTAGGGAAAAGAAATAGGGGCATTTATATACATACCACACATTTGCTATGTAGTTACGTATCTAACACCTAAATATTCATATTTACATGCCTAACACTCAAATCTTTAATATCATATCAAAAATACCACCATCATTACCTTTTTAAAGTTAAATACAACTTTTCTTGCATAGGTTTATGAAACTGGGATGTATAAGTGTAACTTTCAAACTTTGGGGGTTAGATGGGTAAATACAGAAGAATTGTGGTATTTATGTAAGCCTCTCAAAGAAATAATGACGATGGATAGAAAGCACATCTTGCAAGATTGAGCATGGTGATTTGGCTCATGCACTACAGAATTAATAAAGGAACTTGACAATCTTCTCCTTCCATACGTGATGATCAAATCTGCCATGGTCCTAAAACATTGATTCCAATACCTTCAATGGACCATCCCTCCTCCAATTCAGCGAAATTTCCATGGTCAAGCACTGATGATGATTCATTGATAAGTAATGAGAACAGAACATCGTACAAAAAATTTTTATGGATGTCGTATAGTGACAAGTGGAGGGTCCCAAGCCCCGGATGCGAAAAATGGAGGGTTGTGTTAGGTAGTCGACAACCAGCATAAAATTTATTGAAAAATCATGACATGAAATTTTTTGAGCCTTGTGTAAATGCTAGGGCGCCCTCTAAAAGCGACACATTGTATGAGCTAAAGACAGAGAAAAAGTTTGCAAGATCCACACATCGGCGCCTAGGAGGAGTGTCAAATAAGGGTTCTCACATTACAAATGGATAAGGGTAAAGAAGTTAGTTCATGAAACTAATATTAGGATAGAGATCTTAAAATATAGACGCTCACATGTAAATTAATGAAAATAATATCTATTATGGTTCATAAAAAGATAAATATCTTATGTACTCAAGAAACTAAATGAGTTGGAAAAAAGGCTAACGAGATTGTTGATTAGATTTTAAATTTTGGTATTTAGGTTGGAGTAGGGCTGTGAATTTAGCTCGAAGATTGATTCAAATTTTGGCTCAAATCGAAATCAGATCGAAATAAATGAGTCGAGCTACGAGCCAAAATTTTGGATCGAATTTATTTCGAACCGATTTTGAGCCAACCTCAGCTCGATTCGAAATCAGATCGTTAATATCTTATGGTTATGAATTTAGGGAATTTAGCTCGAAGAACGTTAATCGCTCAAAAAATTGATTTGAATTTTGGCACGGATCGAGATCAAATAGAAATAAACAAGTCAAGCTACAAGCCAAAATTTTGGATCAAATTTTTACAAATGATAACTCTTGAAAAAAGAATTTTTATTTGAGGAAATTTAAAAGAACATGTAGGTAGAGTGATAGATGATTTTAAAAATATTCATGGTGGTTATGATTTTGGAGTCATTTATGAAGAAGATAGAGTCATGTTAGATTTTACTTTAGCCTCTGATTTTATTGTTGTTAATACTTTATTAAGAAAAGATATTGAGCATATTATTAATTATAAAAATGGATTCAAAAAAATATAAATTGATTATTTTCTAATGATAGGAGATTGTCGAGAATGTAAAGATTGTAAAGTCATTTCAACTAATAATTTAAGTACTCAACCTCGATTATTAGTTATAGATTTTAAAATGAAGAGTTGTAAAATAAAAAATACTAGGAATAATTGTCATATAATTAGATGAGAGCACCTAAAAGTCAAATAAAATTATCTTTATGAGTAAAATTCAAGATTTCAATATTTGGGATTTCAAGAAGAAACAAATTCTATGCTGGAGAAAGTAACAAACAGTATTAAACAAGTAGCAAATGATGTACTTTTAAAAGAAAATGTTTCTATAAATAAAAATAATTGGTTGGTGGAATAATAATGTGCAAGAAAAGATAAAATATAAGAAGTTATGTTATAAAAATTGGTTTAAATGCAAAAAACTTAGACAACTGGGAAAAATATAAAATAGCTCATAGTGAGTCTGAAAGAACAATATGTGACGCTAAAAATTCAACTTTTAGCGATATTTAAAATATATTAGATACTAAAAATGATGAAAAATATTATAAGTTAGTCAAACAAAGAGAAAAGAAAAGTAAAGATTTAATTCAAGTAAAGTGTGTTAAAGATGAAAATCAAAAAAGTGTTCATCTTAAAAAAGACATTCAACACATGTGTGTGANTTTGTGGTGGAATAATAATGTGCAAGAAAAGATAAAATATAAGAAGTTATGTTATAAAAATTGGTTTAAATACAAAAAACTTAGACAACTAGGAAAAATATAAAATAGCTCATAGTGAGTCTGAAAGAACAATATGTGACGCTAAAAATTCTACTTTTAGTGATCTTTAAAATATATTAGATACTAAAAATGATAAAAAAATATATGTATAAGTTAGTCAAACAAAGAGAAAAGAAAAGTAAAGATTTAATTCAAGTAAAGTGTATTAAAGATGAAAATAAAAAAAAGTGTTCATCTTAGAAAAAGACATTCAACACATGTTGGTGAGTTATTTTGATAAATTTTTCAATAAAANTTTGATCTTAGAGAAAACAAAAACATTTATGCGAGCATCATGGAGTTCAACTGCTTATGGAATATGAAGAGAGATTTGAAGAAATTAAGTAGCATTTGGAAAGTCATGGCTTAGAAATTGAAGAGTCAAAGAACTAAACCAAGTCTTTGGTTCATGAACATATGGTCGGATCCCGCTCTACAATTTAATGTGTCCTTTGAAATTCCGTCAAGGTGCATGTACTAAAAAAATACATCAACCCTCAAAATTTTTGAAACAAAATGAACTTGGAGCGTTGTTGGAAATACATGCCTGCCAGCAATGCAGTTGGCTTAAAGATGGTGACCCCCCTTATAGTGGGTTTGAGGACTTAACCATTAGAACAATTATTGGACGTATGACCAAGCTCCAACACTTGATCTAACTGAAATTCTCCTCTTTCATCCATCCATTATGGTATCAGAGCTAATGGTCATGATTTCATGTTGCTTGTTAGTCAAGTTTTGTGATTCATCGCTTTGTTGGATTTATTTGGTGAGAGTCCTTACATGTTGCCTTGGTCTTTATTATTGTTTCCACAATCCAGCCCCCTAGACTCATACCTCTATCATATTGTCTCGTATTTTCTTCCTTTTAAAATATGCAAATCAATTTTATAGCTCTGTTATACCGATTGAGTTGGTATGAAGAAATATTAGTGGTTATCTAGTTCATCTTATTTGTTGTAATTATCATCTGTATTGCAAGTTTTCTTTCTAACTTTTATAGCATGCTTTTTTTCCTTTGCATTTTCAAATTTCCTTTCTATTTCCATTGCAAGTTTGCTTTAATTTGCATACATTTTGAAATTGTAAACTTAATTCTGTAGGGTTATATTTTTTTAAAAGGAGAGTTGATGTAAGACAAAGAGTCAGTTTGTTATGCTTATGTAATCTTAACTATGTAATTTTAATTGTCCTTTTACTATAGAGAAATGTGTGTATAATTATTATTTGTTGAAATAAAAAATGTGTTGTGATTATAAATTTTAGTTTACTAGTCAAAAATGCCGCCTCACCTAAAGGACTATTTTTAAAGCAAGTCAAAAATTGAATTCACCTGTATAAAAATTTATGTAGGCGTCATAAGAAATATTTGAAAAGTCAAGGTGCAGAAATTGAAAAGTTGAGGTAATGAACTAATGCCATGGTTCATGAATATGTAGTGAGCACTCCTCTCTCTCCAACTCAATAGACATGAAGGTATTAAAATTCCATCATGATACATGTACGAGAAAAGAAAAGCCATGTAGACCCTCATAAACTACTGGAATAAAATAGACATGAAGTGTTGTTGGAAATACTATCTTACCAGGCAATGTAATTAGATTTGATGGTCCTCCCATATGATGAACTTGCTAGCCTAAACATTAAAAAATTAAAATGTTTATTGAAATCATAATCAAGCTTCCGCAATTGATCTAAAATAAGATTTCTCCCACTCCATGCTCCATCAAAAGTGCGGTGGGGTTCAAGAGGTTTTAGGAAAGTGTGGTTGATATCGAAGTTAATCAACAACAAAATAGGAGAAGCAAATATTATTACTGAAAGCAAATATTATTACTGAAAGCAAATAAGCGGTTACAACTAAGACATTCAAAAAAGAAAATACAATAAAACAACGCCAGAAAAAAATNGCCAAGAGGAAGGGTTGGATAGAAGAAATCAGCAAAAAAAACAACAAACGAGTGCTATTCTGGGCAGTTGCAGCAATGGAGGGCAGCCGAGAGCGCCGTAGAATGGATGCGGGAGGAGATAGAGAAGATAATCACAACCTAGAGACCAAGATACAACCAAAGCACCACTTAGAATCCTAGGATACAGTCTTCGAAGGGAAGAAGAGACGCCGACGGCTATCCCAATATAACCACACCAAAAATTGCAAACCTAAAACATGAGAAGAAAATATATATGCCCTAGATAATTAGGATTGGGCGCACGGTTGAAAGGAAGCACCAAACCTAAAAAAAGTAGCCGATCGGCTCTTCCCTTGTCTGGACCGGTTGGCCTAGGGGTTGGAATCGAGGGAAGTCCCCACACACAGGCGTGCTGCGTCAGAAGCGGGGGACACTCCTACATTGGTGGTAGTGTTGGTTAAAGAAATGATGGAACTAGAAAATATATTGTTGTTATGACATGAAACACGCATCATGATTTTTGGGCAACTACTCTTTTAAGTTTCTTACTTTGTTTTTTGTTATTTATCCTTCCAATATGTAAATATTGTGCAAAGAGAAAATTATGATATACAAAATAATTCTACCAGAACAATTTAAAAAACAAAAATGAACGTAAAAGATGGAAAAATTCACTATTTCTTTATCCACATCTTTTATTCCTAATTATAATGGCAAGATCCACCAAACCATGTTAAAAATTTTCTCTCATAATAAAAGTCATTTACATGATCATTCTATGTTTTTTTCATCAATTAGTTCCCACAATTATGACAGTTTACATGAACATGTCATTAGTCAATATTAAATGTTAATTCAAAGTAAAACCTCATTGGTGGTACTAGTAACAAAATAACTTTTATTGTTGCTTCAAGAAAAGAAAGTAAAACAGAATTAAAAAAAAACTAAAGAACATGCAACATATATTAGAAGAACAATATGCTCTGAAGCACCCAGGCAATCGATAAGAGTCANATTTAGGGAATTTAGCTCGAAGAACGTTAATCGCTCAAAAAATTGATTTGAATTTTGGCACGGATCGAGATCGGATAGAAATAAACAAGTCAAACTACAAGCCAAAATTTTGGATCGAATTTTTACAAATGATAACTCTTGAAAAAAGAAGTTTTATTTGAGGAAATTTAAAAGAACATGTAGGTAGAGTGATAGATGATTTTTAAAATATTCATGGTGGCTATAATTTTGGAGTCATTTATGAAGAAGATAGAGTCATATTAGATTTTACTTTAGCCTTTGATTTTATTGTTGTTAATACTTTATTAAGAAAAGATATGAGCATATTATTAATTATAAAAAAGGATTCAAAAAAATATAAATTGATTATTTTCTAATGACAGGAGATTGTCGAGAATGTAAAGATTGTAAAGTCATTCCAACTAATAATTTAAGTACTCAACCTTGATTATTAGTTATAGATTTTAAAATGAAGAGTTGTAAAATAAAAAATACTAGGAATAATTGTCATATAATTAGATGAGAGCACCTAAAAGTCAAATAAAATTATCTTTATGAGTAAAATTCAAGATTTCAATATTTGGGATTTCAAGAAGAAACAAATTCTATGCTGGAGAAAGTAACAAACAGTATTAAACAAGTAGCAAATGATGTACTTTTAAAAGAAAATGTTTCTATAAATAAAAATAATTTGTGGTGGAATAATAATGTGCAAGAAAAGATAAAATATAAGAAGTTATGTTATAAAAATTGGTTTAAATACAAAAAACTTAGACAACTAGGAAAAATATAAAATAGCTCATAGTGAGTCTGAAAGAACAATATGTGACGCTAAAAATTCTACTTTTAGTGATCTTTAAAATATATTAGATACTAAAAATGATAAAAAAATATATGTATAAGTTAGTCAAACAAAGAGAAAAGAAAAGTAAAGATTTAATTCAAGTAAAGTGTATTAAAGATGAAAATAAAAAAAAGTGTTCATCTTAGAAAAAGACATTCAACACATGTTGGTGAGTTATTTTGATAAATTTTTCAATAAAATTTCTGAAAAATATGATCAAATTTAATGATTTTAATATCGTTAAAATAACAAAATGTTTCATTTTTACTGTCGCATTAGTAAAAAAGAAGTTAATGAGGCTTTAAAGAAAAGCAATTGTGGAAATTTTGCAGGATTTGATGATATCCTAATTGAAGTGTTGAAATATTTAAGAGATTTGGGAGTTTCTTGGCTTACTAAACTCTTTAATATTATTTTAAAAACTAAAAAGATGTATGAGTGGAGGAAGAATATTTTGGTCCTCATTTTTAAGGATAAAGGGGATGCACAAGAGTGTGCAAAGTATAGAGGGATTAAGTTGATGTGTCATATTTTAAAATTATGGGAGAAGACAATTGAACATACGTTAAAAAGTATTACAAAGGTTTCTTATAAATAGTTTGGATTTATGTCGGGCAAGCNGTCCTAAAACATTGATTCCAATACCTTCAATGGACCATCCCTCCTCCAATTCAGCGAAATTTCCATGGTCAAACACTGATGATGATTCATTGATAAGTAATGAGAACAAAACATCGTAAAAAAATTTTTATGGATGTCGTATAGTGACAAGTGGAGGGTCCCAAGCCCCAGATGCGAAAAGTGGAGGGTTGCGTTAGGTAGTCGACAACCAGCATAAAATTTATTGAAAAATCATGACATGAATTTTTTTGAGCCTTGTGTAAATGCTAGGGCGCCCCCTAGAAGCGGCACATTGTATGAGCTAAAGACAGTGAAAAAGTTTGCAAGATCCACACATCGGCGCCTAGGAGTGTCAAATAAGGGTTCTCACATTACAATTGGATAAGAGTAAAGAAGTTAGTTCATGAAACTAATATTAGGATAGAGATCTTAAAATATAGACGCTCACATATAAATTAATGAAAATAATATCTATTATGGTTCATAAAAAGATAAATATCTTATGTACTCAAGAAACTAAATGAGTTGGAAAAAAGGCTAACGAGNCTTTAAGTTGAGTACTTGATGAGCGAATGATAATGTCAACAAGCATTAACTTTTCTAACTCCTTAACCTCTACTAAAAACAATGAAGTAGTCAAGATTTGTGATAAAGATACTTCTATGTTTAGGGAAAAGAAATAGGGGCATTTATATACATACCACACATTTGCTATGTAGTTACATATCTAACACCTAAATATTCATATTTACATGCCTAACACTTAAATCTTTAATATCATATCAAAAATATCACCATCATTACCTTTTTAAAGTTAAATACAACTTTTCTTGCATAGGTTTATGAAACTGGGATGTATAAGTGTAACTTTCAAACTTTGGGGGTTAGATGGGTAAATACAGAAGAATTGTGGTATTTATGTAAACCTCTCAAAGAAATAATGACGATGGATGGAAAGTACATCTTGCAAGATTGAGCATGGTGATTTGGCTCATGCACTACAGAATTAATAAAGGAACTTGACAATCTTCTCCCTCCATACGTGATGATCAAATCTGCCATGGTCCTAAAACATTGCTTCCAATACCTTCAATGGACCATCCCTCCTCCAATTCAGCGAAATTTCCATGGTCAAGCACTGATGATGATTCATTGATAAGTAATGAGCACAGAACATCGTACAAAAATTTTTATGGATGTCGTATAGTGACAAGTGGAGGGTCCCAAGCCCCGGATGTGAAAAGTAGAGGGTTGTGTTAGGTAGTCTACAACCAGCATAAAATTTGTTGAAAAATCATGACATGAATTTTTTTGAGCCTTGTGTAAATGCTAGGGCGCCCCCTAAAAGCGACACGTTGTATGACCTAAAGACAGTGAAAAAGTTTGCAAGATCCACACATCGGCGCCTAGGAGGAGTGTCAAATAAGGGATCTCACATTACAGATGGATGAGGGTAAAGAAGTTAGTTCATGAAACTAATATTAGGATAGAGATCTTAAAATATAGACGCTCACATGTAAATTAATGAAAATAATATCTATTATGGTTCATAAAAAGATAAATATCTTATGTACTCAAGAAACTAAATGAGTTGGAAAAAAGGCTAACGAGATTGTTGATTAGATTTTAAATTTTGGTATTTAGGTTGGAGTAGGGATGTGAATTATCTCAAAGATTTATTCAAATTTTGGCTCAAATCGCGATCAGATCGAAATAAATGAGCTGAGCTACGAGCCAAAATTTTGGATCGAATTTATTTCGAACCGATTTTGAGCCAACCTCAGCTCGATTCGAAATCAGATCGTTAATATCTTATGGTTATGAATTTAGGGAATTTAGCTCGAAGAACGTTAATCGCTCAAAAAATTGATTTGAATTTTGGCACGGATCGAGATTGAATAGAAATAAACAAGTCAAGCTACAAGCCAAAATTTTGGATCGAATTTTTACAAATGATAACTCTTGAAGAAAGAATTTTTATTTGAGGAAATTTAAAAGAACATGTAGGTAGAGTGATAGAAGATTTTTAAAATATTCATGGTGGCTATGGTTTTGGAGTCATTTATGAAGAAGATAGAGTCATATTAGATTTTATTTTAACGTCTGATTTTATTGTTGTTAATATTTTATTTAAGAAAAGATATGAGCATATTATTAATTATAAAAATGGATTCAAAAAAATATAAATTGATTATTTTCTAATGACAGAAGATTGTCAAGAATGTAAAGATTGTAAAGTCATTCCAACAAATAATTTAAGTACTCAACCTCGATTATTAGTTATAGATTTTAAAATGAAGAGTTGTAAAATAAAAAATACTAGGAATAATTGTCATATAATTAGATGAGAGCACCTAAAAGTCAAATAAAATTATCTTTATGAGTAAAATTCAAGATTTCAATATTTGGGATTTCAAGAAGAAACAAATTTTATGCTGGAGAAAGTAACAAATAGTATTAAACAAGTAGCAAATGATGTACTTTTAAAAAAAAATATTTCTATAAATAAAAATAATTGGTGGCGGAATAATAATGTGCAAGAAAAGATAAAATATAAGAAGTTATGTTATAAAAATTGGTTTAAATGCAAAAAACTTAGACAACTGGGAAAAATATAAAATAGCTCATAGTGAGTCTGAGAGAACAATATGTGACGCTAAAAATTCTAATTTTAGTGATCTTTAAAATATATTAGATACTAAAAATGATGAAAAATATATGTATAAGTTAGTTAAACAAAAAGAAAAGAAAAGTAAATATTTAATTCAAGTAAAGTGTATTAAAGATGAAAATAAAAAAAGTGTTCATCTTAGAAAAAGACATTCAACACATGTGGGTGTTATTTTGATAAATTTTTCAATGAAGTTTCTGAAAAATATGATCAAATTTAATGATTTTAATATCGTTAAAATAACAAAATGTTTCATTTTTACTGTCGCATTAGTAAAAAAGAAGTTAATGAGGCTTTAAAGAAAAGCAATTGTGGAAATTTTGCAGGATTTGATGATATCCTAATTGAAGTGTTGAAATATTTAAGAGATTTGGGAGTTTGTTGGCTTACTAAACTCTTTAATATTATTTTAAAAACTAAAAAGATGTATGAGTGGAGGAAGAATATTTTGGTCCTCATTTTCAAGGATAAAGGGGATGCACAAGATTGTGCAAAGTATAGAGAGATTAAGTTGATGTGTCATATTTTAAAATTATGGGAGAGAGCAATTGAACATACGTTAAGACGTATTACAAAGGTTTCTTATAAACAGTTTGGATTTATGTCGGGCAAGTATACTTAGAAGCTATACATTTATTGAGAGGTTTGATAAAGAAGTACTGAGAGACTAAGGAGGATCTACATATGATTTGTATTTATTTAAAAAAAGCTTACCATAAGGTTCCAAGTGATATCCTTTGGAGAGTTTTAGAGAAAAAAGGTATTGATATGATTTATATTGAAGTCATTAAAGACATGTATACTAGAGATGTTACTTGTGTTCAAACAGAAGGAGAATTGACCAAATATTTTCTTATTTGAGTTGGATTACATTAGGGATCAGCCTTAAGCCCAAATCTTTTTGCTTTATTATGGATGCTCTCACTGACATTTATTTACAGGAAGATATACCTTGGTGTGTATGCTTTCGCTGATGATATCCTTCTTGTAGATAAGACTAGAGAAAGAGCTTAGAAAAAACTTAAATTATGGAGGTCTACATTGGAGTCTAAAGGCCTTTGTTTGAGTAGAACTATAACTGAATACATAAAATGTAATTTTAGTAGCGATAGCTCTAGTGGCAGAGTTGTAACTATGGGTGATCAAATCATTAAAAGGTGTGAAAGCTTTAGATATCTCGGGTCTATTGTTCGAAGTGATGGTGATATAAATGAGGATGTTATTAGTAGAATTCTAGTTGGTTAATTCAAGTGGAGGAATGCTTCGAGCATATTGTGTGATAGGAAAGTACTGCTTAGACAGAAAGAAAATTTTTATAAGATGTTGGTGAAACCTGCAATGCTCTATGGCATAGAATGTTGGCCTTTAAAAGAGAAGCATAAAACTAAGTTAAGTGTTGTCGAGATGAGAATACATAAGTGGATGAGTGGATTTACACTTAGAGACAAAATGTGAAATAAATATATCCATGATAGGGTTGGTGTAGCTCTAGCGGCAGACAAAATTGGAGAGAGTCATCTTAGATGGTTTGGTAACTTTAAAAGTTGACAATCTAATGATCTGATTAAGAGAGCAGATGTTTTAGATTTGACCTATGTTAAGAGAGGCAGAGGTAGACCTAGAAAGACTTGGGCTATTATATAAAAAATGATCTTAATTTATTAGAATTAAATGAAAATATGACACCCAATAGGACGCAATGGAGAAAAAGGATTAATGTAGCCGACCCCACTTAGTGGGATAAAGGCTTATTGTGTTGTTGTTGTCGTATAGTGAAAAGTGGACAAGCTTTGACTTCCTTTGTAGCACTCAACTTCGCATATTCTCAGTTTTATCCATTTTGATTTGCACTTTAATACATTAATTTTAGCAGGAAAATGCCAAGAGTTTCACATAGTAAAAGTATAAACAAACCACAGTTATATATAGTAACATGTGGATAACAAGATGGTACTTTAACGTTCGAAGAATTTAAAACATTTGTATGTTATATGAGTAATAAAAAGATTTAGGAAGAGATTAAGAAGTTAGAAAAGTTCTCGGGTTAAAATCCATAATAATAACATGATTGTATATTTCATGATGACTTGCTGCATTTCTTGCCCTATTATTCTATTCGGTAATCATTCATGCTATAAATTAAGAAGTTAGAAAAGAATTCATGTTCTAACGGTGAGAAGATTTTCAAAATATGTAAGTTGGATGCAATGTTGTATGACTACAGCGTTCAAGTAGATAATTTCAAAACACACCATCTGAAGATCACGACTACCAGAAGTACTCTCGACAAGGTGTGGGCGAGCACGAACATCATAAATGATTGGCCTCTCAAACCAAGGGATGATCAAATGAGTTCCCTCAGGATAAACCTGTAGAAAAAAATTGTCATAAGAAAATAAAGAAAGATTTCAGAACTAAGATACAATTATACAAGTAAAATCAAAACACCAAAAGCTATTTGATCTGCCACAGATCATTTGATCACAACCCACAAAGAAATGCAAATACATTTAAAAACACAAAAATGACCAAATGAATTTGCTTCCCAAAAAGCCCTCAATCGGAATAATGGTTTTCTTTCCATCCTGTGATTTATTGGACAATGGCAGTGTTCTCCTACCACAAACATCCAACAGATCCGCTTGCAGGATATAATGAAGTGACAATACAGTTTGTTTGTATCTCTTAAAAGCATAGTATGTACATCTTATCTTCTCGAGGCCCATGAAGAATGAATCAAAATGTGATTACATATATGATAACATAAGAATAATCTAGGACCTTCCAAAAATAGGATGCTGACATAACTAGATTATGAAGTCATGCAAGAATATAAGAAAATATGCAAACACAGAAACACATGACAAGCACAAAAACAATCCCTTGAGTGTGCACACAAAGAGAACTCAAGGAGAAAAATACAAAATACACTCAAACCCCGCAACAAGACACATACAACCTCCCACATCCACATCCACATCCGCACATAGATGGATGTCCGCACACGACTACATGCAACTGCACTTTTTAAAGTAATAAAATGTAAGGAGTCAAAAATAATATTGTTTTGTTTTATCCAACATATTTTACTAAAGCACCTCCTCAACAAGTCAAGCCATGAGTATTGATGCCAGAACCTAAGATAGTGATCCATTAAGACAAAAAAAAAAGTGTAAATCACATCTCAGAATCAAGTCAAGATAGACAATAAAATGAAAGAAACTTATAAAATTCACAATAAAAATGCTCAAAATAGATGACAAAGAACAACTTTTCACATTAAAAAAATGCCGATTATGACCTTATCTAATGTGTTCTTTTGTTTTTTCTTCACACGTTAAGCCTGTCTTTATAACACTACAAGCCATACAATACAAAGCATTGTTGGCTTTGACCAAGCTCGCTCAAGAGATACCAAGCTGAAATTCCCAAGTTTATCTTCATTCATGTAACTTCATTGGATTTTACACATCTTAGGAATGCTTCTTTACAAACATGTATAAATGTTAACTTCCAAAGAGAAATCAACTCATTACATCAAAAGACCGTTTTGTGTTATGTCATAACTTATTACTTATATAGCCCAATACCATTTCCACCATTTCAAATGTGAGAATAAGTTTGTTCACATCTTGCTTATCTCTTAGAAATTTTCGACCCAAACGAGCCTATCAGGAACCGCTCATTGTCTGAGCCTTAAACTTTGCAATCACATCTTGCCAAGACAAGACAAAATTTTCGATTTCGGGTGGGTATTACAAACACTATATTAGAATAAGTTTAGGTTTTAAAATCATATATAAAAGAATAGGGCATAGTATGCAATGTTTTCTTCACTCTGACCCACTCCACCCAAGACCGAATTGAAACTCACGATTTATACTTTCCATGTAAGATCCCATGAGGTCACCCATCCCAGCCATAACGAAAACATTCGAAAGGTATCAAAGATGGCTTTTTGCCAAGAGAAGCATCCTCCTTTAATTACGCTATTATAAGCACTAGCTTTTGTTTGATTGGTCCCTAAATCACATGCTATACTAAAGGAGGTCATGCTCTGATATCAATTATAATGATCCTTGACATACTATATAAATTATTGCTCGTTTTAGCCCACCCTGTCAAATATTAGAAAGAAATTTGATACTTTATCCTTTTTCGTCTAACTTCACTGATGCTCGTCCATCCTGAGTGCTCCATTGCAAGCACATTTAAGTTTGAAACTAAGGGAAAAAAAATCACTCATTACATTAAAATGAATTTCCTAGCCTAAAGGAATCACTCTATTGGGATTTGGGTATTACAGTTACACCAACTTTCCCTCAAATTGTAGAAGAGATCAAGCTGGGGTGCCAATTTTAATATGCAAAGTACAAAACGGAAACCCAATTCTATGCTAGTTTTTTTTGTTCAAAATACTTATTTCTATTAAAATATTAAATATTTTCGTGAAATCAAGAAAAACATTATTTTAGGTGTTGCTAATTTCAGGCCAAGTTTGATTGAAAATTATATCATTAAAAGTATACATTAATGGTTTAGAATCAACTTAAATTAATTCATGTTGTCTCAAAATCAATTGGTTTAGTTAAGTTCGCTCAACTAAGACTGCAATTCAAACTCAAGTAAAATTCTAGTTAAATTGGCCTTATTATTATTATTATTATTATTATTATTATTATTATGTTCTAATCAATACGGGCTTGCTCCAACTGGACCGAAAACAACTCAATTCTCAGTAGTTCCCGCTCTCAACAGCCTCTACAATGTCGATGGCGGTCAACGAGCACCAAGAACGGACTTCAACGTATCNTTCTAATCAATACGGGCTTGCTCCAACTGGACCGATAACAACTCAATTCTCAGTAGTTCCCGCTCTCAACAGCCTCCACAATGTCGATGGCGGTCACCGAGCACCAAGAACGGACTTCAACGTATCAAAAAAAACAAAACTTCCGAGCAATCAAAATATGATGCATGTAAATAAGCTGGTATCCAATATGATAGCACGCAGCAAGCACTCAATCTAAAATTAAATGCATCNAAAGAATAGGGCATAGTATGCAATGTTTTCTTCACTCTGACCCACTCCACCCAAGACCGAATTGAAACTCACAATTTATACTTTCCATGTAAGAACCCATGAGGTCACCCATACCAACCATAACGAAAACATTCGAAAGGCATCAAAGATGGCTTTTTGCCAAGAGAAGCATCCTCCTTTAATTACGCTATTATAAGCACTAGCTTTTGTTTGATTGGTCCCTAAATCACATGCTATACTAAAGGAGGTCATGCGTTGATATCAATTATAATGATCCTTGACATACTATATAAATTATTGTTAGTTTTAGCCCACCCTGTCAAATATTAGAAAGAAATTTGAGACTTTATCCTTTTTCGTTTACCTTCACTGATGCTCGTGCATCCTGAGTGCTCCATTGCAAGCACATTTAAGTTTGAAACTAAGGGGAAAAAATCACTGATTACATTAAAATGAATTTCCTAGCCTTAAGGAATCACTCTATTGGGATTTGGGTATTACAGTTACACCAACTTTCCCTCAAATTGTAGAAGAGATCAAGCTGGGGTGCCAATTTTAATATGCAAAGTATAAAACGGAAACCCGATTCTATGTTAGTTTTTTTTTGTTCAAAATACTTATTTATATTAAAATATTAAATATTTTCGTGAAATCAAGAAAAACATTATTTTATGAGTTGCTAATTTCTNACATGCTATACTAAAGGAGGTCATGCTCTGATATCAATTATAATGATCCTTGACATACTATATAAATTATTGCTCGTTTTAGCCCACCCTGTCAAATATTAGAAAGAAATTTGATACTTTATCCTTTTTCGTCNACATGCTATACTAAAGGAGGTCATGCTCTGATATCAATTATAATGATCCTTGACATACTATATAAATTATTGTTAGTTTTAGCCCACCCTATCAAATATTAGAAAGAAATTTGAAACTTTATCCTTTTTCGTTTAACTTCACTGATGCTCGTCCATCCTGAGTGCTCCATTGCAAGCACATTTAAGTTTGAAACTAAGGGGAAAAAATCACAGATTACATTAAAATGAATTTCCTAGCCTAAAGGAATCACTCTATTGGGATTTGGGTATTACAGTTACACCAACTTTCCCTCAAATTGTAGAAGAGATCAAGCTGGGGTGCCAATTTTAATATGCAAAGTATAAAACGGAAACCCAATTATATGTTAGTTTTTTTGTTCAAAATACTCATTTCTATTAAAATATTAAATATTTTCGTGAAATCAAGAAAAACATTATTTTACGTGTTGCTAATTTCAGGCCAAGTTTGATTGAAAATTATATCATTAAAGTATACATTAATGGTTTAGAATCAACTTAAATTAATTTCATGTTGTCTCAAAATCAATTTGTTTAGTTAAGTTCGCTCAACTAAGACTGCAATTCAAGCTCAAGTAAAATTCTAGTTAAATTGGCCTTATTATTATTATTATTATTATTATTTTGTTCTAATCAATACGGGCTTGCTCCAACTGGACCGATAACAACTCAATTCTCAGTAGTTCCCGCTCTCAACAGGCTCTACAATGTCGATGGCGGTCACCGAGCACCAAGAACGGACTTCAACTTATCAAACAAACAAAACTTCCGAGCAATCAAAATATGATGCATGTAAATAAGCTTTTATCCAATATGATAGCACGCAGCAAGCACTCAATCTAAAATTAAATGCATAAGATACCTTGTCTTTGATTCCGTGAATGCGGTTGAAAACGATGGCCCGGTGACCACCATCGACGTTGTAGAGGCTGTTGAGAGCGGCGTAGACACCAGCGCCTCCAATGAGAGCAACTTTTACGAGAGTTGACGCCGCTCCAGCGTTCGGGNAACGATGGCCCGGTGACCACCATCGACGTTGTAGAGGCTGTTGAGAGCGGCGTAGACACCAGCGCCTCCAATAAGCGCAACTTTTACGAGAGTTGACGCCGCTCCAGCGTTTGGAACCCTAGCATTATTAAAGTTCATTTTTGCTTGCTTCGTAAAACCCCCTGAAATCACTTAAATTCAGAGACGATGAACTCGCAGTCNGATGGCCCGGTGACCACCATCGACGTTGTAGAGGCTGTTGAGAGCGGCGTAGACACCAGCGCCTCCAATGAGCGCAACTTTTACGAGAGTTGACGCCGCTCCAGCGTTCGGAACCCTAGCATTATTAAAGTTCATCTCTGCTTGCTTCGTAAAACCCCCTGAAATCACTTAAATTCAGAGACGATGAACTCGCAGTTCAGTTTACAGCAACAAGAAGATCTAACCGCTTACAGAACTAGGAAAGAAAACAAAGCGGATGTAAACAGGCGGAGCCGCCGACGAACGAGAGAGGGTTTAGGGGTTAGACGACGCGCCGATCTCTGTGGCTTTAAGTGGGCATATTGTATTGGGGAGGAAGAAATGAATGACCGACCGTCCGATGACTTCGATCATGCAGGATGTTGAAACGAATGTCGGATTCGTTAGTTAAGTAAACCAATTGATATGAATAATTCTTTTGTGCTCTATACATGAANCAGTCCAGTTTACAGCAACAAGAAGATCTAACCGCTTACAGAACTAGGAAAGAAAACAAAGCGGATGTAAACTGGCGGAGCCGCCGACGAACGGGAGAGGGTTTAGGGGTTAGACGATGCGCCGATCTCTGTGGCTTTAAGTGGGCATATTGTATTGGGGAGGAAGAAATGAATGACCGACCGTCCGATGACTTCGATCATGCAGGATTTTGAAACGAACGTCGGATTCGTTAGTTAAGTAAACCAATTGATATGAATAATTTTTTTGTGCTCTATACATGACTAAATAGTATATGAACATTAAATAATTTAATTGATTATAACCCTACAAAGATTTATAATTAATTAAAATTTAATAATTAATAATAGAATAAAATTATATTAAATTTTACTTAAATGAATATTTTAATATAAATAACAATATTTAAATATCGCCCAACTCTTATCATTCTATGATTGTGTGATTAGGGTTATCAAACTAGCTAATTATTCGTGAATAGTTGGTGTTCCGCTCAACAAACAAGTAAACCAAACACAAATAATTTTTTTGAGCTCGATATATAAACGAGTCGAACACGACCAGTGATATTTTGTAACAAGTCGAGTCCGGACTAGATTAAGCTCGGCTCGTTTACACCCCTAAAGACTGCATGCATGACTAGGATTGTCAAAATAGTTTTTTATTTGCAAACAGCTTGTGTTCAGCTCGTTAAGCAAACGAGCCGAAGATTAAAAAAAAATTGTGTTTGAACTATAAACAAGTCGAACACGAACAATAGTCCTTCTTAACCAACCAAACACGAGCTGAGCCCATGCTTGCTCATGTTCGGCTCGTTTACATCCCTAGTCGAGACAAACTCTAAAATCCTAATAAAATTTCTAACCTCTGAAAATTAAAGAAAATTTTTAATATGTAAAATATTAAATGAGAATTTGACTTCGAAAATATCAAAATAACAAAAATTGTGATAATATAAATATTATTTATTTATTTAGAAAGATATCTAAAGATTTATTTCAGACCAAATTATCACTTATATTCACACCATGATGAAATCAATTACAATGTTTCTCGTCGTGATATTACTCTTTGGGCTCATCATTAACGAAAAAGAAATTTGATTCAAATAAATATTAAAATGTTCGTACTAATTACAACATTTGAAACTTCTAAGCTTCGTATCGTTTTATGTAAAAATGGAATGTTTCATGCTCTCCAACACAAAAGAAAGCAAAAAAGGAGAATAAAAGGCCAAATTCAAAGACCTGCCTAATTCCACAATACAAACTTTGGCTTCTAATTACAAAATTAGTTGATTGTAAGACTCCAACATTGACAAGCAAAAAAAAGCAAATCTTACATGTTTAATTCTATTACATCATAGTTTGTTCAATTGATGTTTGAATATTGTTAACTTTTAATTGAGGCTCAAGATGCCATGATGACATATAAGTTGCAATTAAAATTTTATAGGCATTTGTTCAAAAAAATTAATTTGGGCTATATAAGAGCAAAGGCATAATATAATAGATTAATTAAGTAATTATATTTATTACCATAGAACTTAGAAAATCATAAGAAATTCAAATAGGCTTAAGAAAATCTAAACTAAAGGCCTATAGAATCTTCTAAATATTTAGAACCTAAAGCAAGTAAGTTAATTTAATTTAAATATAGAAATAAATTTTTTTAATTTTTATTATTAATTAATAATATAAATAAATAAATCCAAATACTTTTAAAATCTTTATGGCAATATCAAGGAGACCTTACCAACCTTTTTGATAATTTCTATAATGATTAAAATTAATATGAATTTTAGATAAAATTTAAATCATCAAATAATATAGAAATTATAAAAAATATAAATGTTAGCTAATGAACCCTAAATTTTTATGGCAGCATTGATAAGGTCGCCCAAGTCTCTTTGATGATTTTCATAATATATAAAATAAATCATATTTTTTATTTATTTTTATGATAAAATAAAATAAAAATCATAGAAAATTTATTATAATCCAAAATGGGTTTTAAATTTATAAAAGTGTTATCTGATCATCCTTAACCGCTCATAGTGTTTTCATAATTTTACGATGTATTGAGTCAACTACTCAAAAAGATATAACCATAAATGATCCAAGGAAAATCAAATCACATTGATATCTCTCTATTTCATAAAATGTAATTGTGGAAAACATGTCTCGAGAGTTAGAGCCGGAAAGAGGGTGAGAGAGAAAGGTAATTGAGGAAGTTCCCACATAGAAACGAAAAGAGGTCCATTTATTCGTCTTTTTGTCTCCCATTTATAAAGACGTATTTGTACAATTACAGAAAACATGGAATGATTATGAAAACCGTCCTTAATGCAATTTAATCATGATAATTTGTTGTCAAATATATATTACAATTTGAATTCGAATGTGGCTGTGACTAGCTAGTCGACGCACTTGAGTTCAGCCGACCAAGGTGACCAATCAAATCATGATCGTGTTTGCCGAAGTAAAAGACCATTCGGTCGATATGTTGTGGTTGGGCCATATTGTGAAGAGTTTTAGGTGGTTCGAGACTGTAGGTGCGGCCCACCAATTAAATCCCTCGTCATAATGCATCAGATGGCTCCGGCTGAGCTGTCGGTCATTGTATGGTTGACTTGGATCACGTTTTTGTAGCATGATACCTCGATTGCCCAATCAAGCGGCCCAATCATCGTCCAAAGCCGCTTGATTGTTTTCAGTACGTGTAAATGTTTTTGGTGCATACAATAATCTTATTCTAACAAATACTCAATAAAGGGTGTTAAGGGACCATTATATTGAAATACAGGCATTGAGAGAATCAACATTTCATATTTCAAATCCATAAAACAAAATTTGCCAACTCTTAAATATTCCTACAATCTTTTATCAGCAAGAAAATCTACAACCCTACTCAAAGTGACTTTTACAATATGATATTAAAGAAGGCATTTGATAATATTACAAATCTTAGCTCTTGGAAGGCAAAGAAAAACATATACTAGATATCAAACATTATCATATTGGGTAATTGACATACATAGAACTTAACAACTTATTTGTTTACATATCCAACACCCAAACCTTCTTATCTAGGCGAACCTCCTTCAAAAGTCCCGTTGCAAAATGAGACTACTCGGGAGCATTCTAAAAAGGCAAAATTTTTGCGTTCTCCCACTCCGCGTTGCGTGCAATCGAGGCCCAATTTATTTTAACAAATCAAATTTAGCAACCCCTTATCTTGTTGCCCTCTCTCCGTTAAATCCAGTGTCAGACGATGCCGCCCACGATATTGCTCCATGGAGGTTACAGTTCAACATTGAAAAACAGAAAAAAACAAAATCCATAGAAAAAGCTCACAGGGGCAAAGCTGCAATAGTATTCGTCTCTTTTCAACCCTATTGCTCAAACCCAAATTCTATTTTTTTTAAAAGCCATTGTGATTATTAATCAAGCGGGAAGACAACACACCACTTATCTCCTCAACGTTCTGTAAAGGTTTGGAATGGCCATTCAACGCTTCACAGGCAACCAAGAGGAACAGAAAAAAATGATATTTCTTCCATTTCTATGGATCCTTATAGCCGGCCGCGTCATTTGGTTTTGGACTTGAGGGAGAACGGGGAAGAATATGTGGATTGAACGGACAAAAGGGAAGAAGAAAACAAGAGGGTTAAGTTTGATGTATTAAAATAATTTTAATTGTTGTATAAGTAAATAAGAATGTGTGGGTGTTAGATATGTAGACAAAGAAGTTTTATGAGCTATGTAACTAATTCCTCATCAACAAATTTTACAATTTAACATAAATTTTAAGGTGTGGCATGAATCTCAAGATAATTTTTTAATAAGAATGTTCAAATTAAAATTAAAAATCATACGGAACACCAATTTCAACAAACTTACAATCAAATTAACCGGCCTGGCGAGGTGAACCCAAAAACACCTAAGATCTAATCCGAGTTAAATCAAGCTCAGATCAAGTCGTTAAATTGCTTTTGGAAGCTTTGGGTGGGTAATCGAAATGTATAATGAATTTTAAATCTGATGAGCATATAGTCGAATCAAGCTTCTCAATGAGAGGAATATAAAGAGCCCAATATCACTCAATTCTCACATTATTAAGACACTTAATATCCATAAAATCTCATCTGATCGAGAAAATCTCTTTGGAACGTCCGATGGAGTGGTCTGAATTCTTATATTATTTACAGAGAGGTTACTCTCAAACTCATAAATAGAGCCCTACTTCCTTCATGAAAAGGGAGGACCTAGAGCTAGAGCTGGACCAAGAGAAGTCGAATTCTAGTGTTATTCTGGAAAGAAGAACTGGCGAGCATTTCCTGCTCTCGCAGCTGTCGACCACAGTCGATCACCCATCATAGGTTGCCTCTTGCTTGTTGGCATCGATGAATCTTACGATGTAACGATGCACCCCGAAGATAGTGCAACGACACTCCCATAAGATGATGTACCCATATACCCAAGATACGGTGTAATGATGGACCTGAAGACGATATAACAATGCACCTCAAAGAGTGTAACGAAGCACCCCAAATGTAGAGTAACGATGCACCTCAAAAACGGTGTAACACCGCACCACGAGAATGATGTTAATGCTAATGTCTTCCATGTACAGCTTATGTTAACAAATTTAGTCCTTAAACTTATCAAATTTAATCAAATTTGATCTTATCATCAACTTTATTGTTTCTTCAGATGAAAAGTGATTGAGACAAACTTCTTTGATTTCATCTTAGACTTTTTAAAGCCAATCTCATTATTTATTATAAACCCAAACTAATGAGGCTGACCCCAAAAAAGCCAAAATGCCTCGGAGAAATCATTCCTCTTCCAATTTCGAACCAACGAAATAGTGAAGTTGAAGGTAGAACCAAATTAGTTAAGAATTGACGACTTCATCAACTAAATTAAATGCCTAAAAAAATCCGGGACTTGGAGAAACACCCCTTAAAAATTTTCGAAGATTTACAAGCATACTACACAATTCCTATGTATTTACATATCTAACACCAACACTTTTAACTTTTGCATACTTACCACCTTACCCATGCATGAAAAGGTATATTTGAGTATTTAAAAGTTAAAATGGCCGCATCTTTTTTACATGATATGAAAATTTTGAATGGTATAAATCTAAAAAATCAAAGTTTCGGTGTTACATATGTAAAAACATAAGAATTTAAGAACCTTTTTGGCATTCACTCGATCTTCAAACTTCCACTTGCTCTCCTCATAATTCCCTCTTCAGGATCTCAAACAAAATCTCATTCCAGATCTCCGCTGGTCCAGGCATGCACCAATGCAAACAATCCTCACTCCGTGTCTTCCCACTGAGATATCTTCCCCTCGAATTCTTGGCATCAGAACTCCTGTATCGCCCTGGATGCCCATCGTGCCGGTATCCAAAAGCCTCCGTGATATCCATCAACCTCAACTTGGACTTATTCCTCACCTTCTTCGCAGCTTCTCTAAATCCTTCTACCTGCTTATCATGCATCATCACAGTATGTCCATTCCTATCTACTTTTCTAGCAGGCTTTACATTGTTACTACAGGAACCCCCTTTGTAATGATCCGGTGAATAAGTTCGGAGAATTGTTAAGCCTGTGTAGTTAGGATGAGTTGCCATTGCAGTAAGAATAGTCTCCATTGCTATATTGTAAGCAGTCATACTGTTGATGTGATTCCTTTGAGCACTCTGGGAATGCAAGAGCTGGCTGCCGACAATCTCGCCGTTGAGAATGTAGATGGATCGCTTGGAGAACCAGTGGCCGGAAGAGAGGACCACCACATCAAACATGGGGAGGAGTTCGAAGAAAGCTTCATCGGCTTCGTCAAGACAGAGCTTGGGTATTCCTCGAGGAGCAGATTGCAGTGCGTCCGTCGACTTGCCGACGAGCCATGAGGACCAGATGCGCACGATGGTGGTCAAGGTGGTCTTGAAGACCCATCGATGCATTCGTCGATTGCCACGCATCCTCGGAGTTTCCAGCTGTTCAAAAACTGATTCAGGGATCATAGTTTTTTATCAAACAGTCCACCACCCGGCTGAATTAATATATTTCCGGAAATATTTTCATACGGAAAACGCACGCAGTTCTGCGTGCATAATAACCCCTCAATAATCTCCACTTCGTGGTTATTTGGGGTTATTGGGAGATTATTGGGTATTAATTTCAATAATATATAATCTCAATAACCTTCCAATTACCTTCACGGGTTCTATTTGGACGTTATTCATAGGTTATTAGGGGGTATTGCGGGGTTAATGAAGTACGCACGCAGAGCCGCGTGTGTATTCCGTATGAAAATATTTCCCATTTCCAAGCATTCTAGGGGCATCTTACATGCATGCCAATTAATTCCTATATATTTACATAGCTACCACCTAAACTTGACTTTTTGGGGCGTTTACATATATACCACAGAATTCTTATGAGTTTACATATCAAACAGCTAAAATTTGTATTTTTCATTTATACCACCCAATTCATCCATATACCAACAAAAAACGCACTATTTTAACTTAAAAAAGAAAAGTGAAATATAGCACTCATCAACCAAAATCACCAAAATTTATTTTTTTTAGTATTCGGCAAAAAAACATATCCAGAAGGGGGGACTTGCTAAATTGTAACTAAATAAGAAAAAAGTACTAAGTTTTACTATTCACATGAAAAAATCTCAAATTCTGAAAGCGGAGTGACTGCCCAACCTGAATGTAAGCAACATGGTTCCGCCCCGGTCGCCCACCCCGAACCCCTATTTTCATGCATAGGAAAGGGGCAAATATGTAAAAAATAAAATTTTGGTGTCACTTTTGTACCACCCTAAATTTTCATATCGCATAAAAAATATCACTATTTCAACTTAAAAAAAAAAAAGTGAAAGAGATGTTTCTTGCAAATGANTGAATAATATTTAAGATACATTGATTATGCATGAGTTGCGATGTAATAACATATGTGGACTACATGACTGGGTATTACTGATAATGCTTACGAAGATTTTCTGCATTCCAAGTTCGGGGCATAATTTTCCCATCTGAATCCTTGAGCTTGAAGGTTCCAGGCTTGATCCTGGTAGCCACGATATATGGGTATTTCCAGAGAGGAGATAGTTTATTGCGTTGGGGACCATGACCGGCGGCTTCAATGCTACGCAAGACCAGGTCACCGATAGAGATAGGTCGAGGCTTGACTTTCCGATTAAAGTAGCGAGCAACTCTTTGGCGGTAGGAGGCAGCTCTGAGGTGGGCGNCGGCGGCTTCAATGCTACGCAAGACCAGGTCACCGATAGAGATAGGTCGAGGCTTGACTTTCCGATTAAAGTGGCGAGCAACTCTTTGGCGGTAGGAGGCAGCTCTGAGGTGGGCCACATCGCGCATTTCTGGGAGAAGATCCAACTGTTGTCGGAGCTTTTCTTCATTACTTTCCTAGTCGAAAGTCTTGATTCGGGGGTTTGTAATTTCGATATCAACGGGGATGATAACATCGGTGTTGAAACACATTTTATATGGAGTTTCTCCAGTTGGAGTACGCGCAGTTGTGCGATAGGCCCAAAGGGCGTTGTGCAGCTCTTCTACCCATTGTCCCCTAGCCTTCTTAAGTTGAGTTTTCAATCCTTTGAGCGCAGTAAAATTCGTCACCTCTGTTTGTCCATTTGTTTGGGGGTGTGCCACAGTAGTGTGCACCAACTGAATGTGAAGATCCTTGCAGAATGATGTGAAAACCCTTTNTTGGGGGTGTGCCACAGTAGTGTGCACCAACTGAATGTGAAGATCCTTGCAGAATGATGTGAAAACCCTTTCGGTGAATTGAGTCTCATTATCAGTGATAATCTTCGCAAGAAGCCCAAAGCGACAGATGATATTTTTCCAGACAAACTGTTTTGCATTTACCTCAGTGATTTTGGCAAGAGGCTTNAATCTTCGCAGGAAGCCCAAAGCGACAGATGATGTTTTTCCAGACAAACTGTTTTGCATTTACCTCAGTGATTTTGGCAAGAGGCTCTGCTTCTACCCAATTGGAGAAGTAGTCGACAGTTAAGATGATGAATTTTTGTTGTCAAGTAGCTATTGAAAATGGCCCCCATGATATCTATCCCCCATTGGGCGAAAGAACAAGGACTTAAAAAAGATGTGAGTTCTACTAGCGGTGCACATGTAAGATTGGAATGTAGTTGGCAATTCTTGCATTTTTACACATACGTTAATGCATCTTGCTTGATTGTGGACCAGTAGAAGCCTTGCTTCATTATTTTAAGAGCAAGTGCCCTGCTACCAAGATGTTCCCCACATATTCCGGAATGAACTTCTTGTAGAGCATAATTAGCTTCAGATGGAGGAAGACACTTGAGATATGAACCTGCCAATGCTTTCTTATACAGTTCATCCCTTATAAGGATGAAGTTGGCACCCATGTGTCGGATGCGAATTAATGTAATATCACCATCTGGTAGTGTTCCCTCTTGAAGGAAAGAGATGATGGGATCAATCCAAGATGACTCCCTTGGGGTCATCTATAGACAGTATCTCCCATGGGCCATGGAAGCTAGGAAAATGTATCTCCTCAATATACCTTCTTTTATAAAGATCTCTAGTTGTTGAAGTTGCAAGCTTGGAGAGGGTGTCAGCTCGAGTGTTATGCTCCCGAAGTATATGAATGAGCTAGCATGTTTCAATTTGGGCGAGAAGAGTTTTTACCAAACTGAGATAATGCACCAGTTGTGAGTTATGAGCGTCAAATTCTCCTTCTACTTGAAATGCAACGAGTTGAGAATCAGTGTAAATAATCATGCTTTATACTTCACAATTGATGACAAGCTTTAATCCAACAACAAGTGTTTCATATTCAACAACATTATTGGTGGCTGGGAATTTCAAACAAAGTTCGTACTCCCAAATGTATTTCTCTGGGGAGATGAGTATTATTCCTGCACCAGTTCCTGAATTTCCAGATGCTCCATCTACGTATAATATCCACTGAGGCAACTATGGAAGATAAGAGGGTGGTTCATCAGAGGTAGGCACT
>JXCR01122888.1:130812-150569 GCA_002079205.1 Phalaenopsis hybrid cultivar | reverse complement strand
AAACTAGACACCAAATAGAAAGATTAAGGAAAGTGAACTCACCAAACTCAGCCTTCTTCGTCTTGTTAGATTGGGCCAAAGAGATACCTCCACCATCCAAAACTAACCGGCCATCGCCGTGATCTCTTGAATCACTCTTAGTAGCATTCTCCAAAGTCTGAATATCTTCTGCAACTTTTGCACTGAAAGGATAAATTAACCTAGTGGAAGAAACAAGAAACCATGACGCCGTCATAAGAAACAAAGCCATGATCCCCGCAGCGATCACAAGGGATCGATGAACTGTGCAAGTCCATAGAAATTTCTTAGACAATACTATTTCCATAATCTCAGCTCCTTTAGAACAGAAACCAAAATTTCTCTCAAATCCGGCCGTCAATCACGGGTTACTCTGATGGAAGAAGATATCTAACCAGCGCGAAAGGCTGCTTCAGTTTCCCCATGGATTTGAAAAAGAGGTAAAAGACCGCATGAGGAAGCAAGACATCTGGTACCAAATGGCAGTAGCCCTAGTTGTGAAGTTCCTGTACAAAACATAAGGATGCAATGCATAAAACCGAGCAATATGGTTAAAAAGAATAAAAAAACTTAAGGATTCAGTGGAAAAAACGAAGTGGTCAGCAGCAAAGCAGATGGAAGGAGTCAACCGGAAAATTTAGGGGCGGTTAAGTTGGCTGTGCATTCCTTTTTGATTTTTGACGTTCGATGGAATGAGATATAAATCCAGCATAGAATAAGAATAAATTTAGAGTTCATTTTTTTAGACTATTTTCTATAATATTCCATGAATTTGTTCAAATTTCAAATACGTAGCCATAAGTAAAATATTGTCATCGATAGTAGAAGTCGTCACCAGCCGCAGGACATTTTGTATGCCATCCTCACCGCCAATAATTTATATAATACTTCAAATATTTTCAAATACATTTATTGTATATCGAAATTTTCATGATGATAGAGATATATTAATATGTTAGTATTGTACAAAAATTTAACACACACATGTTTATATTTTTATTTATGACTCACATTTATTTTAATAACTTATGAGATTTATTTTTGATAATTTAAGTTATTAATTTTCTTAACTCATAACTTATGTCATAAATTGTGACGACTTATGATATTTATTTTGACAACTTAAGTTATTAATTTTCTTAACTCATAACTTATGATAACTTATGATATTTATTTTTGTAACTCATATAACCCCAAAAATAAATCAATGTTACTAAATTATGTCATTGATTTTATTAATAAAATCAATTAATTTATTAAATTATCATAAATTCTATTAGTTAGTAACCCCTTTGATGGATGATGGTTAAATAGAGCAAGAATTTGAGAATGTGTCTTCTCTCTACTTAACACATCTCGTACATTTCTCTTCATCAGAAAATACAGAAAGTTTCAAGGGATTAGAGAGAGAAACTTCATCTCTTCGAGATCAAATTTGTTCATCATGAATATAGGTATGCATAACTTTATTTTAGATATGTAAAAATCATGAATTTAAAAGATCTTGGGTATTATTTACTTTTCTTTTAAAATTTGTGTCATAAAGTTGAAGCATGAATTTTCTAACATGTGGTATCAGAGCTTGATTACTAAATTTATGATTTTTCATATAATTTTATTTATGTTAATTGTAATAAATTTCTGTTGTGAATTAGATTTTTAATTAGATCAATAAAACTAAAGTAAATTGATGTGATTGAAGTTATTATTTATTTAATGTTTATGTAATGTTTAATTTGTTAGTCACCAAAGTGACCAAATTAATAAGTTTAATAGACGTTAAATTAAATAAATTCAATTAATCAAGAGTATGTGATGTTTGTTATGAAATAATTTAATATTTTTTATTAAAAAAATATTAAAATTCATTGATTATAAAATATTTTTAGATCGCCCAAAGGTTGATCATTTATTTTATAATCATTGAATATAATTGTTGTCTATTTATATACTAAGTTAAGATATGTTTATATATACAAAGATAATAGACATGGCTAACTTGAGTACAAGCAATTATCAATTATATTAAATTTAAGTCAAGCATCAATTATGTTTATTATCGTGTATTGTTATATCACCCAAAGGAGATTTCAATACGTTATTATTATTATGATCATTATTTTAATCTGATTTTATATGAATATCTTTGTATGTTTAATGTTCGAAGCATTAATGTACGAGCATGTTTTATTTATTTACAGTAACTACACTTGTTTCTCTTCATTCGCAAGCTATATATATTCAAACTTTTAATGGGCTTAATTTCTCTGAATGGCGCGAGCAAGTCCAGTTTCACCTTGGTGTTCTGGATCTTGATTTAGCACTTACGACTGAGAAACCCCCTGCTCTTATTGATTCTAGCAGTGCTGAGCAAACATCTTTCTATAAAGCTTGGGAAAAATCGAATTGATTAAGCTTAATGTTTATGTGAACGACTGTAGCAAACAACATAAAGTGTACATTTTCTAACACTAAAAGTGCTAAGGAATTTATGAAATTTGCTGAGAATTGTTCTCAGTCTGACTCTGCTGATAAGTCTCTTGTTGTGACGCTATTGAGTACGTTAACCAACATGAAATTTGATAGTTTTCGTACCATGCATGAGCATGTCGTTGAAATGACGAACATAGCAGCAAGACTTAAGACTCTAGGAATGGAAGTGAATGAAAATTTCCTTGTGCAATTTATCATTAACTCCTTGCCTCATGAGTATGGTCCATTTCACATAAACTATAACACTATGAAAGATAAGTGGAATGTGAATGAACTAAAATGTATGCTCATTCAAGAGGAAGCAAGGCTTAAGAAAGGAACAAATCACTCCATTAATCTTATGGGTCATCAAAGAAGAGCTGTAAAGAAACCTGGAAAGAAGAATGGAAAGGGCAAGCAAGAACCACTAAAGATTAATTTGTCATCTGCCCCAATTCACAAAGAGGAATATAAAGGAATTAAGTGTTTCTTTTGCAGAAATCTTGGACACTATCAAAATGAGTGTCAAAAGCACAAAGACTAGTTCGAAAAGAAAGATAAACCTTGTGTTTCTGTATGTTTTGAATCACNACTCCAGACATGTCCGCTGGAGTCCATGCAAAAATGTCTTGGTTCCTTCAGAGAAGATCTACATACTCTGACATTTTCTCATCGGAGAGTAGGGAACCAGACTGCACTGTTCTCGAGGGATGTTTGTCAGAGAGTGATATTTGAACCAAGTTTTCCACGGGAGAAGCCTGTTGAGATACATCTTCATCTCAAAGGTCGAAGTTTTCAATGTTAAGTGTCATTGACGGGCGTGGTTGAGCTTGTCTGAGGTAACATAACTGTGCTATCTGTTGATCACCTCACATGATGTATTGCAGTGGTCTCCCGAAGATAGCATTATATGTCAATTTTGATTTGACAACGATGAATTTAACTGAGTCGGTTATCTGTCGAGGAAAATCTCCCAAGACAACGAGAAGATTTATTGTTCCCTCGACCCTCACCGGTCGATTATCAAAATCATATAATAGTCCGGATGCGGGTTGAAGTCTTTTCCTTGTTAATCCCAATCTAAGAAAAGTTTAATAGAACAAGACATCGATAGAGCTCCCATTGTCAATCAAGATCCTCTTTACGTTATAGCAGGGCTCACCAATTCCTACGCTAATGACGAGAGGATCTTGGTGGGGGACTCGAACTCTTTCCAAATCGGAATCATCAAAAGTTATAGGCTTGAAGCGTAATTTCTTCTGCATTGGTTCACCTGGTACAATGACAAGGACTTGATCAATCAGCGATGGGCCTCCAGCAATTGTTTGAATTTCTCCTACGACTGGGTGACCCCCCCATGTTGTNAAGCAATCCTTTTTCTTGAGGGGGAACTCTTCTTGGACGAGGCGTCGTAGTTCGTTACGAATGACATTATCTGTAATGGCAGGAAGATGTGGCGATGTCGGGTGAGTTGTACGAGATGGATGAGTGGAACTTGCTGTATCTAGGAGTTCAGCATCACGACCTGACAGGGGATGTGTTCGTTCTTGAGGAGGCGGACCGGTATGAGTTCCTCTGAGTGGTATGTTTCTCGTACGTCATGGAGTTAATGGTAAACAAATTTCATCCAATGGTGTAGCAGCAGCTGTTGAGCCTAGCGTAGGAGCTGTAGAATCTCTAGTTGAGATTCCTTCATTCTACTCATTCGATCTTCTATTGAAGGACCTGAAACACCTTCATTGACGGGATACCGTCTTCCAGGGCGGGAAGATGAAGAAGCATTCAGCCCTTGACTTCATGACTGTTCCCTGGAATGATGGGTGTTGGAGGAGGATGCTCCATTGCCATGAATATTGTGTCTGGTGGTCATGCAGTAGACTGCGTAAGTACTTTAGTTGTGGGATTGAAACTTACCCATAGACGGCGCCAAACTGATATGTGCTAGAAAATTCGCAANCATGAATATTGTGTCTGGTGGTCATGCAGTAGACTGCGTAAGTACTTTAGTTGTGGGATTGAAACTTACCCACAGACGGCGCCAAACTGATGTGTGCTAGAAAATTCGCAGCGATAGAGTAATGGATTATTGTCTTAGCGTTGCACGAGAATTCAACACACACTCAGATGAAAATGAATCAAGTTGTGATAATACCAGAAGTTTTTACGTGGAAAACCCGTAAAAGGGAAAAGCCATGGGGTCTGGCCCAGTTGTAAAAATCCACTATAAATTGATGATTACATATGCCCCTTGTCCCACAGGCGGGAAATGGTAATTAGATTTCCACGTTACAACATCGACTGATGACGTCTAGTAAGCGGTGGTTGACGAAGGTCAGCAGTGATCGACTGTAGTCGATGACAGTCGGCGATGGTCGGCAGAGGTCAGCGGTGGTTGACGACGGACAGTGGTGGTCGACGGAGGTCAGCAGTGACTGGCGACGACAACAATGTCCGACAGTGGTCGACAGAGGTTGGCGGTGGTTGTCGACGATCAGTGGTAGTCGACGTCGATCGATGATGGCGAGGAAGAGCTTAGACTTGAGCTCCTTCTCAAAGCCTCAAGTTCTCTCTTAAGCCTCCTCCCTTTCATGTGAGGGTTGAGACTCTATTTATAGTGTTTTGAGTGCAATTAATGCAGAAATATGAATCATTTTGATCGGACGGCCCGGTGAGCTTCCCTTGATCAGATGAAGTTTGATGAACATTTGAGTGTCTTAACAATGTCAGAATTGAGCAATCTTAGGCTCGTTANGAAGTTTGATGGACATTTGAGTGTCTTAACAATGTCAGAATTGAGCAATCTTAGGCTCGTTGGATTCTTCTTTTCGAGACGCTGGATTCAAATATAAACTCGCTAGATTTGACATCCGTTTAACCTTTCAAATGCCTTTGGAAATCCTTCAGTACTGATTTAATGACTTGATCCAAGCTTGATTTGACTCAGATTGGACTAACTTTCATATCATTAGGTCTGTCTTATGAAGCCAATCAGTTTGACTCAAATTTTGCTAAGATCAGAGCTCCCGATGACTCTTAATGGAAGTTTGAACGTCTCTTGTTCAAAAAATTGCACTGAGAACCGTGCTGGCTGATGAAAATTTGTTGGTGGCATATCAAAATCTAAAGGCCTATAGAATCTTCTAAATATTTAGAATCTAAAGCAAGTAAGTTCATTAAATTTAAATATAGAAATATATTTATTTTATTATTATTATTAATTAATAATATAAATAAAAAAATACAAATACTTTTAAAATCTTTATTGGCAATATCAAGGAGTCCTTGCCAACCTTTTTGATAATTTCTATAATTATTAAAATTAATATGAATTTTAGATAAAATTTAAATCATCAAATAATAATGAGATTATAAAAAATATAAATGTTAGCTAATGAGCCATAAATTTTTTTGGCAGCATTGATAAGGTCGCCCAAGTCTCTTTGATGATTTTCATAATATATAAAATAAATCTTATTATTTATTTTTTTTATGATAAAATAAAATAAAAATCATAGAAAATTTATTATAATCCAATATGGGTTTTAAATTTATAAAAGTGTCATCTGATCATCCTTAACCACTCATAGTGTTTTCAATTTACGATGGGTTTTGAATTTGCGATGTATTGAGTCAACTATTCAAAAAGATATAACCATAAATGATCCAAGGAACATCAAATCACATTGATATCTCTCTATTTCATAAAATGTAACTGTGGAAAATATGTCTCGAGAATTAGAACCGGAAAGAGGGTGAGAGAGAGAATTAATTGAGAAAGTTCCTGCATAGAAACGAGAAGAGGTCTCTTTATTCGTCTTTTTACCTCATATTTATAGAGACGTATTTGTAATATTATAGAAAAAATGGAATGATTATGAAAATCGTCTTTAATGCAATTTAATCGTGATGATTTGTTGTCAAATCTATATTACAATTTGAATTAGAATGTGATTGTGACTAGCCGGTCGACGCACTTGAATTCAGCAGACCAAGGTGACCAATTAAATCAGGATTGTGCTTGACGAGTAAAAGACCATTCAGTCGATATGCTGTGGTCGGGCCCCATTGTGAAGAGTTTTAGGCGGTTCAAGACTGTAGGTGCGGCCCTCCAATCGAATCCCTCGTCATAATGCATTAGATGGCTCCGACTGAGCTGTCGATCATTGTATAGTCGACTTGGATCACGTTTTTGTAGCATGATACCTCGGTTGCCCAACCATCATCCTAAGCCGCTTGATTTTTTTCAGATACGTGCCAATGATTTTGGTGCATACAATAATCTTATTATTAGAGATACTCAATAAACAGTGTCAAGAGGTCATTATATTGAATTACATGTATTAAGAGAATCAATAGTTCATATTTCAAATCTCTAAAACAAATTTTACAAATTCTTACATATTCCTACAATCTTTTATCAACAAGCAAAATTACATAGCTCAAAGTGACTTTTACAATATGATATTAGAGAAGGCATTTGACAATATTACAAATCTTAACTCTTGGAAGGCAAAGAAAAACATATATTAGAAATCAAACATGATCATATTGGGTGATAGACATACAAAGCACTTACAACTTATTTATTTACATATCCAACACCCAAACCTTCTTATCTAGGCGAACCTCCTTCAAAAGTGCCGTTGCAAAATGAGACTACAACAATGAAAAAGGAAAAAAACAAAATCCATAGAAAAAGCTCACAGGAGCGAAGCTGCTACAGTATTCGTCTCTTTTCAACCCTATTGCTCAAACCCAAATTCTATTTTTCTAAAAGCCATTGTGCTTATTAATCAAGCGAGAAGGCAAATCACCACTTCTCCTCGAAGTTCTCTAAAGCTTTGGAAAGGCCATTCAACGCATCACAGGCTACCAAGAGGAACAGAAAAAAAAGTAATATTTCTTCCATTTCTATGAACCCTTGTAGCCGGCGCGTCATTTGGTTTTGGACTCGAGGGAGAACAGGGAAGAATCAGTGGATTGAACGGACAAAAGGGAGGAAGACAACAAGTGTGTTAAGTTGATGTATTAAAATAATTTTAATTGTTGTATAAGTAAATAAGAATGTGTGGGTATTAGATATGTAGACAAAGAAGTTTTATGTGCAATGTATCTAATACCTCATCAACAAATTTTATAATTTATCAAAAATTTCAAGGTGTGACATGAATCTCAAAATAATTTTTTAATAAGAATGTTCAAATTAAAATTAAAAATCACGCGCAACAGCAATTTCAGCAAACTTACAGTAAAATTGACCAGTCTAATGAGGTAAACCCAGAAATGCCAAAGACCTAATCCAAGTTAAATTAAGCGCATGCCAAGTCGTTAAATCACTTTTGGAAGCTTTGGGTGGATAATTGTAATGTAAAACGAATTTCAAGTATGACAATCATATGGTTGAATCTAGCGTCTCGATGAGCCGAATACAAAGAGCTCAATATCACTCAATTCTCACGTTGTTAAGGCACTTAATGTCCATTAAACCTCACCTGATCGAGAAATCTCTTTGGACTGTCTAATTTAGTGGTATGAATTCCTGTCTTATTTATAGAGATGTCACTCTCAAACTCTATAAATAGAGCCCTACTACCCTCATGAAAAGAGAGGACCTAGAGCTAGAGCTGGACCGAGAGGAGTCGAATTCTAGTGTTGTTCTGGAACGAGAAACTGGCGAACATTCCTGCTCCCGCAACTGTCGACCACCGCTCGCAGGCTGCCTCTTATTTGCTGACATCAACGAATCATACGATGCAACAACGCACCCCGAAGACGTTGCATCGACGCTCCCCTAAGACGACGTACCCATGTGCTCCAGATACGGTGCAATGATGGACCCAAAGACGGTGTAACAATGCACCTCAAAGACGGTAACAATGCACCCCAAATGCAGAGTAACGATGCACCTCGAAAACAGTGTAACACCGCACCACGAGAATTATGTTAATGCTAATGTCTTCCATGTACAACTTATGTTAACAAATTTAGTCCTTAAACANTAGTTAGATGCAATGAAAGATGAGTTGAAATCGATGAATCACAACAAAGTTTGGGATATCGTTGAATTGCCTAAAAATTATAAAAGAGTCGGGTGTAAATGATTCTTTAAGGCTAAGCACGATTCGAATGACAATATTGAACGATATAAAACCAGACTTGTTGCCAAATGTTTCACTCAGAAAGATGACATCGAATATAAAGAAACATTTTCTCCAGTTTCTAAGAAAGATTCATTTAGAATTATCATGACACTAGTAGCTCATTATGATTTGAAGTTACACCAAATGGATGTGAAAACTTTCTTTCTGAATGGGAATTTAGATGAAGAGGTCTACATGAGTCAACCTGAAGGATTTTTGGTTGAAGGAAAGGAACACATGGTGTGTAAACTTAAGAAATCAATATACGGACTGAAGCAAGCTTCCCAATAATGGTATCTTAAGTTTAATGATACCTCACATCCTTTGGATTTAAGAAAAACATTGTTGATCGGTGTATATATCTAAAGGTTAGTGGAAGCAAAATTATATTTCTTATTTTGTATGTTGATGACATCTTGCTGGCTAATAATGATCTTAGCTTATTATATGAAACCAAGAATTTTCTCTCTAAGAACTTTGAGATGAAAGATATGAGTGAGACATATTATGTGATTGGAATTGAAATATTTTGTGATAGATCACAAGGATTGTTAGGGCTATCTCAGAAAACATATATTGAAAGAGTTCTTAAGAGATCCAATATGGAAGCAAGTGTTGCTCCAATTCAGAAAGGAGATAAATTCAGCCTTATGCAGTGTCTAAAGAATGATTTGGGAGATAAACAAATGGAAGAATTTCCTTATGCATCTATTGTTGGAAGTTTAATGTATGCTCAAACTTGTATCAGACCAGACATTAGCTTTGTCGTCGGGATGCTGGGCATGTATCAAAGTAATCCAGGAATAGATCATTGGAAAGCTGCAAAGAAAGTTTTGAGGTATCTACAAGGAACAAAGGACCACATGCTCACTTATAAAAGATCTAAAGATCTTGAAGTGATAGGATATTCAGATTCAAATTTTGTTGGATGTGTTGATACCAGAAAATCAACATTTTGTTATCTGCTCCTTTTGGCTGAAGGAGCAATCTCATGAAAAAGTGCGAAGCAGACTATCACAGCTGCTTCTACTATGTAAGCTGAATTTGTGGCGTGCTTCGAAGCTACAATTCAGGGTTTATGGCTACGGAATTTTATTTCAGGACTTGGAATTGTCGACAGTATTATGAAGCCGTTGAAAATTTATTGTGATAACTCTGCAACAGTCTTCTTTTCTAAAAACGACAAGTATTCCAAAGGTGTTAAACACATAGAATTAAAATATCTTGCCGTTAAGGAAGAAGTTCAGAAACATAGGGTGTCAATTGAGCATATTAGCACTAATCTCATGATTGCAGATCCTTTAACAAAAGGGTTGTCACCGAAGACATTTAACAAACATGTCGTGAGAATGGACATTACCAAAACCCTTTATTAGTTTTATGCTCTTTATATTTTACATTTTGGGCCTAATTTTTCTTGTTTCTGAAATTTTTAAATCTTGTTTTTATCGTTAGTGTACACTTTATGTTGCATGATGTTTCAACAAGATTTGCCTTTTAATAGACATTATGGGACCATAATGTTAATTCTCATTATGTTAAGTATGTAATTGATATTGTGATACATGGAAGGGACTGTGTCGATAAATTCATGCGCAACCGCCATGATTCATATTAATTTCATACTTATTAAATAATTTATAATTTAACCAATATAAAGAAGGATTTATCTTGCAGTATGTAATGCACTATTAAAATTAAGTGAATCAAGTGGGAGAACGTTATATTTTTATTTATGACTCATATTTATTTTAATAACTTATGAGATTTATTTTTGATAACTTAAGTTATTAATTTCTTAACCCATAACTTATGTCATAAATTATGACAACTTATGATATTTATTTTGATAACTTAAGTTATTAATTTTCTTAACTCATAACTTATGTTATAACTTATGATAACTTATGATATTTATTTTTGTAACTCATATAACCTCTAAAATAAATAAATGTTACTAACTTATATCATTAATTTTATTAATAAAATCAATTAATTTATTAAATTATCATAAATCCTATTGGTTAGTAACCCCATTGATGGATGGTGGTTAAATAGAGCATGAATTTGAGAATGGGTCTTCTCTCTACCTAACACACCTCGTACATTTCTCTCCATCAAAAAACACAGAAAGTTTCAAGGGATTAGAGAGAGAAACTCCATCTCTTCAAGATCAAATTTGTTCATCATGAATACAGGTATGCGTCACTTTATTTTAGATATGTAAAAATCATGAATTTAAAATATCTTGGGTATTATGTACTTTTCTTTTGAAATTTGTGTCATAAAGTTGAAACATGAATTTTCTAACAACACAGAGATAAAAGAAGGGTGATAGAGGGGATGCCAGAGGTTTTATGTTGGAAACCCAAAAGGATAAAAATCACGAGATCCAACTCAAATTAAACGATTCCACTATGTTGTTGTATGTTAGAAGACTTTTCCTCCGTTGAGTAGCCGGAAGCAATTTTATATAAGTGGATGTTATCAACATACTTTCACCAGAGGAGTGGCGAAATATATTGGGAATGTGGCGAAAACCTAACGACAGTGAAAGAAGACCAATGATAGAGGTCATGTTCAAGAAAATATGATGACAATGTAATCGATAGCGATGGCCTGACGATGGCGCTTCGACAGTGGTGACAACACAATGACGGTGGTCGAATGATAGTGATGATGGCTGCTAGGTGGTGGCAATAATGAGACGACGGTAGTCCGGTTGCAGTGATAGTGATGGTCGGTCAATGGTGATATGCGCTTGTCGACGATTGCAACCATAATGGTGGCTATACAACTGTGGTGTGGCGATGGCAGAGGCCCGACTGTAGTGGTGTGGCTGCTAAGACAGTGGTGGCAGTGTAGCGATGGTCTGAAGGTGGCAACAGCCAAACAACAGTGTTCGGGTGGCAATGACGGCGGCGGTCAAGCAATATTTGTTCAGTGATGCCAACGACTCGACAATGGTGGACCAACGATGATGACAATGGTGGTTGGATAGCTGTGGCCCTAATGTGACGACCGTGGTGGCCGGACAATGGTGCCGACTATAACGATGGTGGTGGTCAGACAATGGTGGTCCAATAATGGTGGCAGAATGGTGGTGACCAAGCAGCGGCGGGGGACAAACAACGGTACTCCAACAAAAGTGATGGTAGCGAAGGAGCGACGGTAATTCGACATTAAAAATGGCTAGATGACTGTGGTCCTGTAGTGGCGAAAGTGGTGGCAGGTGATGTGGCCCATCTATGTTGGCAACCCAACGATAGTGGTCCAGCTGTGTGGAGCATAAGAGCCCTCAAGAGCTTGGAGCTCTCTCAGCTTCTTCTCCAGGTCCCTCTTCACGAAGAGAGTGGAGCTCTATTTATGATGGAGCTCTATTTATGATGTTTTAAGTGTCATCTTCTGTAAATATTCTATGAATCTAGACCACTCTCCCTTTGATTAGATGATATTTTATGAGTATTTAAGCATTTTAATAATCTCAAAATTAATTTATCTTATTCTCGATATATTTGCCTCGTTAAGGTGCTCGATTTGATTATCACTAGGTAAATTTAGAAATTATTTAGTCCTAAAAAAAATCTCAAAGCTTCTTACTATATAATTCGGGTTCACTTGGACTCAGATCGAACTATGTTTGATGTCAGCTATCTCTTCTTATCAAAACACTTCATTTGAATTAGAGCATATGTAATAAAAAAATTAGAGCTCTCAATCCTAATGTGCATCGAGATTGTGCTTGATTAATATAATTTTTTTGGGGGATATATCAACATTATTTGCATTCTACTTTAAATTAATAAGAAATTATAAAATTGTACGTTATCCTACAGTGAACAAACAACTTCGAAGTATTCAAAATACAATACATTGCATCTACATTGTATTTATTTTACACTGCTTTACTTTTTCAGCTGTCCAAAAAACCTGTTAGCCTTTTACAAAAATATAAAAAATAAAAAAAATAAAAAAATGGGGGCCTTTACAATATATCACATTATTCTATATTTATTTACATATCTAACAATTAGACTTTCATATTTTCATGCATATCACTAAAATATTTAAACATCAAATTAAAAATATAATAATTAATAATTTTTTAAAAGTAAAATACACATTTTCATGCATAGGCTTATGAAGCCAATGTGTTATAAGTATAAACATCAAAATTTGAATGTTAAATATATAAATACATATGAATTATGTGGCATGTATGTAAATTTTCTAAAGTTAAATGGAGAGCTAGCAAGTTTTCTTTAGATTAGCAATAGATTTTATCATTTTAAGTTGTATATACAAATTTTTTGAATAAAAACTTAAAATATAGCTCTAATATTTTATTAATTGAACATAAGAATCAAAATTAACTACATGAGGTTTAGAGAATATGCTAATTGAGCTTGATCTCAATGATATTTGGCCTCTTATAATTACTTTTATATGAACTTAATTTTACATAGCATAAATAAATGCATATGAACTCATTTCTCCACTTTGTTACTCCAAATTATTATTTAATAGTACCAACATAATCCTAATTGGCAAACAACATTGAGTAAAAAATGCTAAACTAATGCATGCTACCAGAACATATTAATGGCTTAGTTATGTTATATTTCTACACAAATGATCTGGATTCATATTACAAATGAAACTCAAATGAAGGCCAAAGATTATGATTTGATTACACTACCAAGGCATATATAGTCATATGCTACTATATCCTATGTTCTAAAACAATCATTTGATTTTACTTTTAAGAGAGTGAAATAACATAATCTCATATTGACCTTACTAAAATAAGTGCACACCGATCAACTTAAAAGTTTAAACAAATGGATAAAAATAATTAATATTGTATTAAGGAAAAAAAATATTTGACATGTAAGCCTTATGCTAAAAATATCATGTTATTTTATCAAAATTATAAAATAGGTAAATTTATAGGATGTTGAATGGATCATTTAATTTACATGTTCTAAACACTGTTATAAAAAATTTAGCCAAATTGTTTGAATTGATGTGGAGACTGGCTAGCCCTATTATTACTCAGTTGATCTGTGTTAAATAAATGTATTTTTGATGAGCTTTCCAAATTCAAATTTCTAATAAATTGACAACTATTTTGATTGAGTTAATTAATTTTTTTGGGTGGGAAAACTTTAAAAATGGGCAATGATCCCGAGTATATAGTTGTGTAAAAATTATATAGTTGACTCTGCTATGCAACGGTGCCAAAAGCTTGATGCAATATTTTATGAATAAGAAATTTAAGTAATTCATGTTGGGATTCCACGCAAGTATATGTATCGTTATCAAGTAATAAAAAATTTTCTATTTAAGCCTCAAATATTGATCCCACGGGGAAGGTTTAAATTTAAAATGATAAATTTACTAGGAAATTCACAGAAAGTCAATACGAAATTAGTGTCACTAATTTCGAATTTTGAAATATTATCATAACTAAATTATTTAACTAATAACAAAATCAAAATACAAAGTTTAAATAGTAACTGCTAAACTATTAAACTATGTTTATGTGATGAAGATTTCTTACTTGAAAAAGTATCTTTCCCACTATAATGAGGTCTTGGTAAAATGAGATGAGATAAATTGTTCAATTATGTATTGTGCCAAATAGGAACAATTTTAATTCTCTACCCTGATACATTGTCATAGAAAATCATTGGCTAATCCCAGGTTTAGTCTTTAAATAATTCTCTACCCTGATGCAGTGTTATAGAAAATCATTGGCTAATCTCAGGTTTAGTCCCTAAATCCGTGGTTTAGGCAGGAGGATACTGGCTCCCACTCCAGAGCTCCCACTTCCCTTCCCTTGAAGGCTAACTCTCGCTTTAGTTTTTAAACACTAATATCGCTCCAGAGCTCCCACTTCCCTTCACCTGAAGGCTAACTCTCGCTTTAGTTTTTAAACACTAAGACCAAATTAGTCTAGGTTTAGTCCCTAAATCCATGGCTAGGCTAGGAGGATACCGGCTCCCACTCCAGAGCTCCTCTGAAGGCTAACTCTCGCTTTAGTTTTTAAACACTAAGACTGAATTGGGGATTTTAGTCTGTGACCCTAAGAAGGCTAACTCTCACTTTAGTTTTTAAACACTAAGACCAAATTGGGGATTTTAGTCTGTCACTTAAAATCTTCAATTCTACACCCAACAAAGTATATTTCCCTATTTATTTGCACTTAATTCCATGAACGAAGTTCTCATTCATGGAATCAAATGTCATCATCACTTTATTGTAGAACTCATACTTCATTTCTNAATAAACAAACAACACTTATCTGAAACTCTTTCTCAAAGCAAATCCCTTGTAGCCTCTTTTAAGAAATGAAGAAAGAAGAAATTCTTCACTTTCTCCTTCTCCAACACTCTTAGAGAAGTGTTTGCACTTAATCTCACCACAAAACTCTAAATTATAAGAACAATGGACTCTAAATGGTTGTGGAATGAAAAATGAAGGAATGTGTTGTGTGGAAAGTTGAATTAGGGCGATGGAATGACAGGAATAGTAACTTTTTTTTATCAATTTCGGCCCCAAATAAAGCCTAGAGTCGGTTCTCCAATAGGTGCCTCCAAAAACCCTTCAAAATGCGTCCAGATTTGTCGAATCTTCTAGAAATCAGGGTTGAACTAACATTGGCACCGTCGGCGCGAGTGTCCCGTAATTAAATTCAATGCTCTCTGTCAAACGGCGCCGTCGGCGCTGAACAAATTTCAACTTCTTCATTTTTGCTCCAAATTTTATCATTTTTTCCCCCTTCTTGCTTCAAGTCCTAAAATTCAACACCCTGCAAGAAAATATACAAATATCTTTCATTAAAGTGCAATATCACAAAAAATGAGTATAAAATATGGGTCTAAAAATACATATATTTTTTATGTATCAGGCAACACTATATGTCTCTTATGATTTTTGACCATAAATATCAAGGACTAAGTTAAAGCAAAATTTTGAGAGAATTATTCAAGACTAATAAAATTTGAGGCTTTGGACAACTTCAAATTTGGCTAGTTTCAACTTGAAGCTATTCAAATTGATTCTCAACCTACAACTTTTTGAACTTAATTAAATTCTCAAATTATTTTACAATTTAATCAAAATGAAAACGAATGTGTGAATAAAATCATGTTTAAAAGGATTAACTAAAATATACTAGCAGAAAAAGCCAAACAATATAGTTCATACCACTTAGCAAGAGATTATATGTGAAATGTTATTATAACTTAAGGTGATTTTTATTAAATCAATGAATTATTATGTCTCATTTTCTTATATTTTATTCTTTTGGGTGTTTCATTTGGATTAATATTAATAAAAATAGATTATAAAGTGTAAATAATACCCTAAAAGGCTCTTTTCCAAAAAAAATAATTTTTTTTTTCAAATTTAGTGCAATTAAAATACAATACTGATAAGTTTTTTTTCTTTTTATTTACTCTCACATCTTAATCCCTCATCATAGTAGTCTATGTAGGTTGAATGCTAAGCTCATCTTCTACTCATCATTGTAATCCTTATTGGCCTTAGATTACTAATCATTGTAGTCTCAAAACACTAAACATTATTACACTAGCCTTTATCGTGCAAAAAATCTCTATAAGCCTCACAACATCTACCCTCGTTCATTGATCATTGTTATGGACATTTTCTATTGTAAATCTTAAGTTTGCTAGTATTTTACTTTAATTTATTATCTTTCAATGTTGGTTGTTTAGATATATTTTTAGAAGTTGTAAATGTTTTAAAAAAGTATGAATGAAGAATTGTCCACCTATTCAAATAAAAAAAACACTAATTTTTTTTATTTATTTTAATGACAATCAAATAATTACTAGAGTTCTAAACACTTTCTCCTTTGATTTGCATGAAACAAATCTTTAGCACCACCTCCTCTCTTCTTCTCCATCCTTTTTCCTTTGAGGTGCTCCTTTCTCTTCACCTTCTTGTACAATTATTCTCTAATCCCTCAACCTTAGCTTTTTGGTAGACTCCAGGTATTTTGCTTCTTTGTCATCATCATATATTTTTTTTATTTTTCTTATTTATTAAATTCTCACAAATCTTTATTTGCTAAGCAGTGCACACAAATTCATCTTCTTCTTTTCAAACGACTCTTATTCTCTTACCCTCATCAAGTTTTCACCCCTTTCCTTTTCTAGCCCTAATTCACTGTCTATTTTTAGTGTTATCCCAAGTTTTGTCAAACATTCATTTAACTCTCTTAAAATTTTTGCTTTATTTAGAAATCAATCTCTTAAAAGAGAATCAATTCTTATTTCAAATACACTGGTTGCAAATAAATTTATCCTTAGCTATGTTGCAATTTTTATGAAGTGATATCTTTTTAATAGGATGATGTAAATCAAGGAGCAAATGGATTAGAATAAACAAAAGTCTTGACATAATACCATTGTATGAATTGATTTTTGCTATAGTAAAATAACTTTGGACTCAAAATGAAAATATTAAACTTATTGCACTCTTTAGATATTATTTTCTTTCTTTTGGATCTCTTTTCAAGAAGACTCTAAATATTGTATTTAGGTACTCCTCGTTCTTTAACATAAAAGCCCTAATTCTAAAAAAAGTCCCAGAACTTTAAATTATTAAAATATAAGTTTTTTTAGTCTGCTTTGCAGATTAAATTAGCTAAATTTTTCCTATCTAGTTGGAACCCAAAAAATACCTATCTAAGGTACCGAGTAAACTTTGTATTTCAATTTTGATGGATAATTTAACTATATCAAAAGCTTGACTCACTTTTGTAAGGGTTTTTTTTTCTTAGTAGGCCTTTATCACATTTTCCTATCCATGTGAATATCAATATAACATAAATTATGAATGACCAGTGATATATAACTTAGATAATTAATTTATACCCTTAATGTAGATCTTTTGGTCATGGGAATTGTAGTTGTTATGCTCAATATGAAAATGATGAAGATAATTTTTTCAATTTGTGAAAGGTTCACAGAGATAAACTATTATCATATTTAGAAAAGAAGAGGTAAACAAATTTCTAAATCTAAAGATCATACCACTTACAATTCCCCTCTCAATTACAACAAAAAGTGCAAATCATGTTTCTAATATACCTTATAATCAAACAAAATAGAATGCCTCCACATCGCACCCACTTATTTTAGTGGAGACCATCTTTTTGCATTTGGAATGAGCTAAAAATTATGAAATAAAGGCTCAAACAAAATTGTTAGAATAGTTAATAAAGCCTAACCATGTTTATTGAACTACAAAGAAAAATAAGTTTTTTCTTTTTTGGATCTTTTTTTCTCAATTCAAAAGCATTCAAGCCAATCTTATTATTATTTCTTTTAATGAAAAGAATCAATTCAATTAAATTTGACAGAGAGATGGCAGGGTTTCATAAGGTTTTCTTGAATTTTCTTTATAAAAAGATAAATTGCAAACAATATTTTAACCATACCAAACAACTTTCCTCTTTTAAGGTAATATTTATTCTTAGTTAGAAATTGTATCTTATATCATCAACTATTTCATAATATTTTTTATCGTGCTAGTCAAAATTCTGGTGTTGATCAAAATAATTTCCTTGTGTTGAGTCTTATTTCTAAAATAAAAAATTATTTTTTAAATCCAAAATAAAGTAGTATTTTACTTTCCTTGAGTGATGATAAATTAGTAGGATCTAATGGTTTCAATGCCAAATTATTTTGATGTATTTGAATAATTTTTATTTCTTAATTCATTGGTATGATTTCACATTTCTTTAATGCCTAGCATTCTAATATTATTTTTATTCCAAAGAAATTAAATTCACAATAATGATTTCAATCATTTGTTTTTATAATATATTTTCCAAGATCATAAGCATTTTTTCTCATTTAGATTGAAGCATATTTTTTGCAAGATCATTAATCCTACTTAGTTGCTTTTATGGAAGGTGAAGACATTACAAGCAATGCCATTGTTGTTACCGACATTCTGAAAATATTCATGAGAAAGACTAACTTAAAGCCTTTTTGTGCCAAATTAGATCTTAATAAGGTTTAGATTTTGTTATAGACAAATGTTAATCAATTGTCGATATTGTATTGGATTTCCCCTAGAGTTTGCTAATTGGATTGAATGATGCTTTTACCTAGTTCCTCTTTGTGATAATGAATGGTGAATCGCATGGGCAGTTTGACCTCAACTCTGATATTAGACAACGATTCATACTTTCTTCATCCTTTCTTTTCGATATTATCATAGAGAAAACGTGTTGTATTTTAAATGAAAGCGGTGCTATTAACAATTATAACTTATTTATTTGTAATAGGGCTGCTATTTGTCACCTAATATTTATAATGATCTATCGTTCATTTGGCTTATCAATGAAGATTTATTACTTGGACTCATATTTGATTTATCTATTTTTAAGTATAGAATGGATATACAAATTAAATTGGACAAATTTGACTTTTTGGCTCCAATTATATCATGAATTCTAATACTTTATTATCACTTTTTAATTTTTAATTAACAATCTAACTCTTAAATAACTTTGACTTCCTATTTGCAGTAGACAATTAAGAATGTTTGACTTTCAATTAGTTTGTTTGCAAGTAAACTTTGATTCTCACTCAATATTTATTTATCCCATTGGTTATATGATGTGTATTTTTAAGGTTGCTCAAGAAAAGATTTAGAGTCAAACATGCCAATTTCTATTTGATAATAAAGAGGATAAAATGTTTCAAATCATTTTTTAGAGTTATGCAACTAAAACACTTGTGAAGGGCGGCTTGATTTTTGTCTTATTTATTGACTTGCCACTTTATAAATGTCTACTTTATAGATGGACTTGTTATAATAATATCTTGACTTCTAGTGAGCTAATATTATGACTAGGGCTGTCAAAAAAGCTCGTTGTTCGCGAACAGTTCGTGTTCGGTTCGTCAATGAGTTCGTGTTCGATTCGTTTGATAAGTAAACGAGACAAACATGAACAAATTTTTTTCGTTCGGTTAGTTAAACGAACCAAACACGAACAGTGATGCGTTCGTTCGTGTTCGAATCGTTATTATTTGAAATATAAAATAATATAAAATAATTATATATAAAAAATTTATTATATTT
>JXCR01122888.1:110479-129832 GCA_002079205.1 Phalaenopsis hybrid cultivar | reverse complement strand
CGAGCCTTCGCGAGCTTTAAGATATATATATATATATATATATTCCTACTAAGTTGAGCATTTGAAACATATATACATACTGTAGACAAAAAATGGACTACATGGATCTCAAGGCAATCTGACAGTTCAGAACACGAAGAATAAAATATATTGTACTACCATCCATAAAGCGAGGGTATAATGTAATATTATATTTCCCCTTTTTATTGGCTATAAATAGAAAACCCATAACATGCATGAAAGGGTCTTTGGGCTCTTCTATCTTCAACCCCCCATTTAAGGAGATCACTTCCCCTCCCCCTCTCTTGTAACCTTTATTTCTAAGGAATAAAAAAAAGGCAAACAGACCATGAACCACTCTCTTTATCCCCACATGATAAATCTCCCTTGTTCTCTCTCCGTTTCTTTCTCTTTTCTTTGGATCTCACGCTCTATCCCTTGGGCAGGGTTTATAGGACATATTTGGATTTAACATTCTAAAAGATGTTGTGATAGTGGATCATGTCGTCAACACAAAGACGAGCAACACCGAGCAAAATCTCTTTAGAGATATGCTCCTAGCAAAAAGCGCAAGGGGAACAGGCGCAACAACGGATTATCCTTTCTCCCTGTAGATCTATGCATACTCTCCATTTTCAGATCTAGAGATTTCCAACGCTTTTCTCGTATGAAGATACCCACCTGTCAAACCCAACAAACTTATCTTCAAAACCCAAATCCCCACTCAATTTTTCCTCTCAACCAAAGTACAACAACTCCTCATTTTTCCATTTTTCTCTTCGTCCCACGCTCTTCGAAAGCAACCACTCCAAGTTTTTCTTGAGCCTTGAACTCCCCACTCTCATTCCCCCAATCAAAATAGCAAGCAGAGTTTCCCTCTGTCCACTCCTCCATTATTCTTCCTACCCGAGGAGCGATTGATGTGTGTGGACACTTGACGCAAATTTGCGTCAGGTGTCCAATCTGGACCACTGAAATATAACTTTTTTTTTGTTAGAGTGAGATGAGCCCCTTCTATCCATCTTCTTCTTCCTACCCAAAGAAAGCAACTCCACCTCTCAACTCATAAACCTACCACTCGAAAGCAGCCCGCCTACTCTTCCCTATACCGTGCACGAGATTCAACATGCCAGCTGCTTTTGTAGGCTNGCTCGTCGTTCGCGAACAGCTCGCGTTCGGTTCGTGTTCGGCTCGTTCGTTAAGAAACGAACACGAGCTTAATTCAAACAAACTAAATTTTAAACGAACCGAACACGAACACAAGCTTTGTTCGTTCGTGTTCGGTTCGTTTACACCCATATACATACATACATACATACATATGTATGTATACATACATACATACATACATACATACATACATCTGNATTTTAAACGAACCGAACACGAACACAAGCTTTGTTCGTTCGTGTTCGGTTCGTTTACACCCCTAATTATGACCCACTGCGCCGTGTAGTTTTAACATTTAATTCAAATTTTGGAGGAATTAATAGGATCAAGTAGGCTATAAGTAATGAGATTTTTAGTTCTTTTGATGTTTCATGCTCAACAACATATCCTGTTCTTGGTTGATTAGATACTAAATCTAAAATGTCATACTTATCATGTTACGGAAGATGGAACATGAATTCAAATTTCTTAGAATTCAACATGTCTAAAGATACTGCGAGAGCTTTGAGTGTTTTAAAAAATAATCATTTCTTAATTAAACACGTTAAATATATTTTGTTTCAAATCAAAACGTAAACAAAACAAAATATGAAATGAAAAATAAAAAATAATAACATACTAAAATTGATCCTGAAAACACGACGTGGTGTTTGCTGTTAAGGCTCGTGCACATAAATATATTATAGTTGTATATATATTGTGGCATTCATAATTCGACAAAAAAATTTAAAAAAAATAAAAAAAAATATTTTTGATAAATTTACATCAATACCCCACAATTTTTATATATTTACAAATCTAACACCTAATGTTTGATATTTATACATAATGTCAAAACCTATGCATGAAAATGTTTATTTCACCTTTAAAATGGTAGTAATGATTATACTTTGGATGTGGAGTTAAGAAATTGAGTGATATGCATATAAATATGTAAGTTCAGGTGTTAGATATTTAAATACATAAGAATTGTGTTGTATGTATGCAAATGTTAGGCAGGTGAGAGGTCCATTTCATTTTTAACCAATGCGTCTGCATCTTTAGTCTTCTGTTAAAATTAAAAAAAAAAATCTCAAAATGAATTTGTTTTTTCTTCATCACACATCTCACAATCTTGCATTCAGCAAACCTGCATGTAGCTAATGCATGACAAGTATGCTCGAATTTATAACATATTTATTGGAAACNATATATATATATATATATATTATTTGTGTGTGCTCGTGCGCGCGCGCCGCAAGCCGTGGCCAATTGTTGGTCGGGTTCACTGTAAGTCCCCTCAGTTCATGAGTTTGAACCTCAGTGGTGATGGGTTCTCGAATATTAGGCACATGACGCGGGCTCTCATCATGGGGCATAGCGCATGGGAAATCGGTATTTGAGCCTCTGTCAAAATACTGATTTCCTATATATATGTATGTATGTATGTATTTATATTAACATGGTAATTTAAGATATAATTTATAATTTATAATTTATTACTCATAATAAAAAAATTATTATCTAAAAATTTTAACTAAATACAAAATTCCTTTAGGCCACTAACTTACTTAGGTGCAGTATATAATCCTTATTATTTTCTTATTTTATTTTATTTATATTTGGTTTGAAACAATATATATTTGATAAAATTAAATAAAATAAGATTTTTAAAAACACTCAAAACATTAAAAAAATATATTTAGTAATCTTTAATAATTAAAAGTAAAAATATGTACAGCATTTATTAAATAAAAATATTTTAATAAATCAAAAGAATACCAAAAAAAAATCAGTTCAAATGAACTCTGCATAGATAGTGAGCTGGGCCAGGCCTGAAGTCTTAGTGTCGTTCAAGATGGGCTCATTGTGAATCTAGCCCAAATAAGGTATATCTAAAGTATACATTATGGCATTAGCTAACTACAAAATTTATATTACTGCACTTGATTTATTTTGCACTGCAAGAGAAATTGAGTATCCTTTTCCTTTGATTCTCGAGGGCATGTTTGAAATATAAGAGAAAATATTACATCAGGATTCCGCACATAGAGTTGTGCGGAGTCCAATAAAATCACGTAAAAAAAAAATTAAATCTGTTCGGTAACACAAGAGAATATTCCTGATGTGTTATTAGGTATTATTTTATGTTATTCATGTGTTATTGTGTGTTATTCAAGTGTTATTGTGTTATTATAATACCAAAAATATTTCCATAACACAATAACACCTGAATAACACAAAATAACACAGGGAGAATATTCCACTGTGTTACCAAGCCAATTTTTTTTCTGTCACCTCCATATGACTTGATTTTATTAGACTACGTAGTTAACTCTAAGTGCGGAGTTCTAATGCAATATTTTTTTGAAATATAAAGAGTTAAATTTTATTTAACATTGGAGGATTTATATACCTACAACTTAATTGTTATATTACATATCTAACACCTAAATTTTAATTTTTACATATATGCAAATTTTCAAAAATTATAATAGTGATATTTTTTGTAGTTATGATCATATAGTACTATATATACTTAAAAATTGATTACTAATGATGTAATTTGATATGTGCTAGAAAATTCGAGGTATTAGAGTAATGAATTATTGTCTTAGCGTTAAACAGGATTCAACACACAATCAGATGAAAATGGAAATAAGCTGTGATGACACCAGAAGTTTTTACGTGGAAAACCCGTAAAAGAGAAAAAACCACGACGTTTGTCCCAATTAGAAAAATCCACTATAAGTTAATGATTACAGATGTCCCTTGTCCCACCGATGGGAAATAGTTACTAGATTTTCCAATATACAACGTCGACTAACGGTGTCTTGTTGACGGTGATTGACGGAGGTCGACGGTGATCAAGGGAGGTTGACGACAATCGTCGATGGTCGGTGGTGGTCGACGGAGGTTGACAGTGGTCGAGGACGGTCGATGGAGGTCAGCGGTGATCGGCGGTGGTCGACGGAGGTTAGTGGTGGTCAGCGGTGGTCGACGAAGGTCAACGATGACAGGGATGATGTTGGACTTAAACTCTTTATCAAAGCCTCAAGTTCTCTCTCAAGTCTTTCCCGTTCATGTGAGGGGTGATGCTTTATTTATAGTGTTATGAATACAATTAATGCAGAAATATGAACCATTTTGATCAGACGGTCCGGAGAGCTTCCCTCGATCGGATGACATTTGATGGACATTTGAGTGCCTTAACAATGTCAGAATTGAGCAATCTTGGGCTTTTTGGATTCGTCTTGTCGAGACGCTCGATTCGACTATGAACTCGCTGAATTCAACATTCTTTTGATCATTCCAATGTGTCAAAAATCTTCGAAGAATGATTTAATCACTTGATCTGAGCTTGATTTGACTCGGATTGGACTAACTTTGATATCGTTATGTCCGTCTCATCGAGCCAGTCAGTTTGACTATAAGTTTACTAAAATCGGAACTCTGAATGACTTTTTATCAAGATTTGAATATTTCTTGCTCTAAATATTGTCTCGAGATTTGTGTCGGATGATGAAAATTTATTGATGACGTATCAGTTGCTCACCTATTTTCGAACTAAATTATTTTATCGTTCAAANCACAGAGCCTCTACCATAGCTCTCAACCAACACCCAAAATCGGTTGTGGTCGAAATCATACATAGGCCTCACACTAGAGCCATAGGCTTCATCCCTAAGCTCTTTAGAGTATAACGAAGGTGTGAAGAATCTCTGATTGAGGCTACACCTCTCGGAGCAAAGATATAACTCACTTACTCCTCCGAGCCTTCGCGAGCTTTAAGTTTATATTGGCTTGATTTCATAGCACCTTAATCGTATGGATATGTTCGTCTCACTTAGACGAGTCCATAGGATCAAACCCGAAGCNATATATATATATATATATATATATATAAAGAATAAAATGCATATGCATACAAGCTGATAAAATAGCTGGTGGAGCATTGTTTCGAATTCCGACTTTGGCCAACACGAATTGGTAATAGCATGAAATTAGGTATAAAAACGGACATTGGGAACGGAAAGAATTAGAAACGTGTAACGTTTACGCAAAATTAAAATTTTTTTATGAAAATATAGAAAGTATATATTTTTTCTAATTTTTTTTTTATTAATGAGCATTTAATGGCCTTATCTATTTTTCAGGCTATAAATAGGGCTAAAGGAGAGGGGGTAGAGTTGCTGCGGTGCGTCGTGGCGACGCAATGCATTGCGGCGGCGCGCCGCAGCCGCGCAAAGCATTGCGGCATGATGTGTCACGGCTATGCATTGCGGCGTCGCGGCAAGGCGTCGTGATGACGCGATCTGTTGTGGCGGTGTGTCGCGGTGACGCATAGCAGCGGTGCGTGGCGGCTACATGTTGTGACGGAGCGTCGTGACGGGGCGTTGAGGCGAGGCAACGTGTAGCGGCGGAGCTTTGCAGTGGCACGATGCGTTGAGGTGTTGTGTCGCGGCGAAGCGTTGCGGTGATGGGTCGCGACGACGCGTTGCGGTAGTGCGTCGCAGCGAGGAGTCGTGGCGACACGATGCACTACGGCTGTGTGCCATGATGACGCGTTGTAGCGGTGTGTGGCGGCGAGGCGTCGGGGCAATGTGATGCGTTGTGGCAATGCGTCGCGGTGAGGAGTTGCAGGGGTGTGTCGTGGAGAGGCAATGGGTTGCGGCGACGCGTTGCGCGAAGCGTCGGGACTAGGCGTTGCGGCGATGTGTTGAGTTCAAGACTATCATCCGGGACCATGATTTCCCAAGAAGAAGAAAGTCGTCATGTGTATTGGTGAAGAGTTACAGTGCATACTTGCGATGCAGAAGTGCAGTGTCGAGTTACGGTGAAGAGTTGCGACATCGAGTTGAAGCGAAGAGTTACGGGGTCGAGTTGCAGCGAAGTTTTGCGGTGCCTTTGTTGCGGCGTAGTGTTGCGATAAAGAGTTGCGACGCCGAGTTGCGGTGCTGAGCTGCGGTGAACAGTTGCGATAAAGTGGAAAATCGTCCCCATCCTGCTTAGCAGGCAAGCAACGAGATCTTCTTTCTTATTACAGTGCATTTCAAAAGTGTGAAGACATGTAGTTTTCTCGCCGCGCTTTGATGGGAAGATTTTTATGTTTATGTGGTGGCAATATCTAGAGACCCCCTGATGATCATTAGAAGTACTGAAATTTTGAGGAGCTGATGCCGACTCTGCTCGAAGATGAGCTGATTTGTTATAGCCCTTATGTTGGTATTTGTAGTACTTTTAATCATCTAATGTAACACATATAGATGATGATAATGTATTTCTTTGCACGTTTTTAACGTTGCTTCTGAGACTTTTACGGTTCAGGCCTTCCAAGGTTGTGCCCCCTCGGACTTATGACTTACAAGAGTTTGAACTGATACCTTCTGTGGCTTGTAGCTTTCTGAGGTCTTCGAGTGGAGACCCTATCGGCCACTTGCTCTCATGGATTATTTTTAATGAGGACCTTGTCCACTGCTATCATCCTATCGAGATTTGCCTCTTGGACTTGTCTTTTATGGGCATGGTTGAAGGAGAATCTAATAAGAATGTAAGACCAGTTCAGAGTTGTATAACGGAAGATGCTCGACGGTATTAACCCGTAATGAACAGAGTCATATGAAATCCACTGAGGATGGTTGATCTATCTTAGGTTGTTGGTCGAAGTTTTTGCTTGACGACCGTAACCTGTTATGGAAGAGGTTGAAGAAATCCACCAAGGATTTTTAACCTATCCAAGGCTGTATGTCGAAGCTTTTGCTTGATGACTATAGCCTGTAATGGAAGAGGTCGAATCGAGTTCCCCTAGGATCGATTAAGCCTAGAATGAGGTGTCAGAGATGCTTTGCGTTTCTCGAGACTATGGCGTAGGTCGCAATGGAACGTATATTTTCTTGGAGATATGATTGCAGTCATACTCAAGAAAATATTTGACAATTTGTTAGTTTTTGCTTTTGAATCTTCTACTCTCATAATGGGGGTATTTTCCATACAAACTTGTAAAACAACACGAGTATTAGGCCTTGAAGAGATTAGCTTCCTAGTCTAGCTGAAGAGAAACTCCAGTACGATGAGGGGACGTTGAGGATGTGTTTTTTGCGGTAAAGATTGCCCCCCAGTCAAGGATATATTCTCAAAGACTTATAATCTGAATAAAATATGGGATGACTTTCCCACCACAGTCGTGCCCGGAAAGTTGACATGAACAAACTTTCGAGACAACATTGAAGGTTGCCCCCCAGCCTGGAATAAGTTGTGAAATACTTTGTGTCTGAATAGGATGTGAGAAGACAACTTCACTACAATCGTGCTTGAAATGTTGATGTGAACAGCCTTTAGAGATTGCAGTGAAGGCTGTCCCTCAACCGGGAAGAAATACGTTCAAGAAGATCTTGAAGACATAAAGAAGGTTCCTTAGCCAGTTGGATGATATACATCATTGGGAAATGAAGCAGGGGATCAACTTTTTAGAGTTGAAGACAATGTCGAACAAGACTTCGTTTCCCACTGACGACGCCAAACTGATGCATGCTAGAAAATTTGCGGCGGTAGAGTAATGAATTATTGTCTTAGCGTTGCATGAGGATTCAACACACAATCAGCTGAAAAGGGAAATAAGCTGTGATTACACAAGTTTTTACGTGGAAACCCGTAAAAGGGAAAAAACCAAGGGGCATGACCCAATTAGAAAATCCACTATATATTGATGACTACATGTCCCTTGTCCCATAGACGGGAAATGGTTACTAGATTTTTCAATGTACAACGTCGACTAACGGTGTCTAGTTGACGTTGATTTACGGAGGTCGACGGTAGTCAACGGTTATCGATGACGGTCGGTGGTGGTCGAGGGTGGTCGATGACGGTCAATGGAGGTCAGCAGTGATCGACAGTGGTCGACGGAGGTCGGTGGTGGTCGCTGACGGTGGTCATCGGTGGTCGACGAAGGTCAACGATGACAGGGATGATGTTGGACTTGAACTCTTTATCAAAGCTTCAAGTTCTCTCTCAAGCCTCCCCCCTTCATGTGAGGGGTGGGGCTCTATTTATAGTATTCTGGGTGCAATTAATGCAGGAATATGAACCATTTTTGATCAGAAGATCCGAAGAACTTTCCTCGATCAGATGACATTTGATGGACATTTGAGTGTCTTAACGATGTCAGAATTGAGCAATCTTGGGCTTGTTGGATTTGTCTTGTCGAGACGCTCGATTCGACTATGAACTTGCTGAATTTGACATTTTTTTGATCATTCCAATGTGTCCGGAAATCTTCAAAGAATGATTTAATCACTTAATCTGGGCTTGATTTGGCTCGGATTGGACTAACTTTGATATCATTAAGTTCCTCTCATCGAGTCAGTCAATTTGACTATAAGTTTACTGAAATCAGAGCTCTGGATGACTTTTTATCAAGATTTGAATATTTCTTACTCTAAATATTGCATCGAGATTTGTTTCAGATGATGAAACTTTGTTGGTGATGTATCATAATTAATTGTTAATAAAAAAAATCTTATTTTAAATCTAAATATTTAGCTGCATGAATGGTAAACATACTTAAAATTAAATGCCTTTTATAAACATATTTCAAAATAAATTAATTTTATTTCCTATTATCTCCAAAACATAGAAAAAAATAATTTTAAATGCATGCTTACTAACTTAAGAATCATTTTATTTATTAAAATTAGATGCAATTATTAGCATAAGAGAACTATTTGATTATTTACCACACAATATGAGTCATAAGTTATATCAAAACGGTTTGTTGTTCGTGAACAACTCGTGCTCGGCTCGTAAAGTAGCATGTATTCGTCTTATACGCTAAGCAAGTGAGCCGAACCTGAATAATTTTTTTGCGCTCGATATATAAACGCGCCGAACATAAACAAANTATTAATTATTAATAATTAAAAGTAAAAATATGTACAGCATTTATTAAATAAATATATTTTAATAAATCAAAGGAATACCAAAAAAAAATCAGTTCAAATAAACTCTCCATAGTAAACTCATAGTGAGCTGGGCCTGGCCTGAACTCTTAGTGTTGTTCAAGATGGGCTCATTGTGAATGTAGCCCAAATAAAGTATATGTATACATTCTGGCATTAGCTACCTACAAAATTTATATTACTGCAGTTAATTTATTTTGCACTGCAAGAGAAATTGAGTATCCTTTTCCTTTGATTCTCGAGGGCATGTTTGAAATATAAGAGAAAATATTACATCAGGATTCTGCACGTAGAGTGTTGTGCGGAGTCCAATGAAATCACGCCACGTGGCGGTGACAGAAAAAAAAATTTAAATATGCTCGGTAACACAAAAGAATATTTCTCCCGTATTATTTATGTATTATTTTGTGTTATTTAGATATTATTGTGTGTTATTCAAGTGTTATTGATGTGTTGTTGTGTTATTATAACACCAAAAATATTCTCATAACACAATAACACCTGAATAACATACAATAACACCTGAATAACACAAAATAACACAGGGGGAATATTTAATATGTGTGTGTGTGTTTGTAATATTAATGAGTGTTTTTTTAAATAATTTAATTGACTATAAGAATAAAATAATTTATAATCAATTAAAACTATAAATTAAAAATAGAATAAAAAAATTAAATTCTATTTAAATGAATATTTTAATATGAATAAGAAGATTTAAATCTCGTCATACCCTTAACATCTTACAGCTGTGTGACAGGGGTTTGTCAAAATGACTCATTATTCTTGAACTTTATCAACTCGATAAGCGAACGAGCCAAACACGAATAACTTTTTTGTACTCGATATATAAAAGATTCGGACATGAGCAATAATATTTTTTAACAAGTCGAGCATGAGCTTCATGAAGCTCTGCTTGTTTCACCCGTAATGATTGCATACGTGACTTGGCTTGTCAAAACTACTCTTTGTTCGCAAACAGCTCGTGTTCGCCCTGCTAAACAAACGAGTCGAATGTGAACATTTTTTTCGTTGTTCAAAATATAAACGAGCTTAACACAGACAATGGAATTTTTTAGCGAGCCAAACATGAGTTGAGCCCGAGCTGCTCCTGTTCGGTTCGTTTACACCCTTATTTATAATGTAGCCAATTTTTAAGAGAGGCAGACAACAATTACTTCATATTTACGAAAAAATATTATAATATTTAGGGCCCGTTTAGAGCAGCTTATTGGGCGCGGTAGCAGTACGAAAACTTCGCTATTGTGTTTGGCAAACATGTTCGCACCAACTTTTTTGTGCTGCTCCGATGCAGTTGAAAAATAATGTTAATAGATTCGCAAGCTGCGACCTAGCCGCGTCCTGCGTTAGCTTCACGCGTAAGGGTGATGAAATTCCTCCCATGCCTCTCTCTGCTCCCCTTGCTTTCACCCTCAACTTCTTCTTCCTCGTGGCGTTGGACACATATTAGGTAACATTCCAACCTTTGCTCTCCCCCAGCCTCGCCCTCCTAACGAAACCCTATTTTCCCGCCTCAAATGAGGTATGCTTTCGTCCCTTCACATGCATCATTGTTTATTTTGGAGGTTAGATGCTATATCTGAATTTTCGAATGCGTGGTTTTTTATACTCTACCTTCTGGCGGGTTGGATAAGTGATCTGAACATAACTTTTCAATATTTTGGTTGGTAAAGTTGGAGTAACTACTGCTCATCCATTTAGATGATCACACTTCACCTGTTATATCATTTTGTGAGTATTTGCTGTTCCTATTGAAAGAAGAAATGGCTGAACAAAATTAAGGAATTCTGAAGTAACAACTTTCTTCTTCCTGTTCCTATAATAAAATTTCATGGAATATTGGAATGCTTGGGATCTATTTTTTGGATTGGAACGCATGGAAATTTTTTCAATTCCTGTGATTTTTAGAGAAGAACTTCCACTTCATTTCCTATTCAAATCCTATTCACTGTTACAAGAAAATATAATGGGGGATTTACATACATACCGCTCTATAACGGGGCATTTACATACATACCGTTAAGGGTGTAAACGAACCAAACACGAATGAACAAAGCTTGTGTTCGTGTTCGGTTCGTTTGAAATTTAGTTTGTTTGAAATAAACTCGTGTTCAAAAGTGTTCGTAAAGTTTCTGTTCGTTTCTTAACGAACGAGCAAAACACGAGCTTTTCAAGAATGACGAACCAGCTGTATTAATATATGTAAATAATATATTATATTAATTATATAACTTGTATTATATAAATATATNTTTAATTTATAAAATTTAATTTTTTAAAATATCATAAATTATATATATATAATTATTTTAAATTATTTTATAGTTCGAACAATAACGATTCAAACATGAACGAACACATCACTGTTCGTGTTTGGTTCGTTTAATTAACCAATCGAAAAAAATTTGTTCACGTTTGTCTCGTTTACTTATCGAACGAATCGAACACGAACTCATTGACGAAACCGAACACGAACTGTTCGCGAACAACGAACTTTTTTGACAGTCCTACATGCCACTCTATTCCGAATTACTTTGCTCTTTAGTTAGAAAACATATAATGGGGGCATTTATATACATAACACACAATTCTTTGAAAGAGGTCTTTAGTTATACAATGGGGAATTTATTGAGTCCTATGTGTATGACGTTGGTGTTGAGATGAGTTGCAAGCTAACTCTGGAATGGGGAATTGTAGCTATCTATAGTGGGGCATCTGCATGCATGCCAGAGATATTGCATATATGAGGAATTGTTTATAAATGCTTGTATGTAACATAANAAAATATCATAAATTTTTTATATATAATTATTTTAAATTATTTTATATTTCGAACAATAACGATTCAAACATAAACGAACACATCACTGTTCGTGTTTGGTTCGTTTAACTAACCAACCGAAAAAAAATTTGTTCACGTTTGTCTCGTTTACTTATCGAACGAATCGAACACGAACTCATTGACGAAACCGAACACGAACTGTTCGCGAACAACGAACTGTTCGCGAACAAAGAACTTTTTTGGCAGCCCTACATGCCACTCTATTCCGAATTACTTTGCTCTTTAGTTAGAAAACATATAATGGGGGCATTTATATACATAACACACAATTCTTTGAAAGAGCTCTTTGGTTGTATAATGGGGAATTTATTGAGTCCTATGTGTATGACGTTGGTGTTGAGATGAGTTGCAAGCTAACTCTGGAATGGGGCATTATTTGAATGCTGTCTAGATCCATTTATGTGGAATTGTAGCTATCTATAGTGGGGCATCTGCATGCATGCCAGAGATATTGCATACATAATGAATTGTTTATAATGCTTGTATGTAATTCTAATCAGACAGCATAAATGGATCCCAAGCATTATATGTTTCAACTTATGATATCTATTCTATTTTTTTTTAAATAATTGAAAGATCACTCTATCAAGATAATCTACAAGAAATAATTTTTTTCCGTGGCGGTTTTCGTACTCTACAGTTGTTGTTTAAACCCTCATTACAAAACAAGCAGTTGTTTAAAACTGCTGCACATTCNTTCTAATCAGACAGCATAAATGGATCCCAAGCATTATATGTTTCAACTTATGATATCTATTCTATTTTTTTTAAATAATTGAAAGATCACTCTATCAAGATAATCTACGAGAAATAATTTTTTCGGTGGCGGTTTTCGTACTGTACAGTTGTTGTTTAAACCCTCATTACAAAACAAGCAGTTGTTTAAAACTGCTGCACATTTCACTGTGATTTCTTTGTGCTGCAAGAGCTTTTAGCAACGGTTTAAAAATTGTCAGTGACAACATGAATCAGCTGATGAAGCACTTGAAAACTTTCGATAAAATTATCAAAATGATAACCCAAATAAAATATAAATAGATATGCATTTTTTATNACTTTCGATAAAATTATCAAAATGATAACCCAAATAAAATATAAATAGATATGCATTTTTTATAAAAAAAAAAATGGGACGTGAATTTAAAAAGAGTATAAAAATTTGTAAAACATTGGAACCCTATTGACAATTGATGTCAAAAATGATTTGTCATAGCCATCATCGCCTAATAGTTAAAACTCAATAGGTAACATTTGACTATAATTTACTGATAGTCGTAATTTGATCATCATTACCAAACTATTATTACTGAACTATCACATCAGACTAACACGGGCCAACAATAATCACCCATCCTGATCGCATGATAGCTATTGCCCGATCACGATTATAAAATGACGAACTCATATTTGTAATTATTCGTCAACCGATATTTGTCACNTGATTTGTCATAGCCATCATCGCCTAATAGTTAAAACTCAATAGGTAACATTTGACTATAATTTACTGATAGCCGTAATTTGATCATCATTACCAAACTATTATTACTGAACCATCACATCAGACTAACACGGACCAACAATAATCACCCGTCCTGATCACATGATAGCTATTGCACGATCACGATTATAAAATGACGAACTCATATTTGTAATTATTCGTCAACCGATATTTGTCATCTTTCCTAATGATATCTCTAATATTCTCCATCATATATATAGANTATATATAAATGTATATATATTAAAGTTTAGATATTAAATAAATATATAAGTGATACATGTGTAAATCTTCCAAAAAATAATTGAATTTTAAATACATTCAAAATAAATTAAATAACAAATTCTAACTCTGTAATCAAATCATTTTAAATTCCTTTTCTAACAAATAAATATTTAAAAATTTGAAAAATTTTTATTTGAGTTTTTGATATACATATTCCTACAATTAAATAGACAAAAAAAGGTCATAATATTCTCAAAATCATTTTTCTTGGTTTTTTTTATTTATAAATATTTTCTCATATAATAGTTGAGGGTGTAGTTTTTCATTGTTAGGTTGTGGGATGGAATGATATATATTGTATTTTTTGTGCACCTTTTGAATAAAACAAAATTTTTACTATTTTTTAAAATAAAAAAGAAAAAAAAATTCTTTAGGATAGGTGAGCAAAAGGGCAATATGAATGATTTGAAGCTGTGTCTTTACGATGGGGTACTATATCGTCAATCATAGTATCACACAACTGAACAAAAAAATCCCCATAAATAATAAAAAAAATACACATATAAAGATCACAAGCTTATGAAAGCGGACAAACATAGGCCCACTGTCAAAAAATCATGAGACATGCTTATCCCACTGAGTTAAGCTGTTCGAGTCAAGCCAAAGAGGTCAAAATTGACCGAACCACGAGACAAGCTAAGCTAAGCTGACCGGAGGTTGTAAGAATGAGGCACTTAGTCAGAAATGAGAAAAAAAAGGCATTTGAGTTAACTATCACAAGAGAGGTGATTTAAGGGGAAAACTAGTTCCCTAGTATCTTTAACCATCACAAGGATGTCTAAAGGTTCCTCATTAGAGGTTAATGATCAACAACTAGGTCACATCAACCGACATACTCATATCGACTAAGCTCAACTATCTAAGCGGAACTCAACCGACTGTGCTGATCTTGCTGACCCGAAGCCAAGTAAGCATAATAGGTCAAGCAGAGAGCAACCATATGATAACCTCATACATTTAAAATATCAGAAATATTTCAATACGAACATATTTAAAACAGGGCAAAAATTGTAACATCACGATATTATATCCTCTATTCTTGTATAACAAAAATATGTCAAACCAAATCTCTTAGCTTAGATGATCTGCAACGTGGGCAACAAGCAGCTTGGACAACTCCAAGCTTAGACGACTTGTAACCCGAATGACTAGCAACATGGATGACCAACAACCTGAACGACCTGCAACCTAGATGACATGTAGCCTTAAAAGCCCGTAGCTTGGATGAACAACAACTTGGATGACCCACAGCTTGAACAACAAGCTCATACATGTAAAATATCAGAAATACCCATGTAACACCCCCATTAAAAAGGGGAAAACATGTTACTCCCAATATTATACTCACTACACTATAAATAAGGGATTATTTTATGAATGCCAGAGGTTTGAGAGGCTTGATAAAATCTCAATTACCTCTTATTAATATTCATTTATTGCACACTCTTCTTTTTATCTTTGGCNTACATGTAAAATATCAGAAATACCCATGTAACACCCCCATTAAAAAGGGGAAAACATGTTACTCCCAATATTTTACTCACTACACTATAAATAAGGGATTATTTTATGAATGCCAGAGGTTTGAGAGGCTTGGTAAAATCTCAATTACCTCTTATTAATATTCATTTATTGCACACTCTTCTTTTTATCTTTGGTTTTTTCCAATATTAATATTCTTTGGGTCTAGTTCATAGACAAATTAGGATTCAACTTCCTTAAAGGAGAGGTGAGTGTGGATCAAGCCACAAACAAAAAGAGATGGAACACAAGGAAAATAATCAAAGATTAATTTTGGCTTAGCTAGCTCCACTTTAGCTAGACTAAGTCCCAATCGACCCCATCTAGAATATTAGTAGCCTAGATGACCAACAACATGAACGACCCGCAACCTAGACGACTCGCAGTCCGGACGACCTGTAAGTGGATGAAGAACAACTTGGATGACCAATAACCTAGACGACCAATACTCTGGACTCCATGGATGACCTACCCAGTTTAGACCATTGAGTTGATCTTACTATCACATAGCCTCCCAAATCTAGCGACATCCACTCACCCACCTACATGCAGCTAGAAAAAAAGATTCCCAAAAAAAAAAAGATTATCGATGACACTTCAAGAAAATTCTCTCATAAACCCTCTTTTTTTTCACTAAGTTCTTTTTTTGTTAAAATGAATATAAATATTCTGTCACAAACACTCACGGAACTTGACCCTCACATGCGAGTTTCCAAATTGTAATGGAGATGCGGTCTACATTTTTTAAACTCTACTTGCCTGTCTGACTCACGACGCCTAGGCATCAATAAAATCCTATCTCCTAACTCAACATAGGACAAGCTTTGAAAGTGATTATCTATCCATTAACAACAAGACATGGGTGAGTAGCATGCAAATCAACATAACAATGAGTCTGGACAATTAACCCCGCAAAAATTGTGACAAGATCCACTTAGTACTTCTAACGTAAGGTGTAGCCTGTTCAAGGAGACAACCTAATCGAGCGATTGAGGCATGAGTGGTGTAAGACTTGAGTTAGTTGATAGCATATCAAACTAAATCCATTGGCTTTTTCAAATTTATTTAGTCACCCGACTTTAGAACAACTTCTGAAATTGTGACTCATTCTTACTTAAACAATTTTTTTACTTGTATTTGGAAGGACGAGCAATGTTAGTTTCATTTTTATAATTTTCTTATTATATTTGTAGTTGCTCTTTAAAGAGAAAAGAGAATAAAAAAACTAAAATATGTATAACAAAAATATGTCAGACCGAATCTTTCAGCGCCTAGACGACCGACAATTTGGATGGCCCATATCTAGGAAGACCCACAACCTGGACGACCAACAATCTAGATAACCCGTAATGTGGACTACCCACAAACTAGATGATCAACAACCTAGATGATACACAACTTGGACGACCCACAACTTAGACAGTTTACAACATTGACTACAAGCTCATACATGTAAAATATCAGAAACACTGATAACGTCCCCCCACCAAAAGTAAGGACAAATACGTAACTTCAACCACTGTAGCCTCTCTCTAATAAATAAATGATCATTTTATGGATAAAATATGTCTGAGATGCCCAAGAAGACCCCATTATCTCATATTAATGTTCATCTATTGTGCATGCTTATCTCTTTTTATGTCTCTTTTTCTAACCCTATCTTTTCTTACTAACACTCTATTCTTTAAGTGTTATTCATAGACAGATCAAGATTCAACACTTTTATAAATAGAAGAATCATTTTTATGAATAAGACAAGATCGATTACTATTCATTCTCTCCCTTTTTGTCTTTCTTTTCATCTCCATCTTTCCTTATTTATGCTCTATTTTTTGGGTGTGATTCAAAGAAAAACTTGGACTTAACACACACACACACATAATATAACATGTATCATCAGAGAAAGTACTTGAAAATTTTAGGTAAAACTACTGAAATGATAAGCCAAATAAATACAAAAAAAACATGCATTCTTTATTTAAAAAGGACCTAAAATTAAAAAGAGCATAAAAACTTGTAAAACATCAAAACCGTATTGACAATTGATGTCAATAATGATTTGCAGTAACCGTCATCATCTAATAGTTAAAGTTTGACCGCTGGCATCTGACTACTGCCGACTGATACTCATAACTCATTCATCATTATCGAACTATTGTTACTCAAGTATATCATTAAATTAATATGGCCCAACAGTAATCATCCATCGTGATCACATGATGGCTATTGCCAGATCACCATTATAGAACTATCAACTTATCTTTGCCATTTTTCATCAACCAATATTTGTCACCTTCCCTAGTTATATCTCTAATATTCTCCATCATATTCACAAACCAATAAGATAGCAATGCATTTATAATATTTCAACTCCAATTGAGAGAAAAAAAAACAGACTTCTATAACCAAATAAATATAAGAGGCATTCACATACTTTCATACCACCTAATTCTTATATATTTACACTTATAACATTAAGCATTTCATTTTTACATTTATACTATATAAAAGTTTCATATCACATANTTTTTTATATAATTATTTTAAATTATTTTATATTTCGAACAATAATGATTCAAACACGAACGAACACATCACCGTTCGTGTTTGGTTCGTTTAACTAACCAACCGAAAAAAAAAAAAATTTGTTCACGTTTGTCTCGTTACTTATCGAACGAATCGAACACGAACTCATTAACAAAACCGAACTCGAACTGTTCGCGAACAACAAACTTCTTTGACAGCCCTACATACCACTCTATTCTGAATTACTTTGTTCTTTAGTTAGAAAATATATAATGGGGGCATTTATATACAGAACACACAATTTTTTGAAAAAGTTCTTTAGTTGTATGATGGGGAATTTATTGGCCTTGGAGTGAGTCCTATGTATATGACGTTGGTGTTGAGATGAGTTGCAAGCTAACTCTGGAAGGGGGCATCATTTGAATGCTGTCTAGATCCATTTATGTGGAATTGTAGCTATCTATAGTGGGGCATTTACATGCATGCCAAAGATATTGCATATATAAGGAATTGTTTATAATGCTTGTATGTAATATAAGCTTGTATGTAATTCTAATCAAACAGCATAAATGGATCCCAAGCATTAAAAATCTGTAAAACATTGGAATCCTACTGACAATTGATGTCAAAAATTGATTTGCCATAGCCATCATCGCCTAATAGTTAAAACTCAGTAGGTAACATTTGACTATAATTTACTGATAGTCGTAATTTGATCATCATTACCAAACTATTATTACTGAACCATCACATCAGACTAACACGGCCCAACAATAATCACCCATCCTGATCACATGATAGCTATTGCCCGATCACGATTATAAAATGACCAACTCATATTTGTCATTATTCGTCAACCGATATTTGTCATCTTTCCTAATGATATCTCTAATATTCTCTGTCATATATATAGAAGGATAAGAAAGCAATCCATTTACAATCATGTTGCTCCAAATGAGGGGAAAAAAACAGACTTCTACAAGCATATACATATAATATAATATTTTAACTATGCATGGCTTGATTTTCTTTTCTTAGGGCTTTCACCTAAGAAGTTAGGTGTTTCTAGTAACTCCATCTTTACCCAACAATACTAATAACAATCCTAAAAAACTAAGAGCATTCACATACTTTCATGNTATTTGTCATCTTTCCTAATGATATCTCTAATATTCTCCATCATATATATAGAAGGATAAGAAAGCAATCCATTTACAATCATGTTGCTCCAATTGAGGGAAAAAAACAGACTTCTACAAGCACATACATATAATATAATATTTTAAATATGCATGGCTTGATTTTCTTTTCCAAGGGCTTTCACCTAAGAAGTTAGGTGTTTCTAGTAGCTCATTCTTTACAAATATTCATGCACCACTAAGAAGATAAACAATCATAAAAAACTAAGAGCATTCACATACTTTCATACCACCTAATTCTTATGTATTTGCACATCTAATATTTAAAAATTACTTTTGTATATTTATCATCCAAAAATTTCATATCATTTAATTTCTAAAAAGTGAAATATATTATTTCACTCATAAGATGTCACA
>JXCR01122888.1:60960-91905 GCA_002079205.1 Phalaenopsis hybrid cultivar | reverse complement strand
AGACGAACTATCCCATTGTGAAGATGGAATCCCTAAGAATAACAAATGCTCATCAAGCTTAAACAAAATTATTGAAATCCAAAGGGGTTTCCAAGGACTCCGGAGAAACTAAAATGAGGAATCAATGATGAACATGTTGGATCAACATGTGAATACTTAATAGTTGCAAAAAATGACTATTGCACTAATCAAGTTAATATGGATGGGTGTTTACATATCCTATGTGTATGGGAAGGGAAGCATATAATAGGAAAATCATCATTTTTTTTTGTAAAAAAAATATATCAAAATTGAAAGAAATTTGTCAAAAATAAAGGTTTCAAAAGAAATTTTAGAAAACATTTATCTGCTTATANTATGGATGGGTGTTTACATATCCTATGTGTATGGGAAGGGAAGCATATAATAGGAAAATCATCATTTTTTTTGTAAAAAAATCAATCAAAATTGAAAGAAATTTGTCAAAAATAAAGGTTTCAAAAAATTTTTTAGAAAACATTTATCTGCTTATAAACCCTCATTGAAGTACTTTTGAACATAGTTTTAAAAACCAGACCGAACCTGCCTGTTCGATCGGTTCAACCATGAACTGATCATTCAACTAGTTCAATCCAAGCTTAAAATAGTTTTTACATTGAACTGAGAAAGAAAAATTGATTGAATCAGTCCGACTTTTAAAAGATTAGCATGTTCAATTACTGTCCAATTTAACGNATTGAAGTACTTTTGAACATAGTTTTAAAAACCAGACCGAACCTGCCTGTTCGATCGGTTCAACCATGAACTAATCATTCAACTAGTTCAGTCCAAGCTTAAAATAGTTTTTACATTGAACTGAGAAAGAAAGTTGATTGAATCAGTCTGACTTTTAAAAGATTAGCATGTTCAATTACTGTCCAATTTAACCTTCTAAATTTGATCGAATAACTAAAAATAAGATATTTAAATTTAAAAAAGAATCTAATACGAAGTCTCAAAATTTTGATTTAAAATATTCATCAAAATACTCTAAAGTTAACACATTAAATTAAAATGTTGTTTATTGAACTGACAAAAATAATAAGAGTGTCTACATACATACCACCCACTTATTATGTATTTCCATATCTACATACATAAATATTGAATCACTCATATTTTCAAGTTATTTTTTATTTCTATTTTTTCATGTAGTCAGATTCATTAGTCAAAGTGGTTGAACCAGACTTATGAGCCAAAGTAGCTGAGTTGGGCCCACTGACCAGAGGAAAATATGTTGAAATTTTCATACCTATTTTATACTATTTTTGATGATATTGTACTTTAAAAAAAGATATTTTTGATGTTTTGTTGCAGGAATAATGAATTACAGTCACTGGAGTAAAAATNAGAATGTCTACATACATACCACCCACTTATTATGTATTTCCATATCTACATACATAAATATTGAATCACTCAGATTTTCAAGTTATTTTTTATTTCTATTTTTTCATGTAGTTAGATTCATTAGTCAAAATGGTTGAACCAGGCTTATTAGCCAAAGTAGCTGAGTTGGGCCCACTGACCAGAAGAAAATATCTTGAGATTTTCATACCTATTTTATACTATTTTTGATGATATTGCACTTTAAAGAAAGATATTTTTGATGTTTTGTTGCAGGAATAATGAATTACGGTCATTGGAGTAAAAATATGCAAAAAGGAGCGAATTTAGAGCGAAAATGACCAAAATGTGAAGAATTGAACTAGGGCGCCGACGGCGAGATTTTTCTGAGACTCCAGAATTAATTCATTAAGAAGGTCCGCCGACGACGCTCTCAAGGCCGCCGACAGCGAGCTCGACGGTTATGCCCAATCAGGCTTTGGATAAGGCCAATTTTTTAAGGGATGCTTAGGCAACTCTTGGGAAAGCTCATCCACAATTTTAAGAGACTATTTTGGCTGAAAATTAGAAGAGGCTGGAAGAGGGGAGACTCAAAATTGAAGTGTGAAACAAGTGTAGAGAGTCTTATTGTGAGGAATTCTTTGAGAGATTGTAAGAGTGGAGGGAAAGTGAGAGATTTCTTCCTCCTTTCCGAGGGAAAGAATATAGGGAGTAAAGGAAGTGCTAGGAGAGTTCCTAGAGATTAGAAAAATTCCAATATTATGAGGAATTCTTCGAGAGATTGTAAGAGTGGAGGGAAAGTGAGAGATTTAGGTTAGATTGTGAGGAATTCTTTGAGAGATTGTAAGAGTGGAGGGAAAGTGAGAGATTTTTTTGTATAATTGTGAGGAATTCTTCGAGAAATTGTAAGAGTGGAGAGAAAGTGAGAGATTTCTTCTCCCTTGCTACTTTGAATTCTTCGAGAGATTGTAAAAGTGGAGGGAAAGTGAGAGATTTCTTCCTCCTTGCCGCTTTTGTGTTGTAAAGAAAGGAAGAGATTCAGAGGAACTTCGAGGAGTTTTGAAGAGGAATTCTGTGTGTTGTAAAGAAAGGAAGAGATTCAGAGGAACTTCGAGGAGTGTGAGGAATTCTTTGAGAGATTGTAAGAGTAGAGGGAAAGTGAGAGATTTCTTCCTCCTTGCCGAGAGGAATTCTGTGTGTTGTAAAGAAAGGAAGAGATTCAGAGGAACTTTGAGGAGTTTTTGAGGAATTCTGTGTGTTGTAAAGAAAGGAAGAGATTCAGAGGAACTTCGAGGAGTGTTCTTGAGGTGGTGAGGAATTATTCGAGAAATTGTGAGGAATTCTTCAAAAGATTGTAAGAGTGGAGGGAAAGTGAGAGATTTCTTCCTCCTTGCTGCTTCGAAGAGAAATTCTGTGTGCTGTAAAGAAAGGAAGAGATTCAGAGGAACTTCAAGGAGTTTTCTTGAGGAAAAATTAGAGATAAGTTATCTACTTGTTACTGAGTTTTGTTGTGTTTTCCCCATGAGATATGGTTTGTATGACTTTGATTTTATATATGAATTCTGAGTTTTGTTGTGTTTTCCCCATGAGATCTTGTGTGTTGTAAAGAAAGGAAGAGATTCAGAGGAACTTCGAAGAGTGTTCTTGGGGAGAAATTAGAGATAAGTTATTTACTTGTTGTAGTTTGATGACTTTGATTTTATATATGAATTCTGAGTTTTGTTGTGTTTTCCCCATGAGATCTGAGTAATTTTCTCTGTCTTTCTCATTGTCTTGAGGTTTGTGAAATGATGATTTGAATTGGTGAACCCATGAAAGNATAGGATCCCTATATATATATATATTAAAAAGTTAAATTCTTATTTTCTTCAGGATCAAGTTTTTTGGCACTATTGTAAAATAAGGAAATATAAGTGAAAATTACAATTAAAGTCATTGTTATACTATTGCATATAAACAATCAGGATCAGACAGTTGCAGCTTATTGAATAATCTGCTGATAAGTTGATTAAAAATAATCTACTTATAAGCTATGTGCGGTGGCTATTACAAATTTTTATTTTTTTTAGAAAAACCAGATCGTAACTAGAAAACTGCCACCAAACCTAGATAGGTGCGGTGTGAAAACACAGGTTTCAGCGTTTTGAAAACACATAAACTGCCAAAATGCAGTTTAGCCAAACATGCTAGGTGCGTTTNATATATATATTAAAAAGTTAAATTCTTATTTTCTTCAGGATCAAGTTTTTGACACTATTGTAAAATAAAGAAATATAAGTAAAAATTATAATAAATGTCATTGTTATACTATTGCATATAAACAATCGAGATCAGACAGTTGCAGTTTATTGAATAATCTACTGATAAGTTGATTAAAAATAATCTACTGATAAGCTATGTGCGGTGGCTATTACAAATTTTTATTTTTTTAGAAAAACCATACCGTAGCTAGAAAGCTGCCACCAAACCTAGATAGGTGCGGTGTGAAAACACAGGTTTCAGCGTTTTGAAAACACATAAACTGCCAAAATGCAGTTTAGCCAAACAGGTCAGGTGCGTTTTCAAAATGCCACTGCACCAAATAAGCTGCCCCAAACGGGCCCTAAATAATTGTGTCAAATATCCCCTTTTTGAAATGATTATGTAGGGATTCAAGCTTAGCAATTGATTCAAATTTTGGTGTGAAATAGGNCTTTTTGAAATGATTATGTAGGGATTCAAGCTTAGCAATTGATTCAAATTTTGGTGTGAAATAGAAGAAAAACTTTTCTCATCTTCTTCTGGATGTTTAAGAAAGATTGACGATTTATTCATTTAGTTCCTTAAATCAAATCAAAAGTCCAATATAACCTTGCTCCTCAATCAATTTGAACAAATTCAAAAGATATATTTTTTTTTTCTAATGACTTGGTGTGGATAACTTAATTGTTCCTTATAGATTTTACCCAAAATTCTATAATCACAAAAAATTTTAACAAATTAACTGACCAAATAAAACTTCAAAGAGTCCCGAAGTTATTACAACACCATTTTTAAACTTCACAAAACCATCACACCAAATTGTCAAACCCTTATCCCTACACTTCCATAAAAGAGAAGAATAGAAAATCTACTCACTAAGCATGCCAAATTTCATCAACAACAAAATTGTATTAAAAGTAGAAATCATACACATTAGTCTTGTAATTATCTTCTAAAGAAAACAAATTCAAACTTAGTATACTTATCTCTTTAAATCTAGAAATTTTAGATGAATTACAAGGACACTCACAATCCCTCAATCTCACAAACTCTCTTTGATCTTGCTTTAAAATTCCTTATCTTCTTACAAATTGGGTGGCCTTCTTTTCCAGAATTCTTTTGTCTACAATTAACAAAAGAAAATGGTGAAAATCTCCCTTAAAAAANCTTTGATCTTGCTTTAAAATTCCTTATCTTCTTACAAATTGGGTGGCCTTCTTTTCCAGAATTCTTTTGTCTGCAATTAACAAAAGAAAATGGTGAAAATCCCCCTTCAAAATTTGTCTTAAAAGCTTTTATTTTTGTTTCCCTTCATCTCAAAGTTTGAATTGTTATAACTGCCAAATTTAGGTTCGAGTGCCTAGAAGCCCATTGGTTGGCGCCTAGGCCCCATACATTTAAAAATTTTTCCACAAAGGACCAAAGCAATGCCATCACAGTCACTGCGTCTAGGCACTAGTGATAGTGCTTAAATGCCCAACGAACAACACCAATTTTCCGTCTTCTTAGAATTTTTTGCTCAATTTGAACTATTATGGCGCCTAGGCTCTCAAAGATCCAATTTTTGCTCCAATCTTCAGTTTGATTCAATTTGATTCTCGTTCGTCCCCTTTTCTACTACAACCAGTAGAAACAACAAATAACCATCCTAAAGTGCAATATCAACCTGAAAAATACAAAAAAAGAGCAATAATAAAGTACAAAGTATCAACATATCATTTGTCTCAAAATCTCTAATTCCAGAAAAGTTACTAAATCTGACTCTTTAGGATTCTGTAAGTTATTTCTAACCAATATGTTAAATGTTTGAGCACTTATTTTTGCCTTAACGTTACTATTTTTTGGTGTGATACCTTTACTGATTAGAAAGTGTATAAGTTTCCTCTTAAATTACAAAGTAGATAATAAAGATTAAGTTAAAAATTTTAAGTAAAATAGTGGAAACTATAGAAAGGTTAGTCTTCAACTTGATCTAGTATTCTCAAATGACCAAGTTTTGTCCTTGTGCATTAATTTGTAAAAAATATTAATAGACTATAAAAGAAGTAAAATGAATAATACTTATTCATCTATTATTAATAATAAAAAAACATACTAAATAAATTCATAACATTGTTGCACAAAAAAATTTAACATAACATAAGCCGTGATGCACATAATTGATTAGTTCAAGTTCTTTATGTTGAGATTCGGTANAAAGTGTATAAGTTTCCTCTTAAATTACAAAGTAGATAATAAAGATTAAGTTAAAAATTTTAAGTAAAATAGCGGAAACTATAGAAAGGTTAGTCCTCATCTTGATCTAGTATTCTCAAATGACCAAGTTCTGTCCTTGTGCATTAATTTGTAAAAAATATTAACAGACAATAAAAGAAGTAAAATGAATAATACTTATTCATCTATTATTAATAATAAAAAACATAGTAAATAAATTCATAACATTGTTGCACAAAAAAAAATTAACATAACATAAGCCGTGATGTACATAATTGATTAGTTCAAGTTCTTTATGTTGAGATTAGGTTAATCATCTCAACCATATTAATTTGAGCTTCTATAAACCGATTTTTTTTGCTTGAACTTTAGCCTAATCTTATATATGTTTCAAAGCATTCATCTTTGTCAATTTAATCTTAATTCCCTTTCCATATGTCATTCATAATTTAAGCCCTAACTTAGCCAAGCTAGATATACAATTATATTTCTTTAATAAAATTGACTAAAATAACCTCTAGTATGACTATAAAATCTTATTGAACTCATTGCACTCATCATAGACCATAATGGGAGCCTTTTTCAATCATTATAATCATTCAATCACTTAAAATAAGTTTAAATTTAGCAAGCTAAAGGAAGAACTCTTCTTAACCTAATGTCAACAGTCTAATTAGACTTAGTTGATGGTATAAGCATTCAATTCTACCTCAAAGGTTTTATTACATAATTGTTCTAGATTGATTGACTATGAAATTTTCAATTTGATATGTGAGCTTAAGTTTGACCTATAATCAGTTTGTCCCCAACACATAATTAAAATTAAACTAATTGCGATTTTGAATGAAATAGTCCTATCATTTTGCCAAATTTTTTATATAAGATTTAATCATCAAACCGTAAAGATTTTGATCACTATTGACCTTTGGACTAGACAAGATACTTTTGAAACCTAGTGTGACCCGTTATAACTTAATTAAGTCATGTTGAATTTAAGTCCTATGACAGGCAAGATTAGAATTTTATGGATGTTCATGATAAAGATATGAAATACTCAACATGACTAATGTTACTCTTTTAGGGCCCCACTATAAAAAAAATTAACCACAAGTAAAGAAAATAAGACAACAAAGAATGAGGATCAAAGATTTTAGAATGCCACAATCATAATAAGTTATGAATACCAAGATCATTTATTAATGTCACTTTGACATTACAATGGTTAGTCTTATTATATAGAAGAGTAAATGATGATAAAGAGAACTCAGAGCTTCAAGTTTTTCTTAAAGATGTTTATTTAGGTTTCTAGTTCAACGGATTATAATAGGCTTTTTTATAGTTATTGAATGAGCTTTTAAGGTATCTCCACGGACATATGCATCTACTGACCTAATAGTATAATTGGGTTTGATGCCTCAATTGTTGTGCTTTAATTATTAGATCTTGACAATTTGTGGTTGATGTCTCAAGCAGAGAGAGCATTTCTACATATGAAAGTTTATGTATTAACATGATTTATGTGTTAGCTGATATCATTAATATATCAAGAACCTTAGTTCATTTTCTTTCTAGGGTAAATAGTTAGGCCAAGAAATTATTGAATATTAAGACGAACTATCCCATTGTGAAGATGGAATCCCTAAGAATAACAAATGCTCATCAAGCTTAAACAAAATTATTGAAATCCAAAGGGGTTTCCAAGGACTCCGGAGAAACTAAAATGAGGAATCAATGATGAACATGTTGGATCAACATGTGAATACTTAATAGTTGCAAAAAATGACTATTGCACTAATCAAGTTAATATGGATGGGTGTTTACATATCCTATGTGTATGGGAAGGGAAGCATATAATAGGAAAATCATCATTTTTTTTGTAAAAAAATCAATCAAAATTGAAAGAAATTTGTCAAAAATAAAGGTTTCAAAAAATTTTTTAGAAAACATTTATCTGCTTATAAACCCTCATTGAAGTACTTTTGAACATAGTTTTAAAAACCAGACCGAACCTGCCTGTTCGATCGGTTCAACCATGAACTGATCATTCAACTAGTTCAATCCAAGCTTAAAATAGTTTTTACATTGAACTGAGAAAGAAAAATTGATTGAATCAGTCCGACTTTTAAAAGATTAGCATGTTCAATTACTGTCCAATTTAACGTTCTAAATTTGATCGAATAACTAAAAATAAGATATTTAAATTTAAAAAAGAATCTAATACGAAGTCTCAAAATTTTGATTTAAAATATTCATCAAAATACTCTAAAGTTAACACATTAAATTAAAATGTTGTTTATTGAACTGACAAAAATAATAAGAGTGTCTACATACATACCACCCACTTATTATGTATTTCCATATCTACATACATAAATATTGAATCACTCATATTTTCAAGTTATTTTTTATTTCTATTTTTTCATGTAGTCAGATTCATTAGTCAAAGTGGTTGAACCAGACTTATGAGCCAAAGTAGCTGAGTTGGGCCCACTGACCAGAGGAAAATATGTTGAAATTTTCATACCTATTTTATACTATTTTTGATGATATTGTACTTTAAAAAAAGATATTTTTGATGTTTTGTTGCAGGAATAATGAATTACAGTCACTGGAGTAAAAATATGCAAAAAGGAGCGAATTTGAAGCGAAAATGACCAAAATGTGAAGAATTGAACTAGGGCGCCGACGGCGAAATTTTCCCGAGACTCCAGAATTAATTCATTAAGAAGGTCCGCCGACAGCGCTCTTGAGGCCGCTGACAGCGAGCTCGGCGGTTATGCCTAATCAGGCTTTGGATAAGACCAATTTTTTAAGGGATGTTTAGGCAACTCTTGGGAAAGCTCATCCATAACTTTAAGAGACTATTTTGGCTGAAAATTAGAAGAGGCTGGAAGAGGGGAGACTCAAAATTGAAGTGTGAAACAAGTGTAGAGAGTCTTAATTGTGAGGAATTCTTCGAGAGATTGTAAGAGTGGAGGGAAAGTGAGAGATTTATTCCTCCTTGCTACTTCGAAGATGAATTCTGTGTGTTGTAAAGAAAGGAAGAGATTCAGAGGAACTTCAAGGAATTTTCTTGGTGAAAAATTAGAGATAAGTTATTTACTTGTTATAGTTTGTATGACTTTGATTTTATATATGAATTCTGAGTTTAGTTGTGCTTTCCCCATGAGATCTGAGTAATTTTCTATGTCTTTCTCTTTATCTTGAGATTTGTGAAATGGTGATTTGAATTGGTGAACCCATGAAAATGTTTAAGAAATTGTAATGATCTTTTTATTACGATCTTAATTTACTTTCAATTTGGCCAATTGATTTGTTAAAATATGTTGAGTTTTACAACTAAAGTGAAAATTACATCCAAGATTCAGGGAGGTCCAAGCCCTTGGAAGTTGGGTGCAAATAAATAAGGAAATAATATTATCGGGCGTAGAATTGGAGATTTTAGAGTGACAGACTAAAATCCCCAATTCGGTCCTATCTTTTGGGTGCTGAAGTGTAGATGTTAGCCCTCAGGCGAGGGGAACGTGGGAGCTCCAAAGTGAGAGCCGGTATCCTCCCAACCTAGCCGCAAATTCGGTAAACAAGCGTACCATTAGTCAATGTTCTTTATGTCTGGATCAAAGGGTAAATAATATGTATGCTCCTATTTGACACAATATAATTTAAACTAATTCACTTTATCCATTCACTATAATTTCTTGAAAAGAAGAATGATGTTTTCTTATATATTGAATATCACATTTAAATCTTCATTAGTATCATTAGTTTTTTAATAGTTATTAAAATTACATATTTATTGAGATTGTCTATTAGTGACAGTTAAACAAATTGAATTTCGTTGTTGTGATTAAAGTATTACTTTTTTCTAAAATCTTAGTTCGTAATTCTAAACTACTCACTGTGGTATCGATATCTAGGACTCCATTATAACCCTATATTACTTGAGCGATACGTATACTTGTGTTGATAAATGTGAATTTACAATTATTGAATATTTATTACGTCCATATTTATCTTATATTTTTAAGCATATATAAAGTCGCGGTCACCCACCAACCGAGGTAGCCGAATTAAACCCACGTGTCGAAGTTGAGAATGGATGCTCGAACCAAATTTAATACGCCGACCAATTTTCGAGGCCAAACTGATTGCCTAAGTCTAAAGGATGACCANACCCACATGTCGAAGTTGAGAATGGATGCTCGAACCAAATTTAATACGCCGACCAATTTTCGAGGCCAAACTCATTGCCTAAGTCTAAAGTATGACCATCACATTGCTGATATCTGATTACACACCGGGTGTAGATGAGAAAGTTTGCTGACAAAGCTAGAAATATTATATTCATTATTTTATGATTAATTGTCCCTCATGTATAAAAAGAAGGAAAAAAAATGGCTATGCATTCTTGGATTCAACAATATCTAATACCTAAACTTTATATTTTTTACATTTATATCACCCACATATTTCGTATCATATAAAAAATACGACTATTTTAACTTAAAAATAGTGATAAATCATCTTTTTAAGCATAGGTAAGTTACCATAAATGTAAAAATTGAAGTATAAGTATTACATTTAAATCATCTCTGCGTGAGGACACCGCATGCAGAGATGCATGCGGTGTTTGATCTCCACCGTCCACCGTCGATCACCGCTTTGATGAGATTTTTTTTAAAAACAAAAATTTGAAAGTGGGTCCCACTGAAGTGGTGATCTACGGTGGAGATCGGACACTGCATGCATCCGCACGGGATAATTTTTCAAAAGTTGACCCGTATGGTATGCACATAAATGTTTATAAATCATGAAATTTTTATTTTAATAATTGTTCACACATTTCAAATAAAAACAAAATAAAAATTATAATTTATGGTGCATCACTTTTTTCCTCTTCTCCGCTTCTTTGCATTTTTTGGCGTTTATACAATGCATTTAAACATTCACGTGTTAATGTTTTTGGAAAATTTACAAACATACCACACAATTCTTACATATTTACACATCTAACACCCAAAAATTAATATTTACACTTGTAACATCTTAGTCTCTAGGAAATCTGTGTTCTATTTTAAAAATAATTGTAATTGTCTTACTTTTGATCTGCACCTTAACAAAAATTATTCCAAACGGACATCATATGCAGAAATGCATCCGATCTCCACCGCTCATCAAAGCAAACATGTATTTTGGAGATCGGACACCGTATGCATTTCTGCATACGGCGTCCATATTGAATAATTTTAGGCATCTTAGAGTGCCGGAAAGGGTATCACGCCTTGGCGTCAGGAAATGGCCTTTTTTGGTNATTATCGGGCGTAGAATTGGAGATTTTAGAGTGACAGACTAAAATCCCCAATTCAGTCCTATCTTTTGGGTTCTGAAGTGTAGATGTTAGCCCTTAGGCGAGGGGAACGTGGGAGCTCCAAAGTGAGAGCCGGTATCCTCCTAACTTAGCCGCAGATTCAGTAAACAAGCGTAGGATTAGTCAATGTTCTTTATGCATGGACTAAAAGGTAAAGAATATCGCAGATTCAGTAAACAAGTGTAGGATTAGTCAATGTTTTTTATGCCTGGACCAAAGGGTAAAGAATAGTCAGTAAACAAGCGTAGGATTAGTCAATGTTCTTTATGTCAGGACCAAAGGGTAAAGAATAGGTGTCCTATTTGACACAATATAATTTGAACTAATTCACTTTATCCATTCACTATAATTTCTTGACGAGGAGAATATGTTTTCTTATATATTGAATATCACATTTAAATCTTCATTAGTATCATTAGTTATTTAATAATTATTAAAATTACATATTTATTGCGATTGTCTATTAGTGACATATAAGCAAATTGAATTTCGTTGTTGTGATTAAAGTATTATTTTTTTCTAAAATCTTAGTTCGTAATTCTAAACTACTCCCTGTGGGATAGATATTTAGGACTCCATTAGAGCCCTATATTACTTGAGTGATACGTATACTTGTGTTGATAAATGTGACTTTACAATTATTGAATATTTATTACGTCCATATTTATCTTATTTTTTTAAACATATATAAAGTCGCGGTCACCCACCAACCGAAGTAGTTGAATTAAACCCACATGTCGAAGTTGAGAATGGATGCTCGAACCAAATTTAATACGCCGACCAATTTTCGAGGCCAAACTCATTGCCTAAGTCTAAAGTATGACCATCACATTGCTGATATCTGATTACACACCGGGTGTAGATGAGAAAGTTTGCTGACAAAGCTAGAAATATTATATTCATTATTTTATGATTAATTGTCCCTCATGTATAAAAAGAAGGAAAAAAAATGGCTATGCATTCTTGGATTCAACAATATCTAATACCTAAACTTTATATTTTTTACATTTATATCACCCACATATTTCGTCTAAAAAATACGCTATTTTAACTTTATAATAGTGATAAATCATCTTTTTAAGCATAGTTAAAGTACCATAAATGTAAAAAATTGAAGTATATGTTTTACATTTAAAGCATCTCTGCGTGCGATGTCTTATCTCCACCGTCGATCACCACTTTGATGAGATTTTTTTTTAAAAAAATTGAAAATGAGTCCCACCGAAGTGGTGATCTACGGTGGAGATTGGACACTGCATGCATCCACACGGGATATTTTTTCAAAAGTTAACCCGCATGGCATGCACATAAATGTTTATAAATCATTAAATTTTATTTTAATAATTGTTCACACATTTCAAATAAAAAACAAAATAAAAATTATAATTTATGGTGCATCACTTTTTTCCTCTTCTCCGCTTCTTTGCATTTTTCGGCGTTTATACAATGCATGTCAAAATTCACGTGTTAATGTTTTTGGGAAATTTACAAACATACCACACAATTCTTACATATTTACACATCTAACACCCAAAAATTAATTTTTACACTTGTAACATCTTAGTCTCTAGGAAATCTGTGTTCTATTTTAAAAATAATTGTAATTGTCTTATTTTTTATCTGCATCTTAACAAAAACTATTCCAAACGGACATCGTATGCAGAAATGCATTCGATCTCCACCGCTCATCAAAACAAACATGTATTTTGGAGATCAGACACCGTATATATTTCTACATACGGCGTCCATATTGAATAATTTTAGGCATCTTAGAGTGCTGGAAAGGGTATCACGCATTGGTGTCAGGAAATGACTTTTTTTTTGGTGGGAAGGTGTCATAGGAAATGTGTATTCCATTTTTTAAAAATGATAATAATTTTAATTTGATGAGAGTTAAAACAAGTTAATTGGTATATATGTAAATATAAATATTTAAGTGTTCGTGATGTAAAAAGAAAATAATTGTATTGAATTTATGTAAATGCCCCCTATCATTAAAGCAACTTGATATCATAGATTTCACAATTGGAAATAAAATTAAGAATCTCAAGATGTCGTAACATATACTTTCATGTATCGCTGGTCGATAGTATATTTTAGTTGAATTGTTACAATTTAGATTTGAAGATTGTTATGTTGTACTTATCATGTAGCTTATTTGATATATTCTTCGTTAGAAAATTAAAAAAATATATATTATTTTTGTTATTCTCATTTTTGGTCATATAAGACTTGCGCGGACGTCACCCTTTGATCTGACACAGCAAAATTGGTAGAAAAGGGAGTCAGCCTTTTTTTCTTTTTTTTTGGCTGGCATGGTCACGCTAGGCTTGGGCGTGACCTGTTGAGTTTTGCAGCACGGTCCAACCATTCCCTTTTATCTCAAAACATCGCGACCCCGCTCTTGATCGCAAAAGGTCGCGACCCCAACTCCCGATTTCGCCTGGCGTCGATTCGCAAACAACGCTAGCCGCTCCCGCCTTCCTCTGTCGCGAAGCGAAGCATCCTTTTGCTCCCTGTTGTTTCATGATAAAAGGAGCGGCTCTCCTTTATGTTAAGTTAACCACACGGTCTTTTTGGTGTTCTTCTTCGAGCTTTCTTGCGATAGAGGAAGAGAAGTGCAAGCAGTAGTTCCTTGCGGTAAAAAGAAGAAGAAAGAAAAGAAAAAAATTGTTTTCCCTTGGCTTCTTCTTGGTGGCTTGTGACAGAAAAGAAATTGGATTTATTTTTCTTGAAAGTTTATCTTCTTCGGTGTATCTCGGTATAAAGTTATTCGGTGTATCTCAGTGCAGAGAGAGAAGAAAAGATAGAGAAGAAAAGAAAACAACGAAGTGAGAGATTCCTCTTGTAAGTCGAGATGATCGACTTGTGTATATTCCTTAAGTAGTAAAATCTTATGCAACTCCGTGGACGTAGGCAATTTACCGAACCACGTAAATCTGAGTGTTCCGTTGTGTGTACTTTTCTGGTGTGAATTTTCTCGTTCTATTTTTTGCTTCATCAAAGATCGTTCGNGAAGGTGTCATAGGAAATGTGTATTCCATTTTTTAAAAATGATAATAATTTTAATTTGATGAGAGTTAAAACGAGTTAATTGGTATATATGTAAATATAAATATTTTAAGTGTTTGTGATGTGATGTAAAAAGAAAATAATTGTATTGAATTTATGTAAATGCCCCCTATCATTAAAGCAACTAGATATCATAGATTTCACAATTGGAAATAAAAGGAAGAAGAAAGAAAGGAAAAAAAATTGTTTTCTCTTGGCTTCTTCTTGATGGCTTGTGACAGAAAAGAAATTGGATTTATTTTTCTTGAAAGTTTATCTTCTTCGGTGTATCTCGGTATAGAGCTTCTTCGGTGTATCTCAGTGTAGAGAGAAGAAGAGATAGAGAAGAAAAGAGAGTAACGAAGTGAGAGATTCCTCTTGTAAGTCGAGATGATCGACTTGTGTATATTCCTTAAGTAGTAAAATCTTATGCAACTCCGTGGACGTAGGCAATTTGCCGAACCACGTAAATCTGAGTGTTCCGCTGTGTGTACTTTTCTGGTGTGAATTTTCTCATTCTATTTTTTGCTTCATCAAAGATCGTTCATCTATTTTCTATTTCTATATACCACAACATGACCATGCCTCAATATTCCTCGAGTGGTCATACCTGGCTTAGGTGTGACCATGCCCAAAGTAACTCGGCGTGGTCATGCCAGGCTTAGGCATGACCATGCCTAGAAAAATCGACTTCACATGTCAGCGATCATTGGCCTTCATCTACGAATCAAGTGAGGAATCATCACGTCCTTTCACCGGCGGTGATCTCTGGCTCTTCAACTATTGAGTTGATCATCACCGTCGACTTGCCACCTTATTGGACTGCTCTAGGAGGCTCTATCACCACTTCCCCACCTATAAAAGGAGATCTCCAACACTAGACTAGGCATTATTCCGGCATTGTCAGCAAAAGAAGAAGTGCATAGGGAGAAGAGAAAGGGAAACAATGACATATTAACGGCTGACGTGAACCCGCGACATATCANGCCCAAAGTAACTCGGCGTGGTCATGCCAGGCTTAGGCATGACCACGCCTAGAAAAATCGACTTCACATGTCAGCGATCATTGGCCTTCATTTATAGATCAAGTGACGAATCATCACGTCCTTTCACCGACGGTGATCTCTGGCTCTTCAACTATTGAGCTGATCGTCATCGTCAACTTGCCACCTTATTGGATGGCTCTAGGAGGCTCTATCACCACTTCCCCACCTATAAAAGGAGATCTCCAACACTAGACTAGGCATTATTCCGGCATTGTCAGCAAAAGAAGAAGTGCATAAGGAGAAGAGAAAGGGAAGCAATGACATATTAATGGCTGACGTGAAGACATATCGTAATTTTGGACTGTCATTTCTAACGGCTTACAAATCAACACCACAATACAATTTTGTGATGTCTGCCATAATTTTCTGACAAAATAGACCGTCAGTTTATACCGACAACTCTGCTAAACTTTTCTGATGTTTGTGCAACATTTTTTCGACAATAATGCTAAGCTTTTTCAATAGTCAGGACCGTAAAATATAACTGACGATGTACCTACGATAACTAATTAGTCCATTGTGACAGTTTAGTTTCATCAGTATATCATCGACACTTATAAGCCATAGGCAATTATGTCGGTAAAATAATTGTCGACTAGTGTTTTATTTACGTCCCAAAATACTTTGTTAAGCCGTCATAAATTTATGAACCGACTACTTTTATATATTTTTTGACGTTTTTAGGCCTTAAAAAATAGACTCATTTCTTGTAATAACCACTTGCAACTGCCGTAATCAAAATATAACATTTGTAACCAAGTACCACTATTCCAAAAACAACATCATGCGGCTTTTGTTGCTGACTAATACTATTACAACTCCAAAATACGATCTTTATAGCCATCTGTTACCCTTTGAGTCATCGACTATGACTTTTGCGGCCAACTACTATTGTTATAGCTTCTAAATCTAGCCCGTGTGATTGACTACTACACTTTACAGTCATCAGTTATAGCCTTTGTGACCAACTACTCTTGTTACATCCTACAACTACGGCCACTGTGGATGATTATTACTCTTGCAGCCGCCGACTATGGCCTTTCTTACCAACTACTACTGCTAACACTTCCAACTACTACCTCTATGGCTGAATGTTGTTCTTGCAGNTTTGTGATGTCTGCCATAATTTTCTGACAAAATAGACCGTCAGTTTATACCGACAACTCTGCTAAACTTTTCCGATGTTTGTGCAACATTTTTTCGACAATAATGCTAAACTTTTTCAACAGTCAGGACCGTAAAATATAACTGACGATGTACCTACGATAACTAATTAGTCCATTGTGACAGTTTAGTTTCATCAGTATATCATCGACACTTATAAGCCATAGGCAATTATGTCGGTAAAATAATTGTCGACTAGTGTTTTATTTACGTCCCAACATACTTTGTTAAGCCGTCATAAATTTATGAACCCACTATTTTTATATATTTTTTGACGGTTTTTAGGCCTTCAAAAATAGACTCATTTCTTGTAATAACCACTTGCAACTGCCGTAATCAAAATATAACCTTTGTAACCAAGTACCACTATTCAAAAAACAACATCATGCGGCTTTTGTTGTTGACTAATACTATTACAATTCCAAAATACGATCTTTATAGCCATCTGTTACCCTTTGAGCCATCGACTATGACTTTTGCGACCAACTACTATTGTTCTAGCTTCTAAATCTAGCCCCTGTGATTGACTACTACACTTTACAGTCATCAGTTATAGCCTTTGTGGCCAACTACTCTTGTTACATCCTACAACTACGGCCACTGTGGATGATTATTACTCTTGCAGCTGTCGACTATGGCCTTTCTTACCAACTACTACTGCTAACACTTCCAACTACTACCTCTGTGGCTGAATGTTGTTCTTGCAACCACTGACTACGACCTTTGAGTTACAACTTCCAACTACAACCACTGTGGTTGATTGTTGCTCTTGAAGCCATCGACTATGGCCTTTGTCGACAACTATTACTCTCAAAGCTTCCAACTACGACCTTTATGGCCAACTACNCAGCCACTGACTACGACCTTTGAGTTACAACTTCCAACTACAACCACTGTGGTTGATTGTTGCTCTTGAAGCTATCGACTATGGCCTTTGTCGACAATTACTACTCTCAAAGCTTCCAACTACGACCTTTGTGGCCAACTATCGCTATTGTAATCATCTTCTAAAGCCTTACGACTAACTACAACCTTTCCAACCACCGATTTACGAACTTTGTGACCCACTACTACCATTACAACTTTCATCTACGACCTCTCTGGCCAATTGATGTTATTGCAACCACCGAATACAACATTTTATGATCAACCACTCCTTTGTAGCAACCAACTAAGACAATTATGACAAACTATTACAATTACAGCCAAGAACCAGTATTTATTGTAGCCTAATTATGACTATTATAATTAAAATACTATTATTTANATTTTATGATCAACTACTCCTTTGTAGCAACCAACTAAGACAATTATGACAAACTATTATAATTACAGCCAAGAACCAGTATTTATTGTAGCCTAATTATGACTATTATATTTATAATACTATTATTTATATATGTGATTATTAGCTTTGTAATTTCATTTTCTCTTATTCAGAAGAATAGTGAACCAATATACTTACAATTGTGTAGTGAATTACTTTGACTCGGCTAGACCCATTATTATTTATCTTTATAGAGTTTTTTCACGTAAAAAAAATATTAGCGTTTTATCATGCTAATTTTCATTCATATACATGTGTGATAGATCTTCGTTCAACATTAAGACGTTAAATTATGACCGTAGTATCTCAAATCTTCTCGGTATGTATAAATACTCAAAATCATCTAGCACCAAACTCAATTATAAATTCAATATTTTAACATTTCTTATGGGGCCCATTTCACAGATTTTAAAATTCTTTTTATTTTCTTATTTTTATTTTACTAAATTATGTCATTATGTGACCCATATAACTACGAATCCCAAGAGATTCCTATACTATAAAATTCATTATTTAGATGACTTTTTTTTTTAGTTCTTTTTAATTCTTAGAAAATATAATTGTTTTTAAATTTAAAAATAATAGATATTTTAATTATTATATAAAAATAACTTTCAACTAAAAATTTAAAATTTTTATTTGTTAAAAAAATAATATTATTATTTTAATAATTATATATTTTATTTTAGTGATTCTACATTATATTTTTAAATAACATTGTTTATATGCTAATAATTATGTTTAAACTCTAAACATGCTCTATAATTGCATGATTTTTTTACTATGATTAATGATTAAATTAATAAATAAACTCTAAACATACTCAGTAATTAGGATTAAGGATTAAATTAATAAATAAACTTGCCCTCTCTTAATAAAAAATGAGGGCCTATTCTAAAACACTATGGGAAGATATTCGCTTATTTCTTTNTTTTTTTTTTAGTTCTTTTTAATTCTTAGAAAATATAATTGTTTTTAAATTTAAAAATAATAGATATTTTAAATATTATATAAAAATAACTTTCAACTAAAAATTAAAAATTTTTATTTGTTAAAAAAAAATATTATTATTTTAATAATTATATATTTTATTTTAGTGATTCTATATTATATTTTTAAATAACATTGTTTATATGCTAATAATTATGTTTAAACTCTAAACATGCTCAATAATTGCATGATTTTTTTACTATGATTAATGATTAAATTAATAAATAAACTCTAAACATACTCAGTAATTAGGATTAAGGATTAAATTAATAAATAAACTTGCCCTCGCTTATATAAAAAAATGAGGGTATATTCTAAAACACTATGGGAAGATATTCGCTTATTTCTTCGATCATGTCATTATTTTAGTATTTAAATTCCTTAAAACCCCCAAATCTAAATGATCTTTGGGTTGCTGAATTCCTCTCATGGAAATGCTCAATTTAATTATAAGAAGACTAAATTTAGAGATCATTTGACTTTTAAATTAGAACTCATTTGATCTTAAATTTGACTCTGAATTTCTTTTTTAATCTAAAATATATTAATATTTATGTGTATCAAGTGAATTTTTGGTGACGTGTCACCTACCATGATTCTTTGGTTGGCAAAGCTTGTAAGACCGTTGGGGTCATGGGTTCGATCTCGCCTATATGCGGAATATAATTCTTAGGCACATGAGGTTAGTTGGGAGACTCGCCTAATAACCTCTGACCAATCTTTATAAAAAAAAAAAAGTTGATTTTTGGCGACATAAAAAATAGGAAATGAAAAAAAAAAAATAAAATAAAGGTGATTAATGTAGGATTACGAATAAGCCGAGCCGACTCAAACCCGATTTGCTTTCAAATTGCAAGTCGTACTCAAGCTCTAGCTCGTCAATCAAACTCTAGCCGGAAAAAAAGAAGTTATGGGGAGAGCTCATTTACAATGCACAAACACTTTTAATTGAGGATCAGTATACTATAAAACACATATCATATATGAACACACATTTGACAAAATCCCATGTCATGTCAGATACGACATGAAGTATCTGATTTAAATAATATGTAGAAAAAATAAAACAAGTGTTCTAAATTAATGAATTAAAATTTTATAAAAGTATTTTTAAGTTGGAAAATATTAATGAAACTAATTTATTTTCTATCAAAAGGTTAAAACTTATTTTGATGTAAATCGAGATATTTAGTGCTTATTTATCCTATATCATAAACTAAATAATATTTATGAATCTCTTAGTTCATTAAAGCTAATGATCCTGGATTTCTTATAATCTCTTATTTATTGTTCCTATTATTCTTAATATTTTAGACGTGATATGAAAAATTTGGGCGATATAAATATAAATAGCGTAGATTGGGTGTTTGATATTTAAAAACATGATAATTAAGTGATACGGATGTCAATAGCCATTCATATTATAATGCGAAACTTATTCTTGCTCTATATTTTCAATAATAAAAGTGTTATGTGTTGATATTATGTCATGTTTGTGTCCCCATATTAGATGTAACTAACGACACAGAGAAGCCATTGACATGACCGACCATTGAATATAAGAGCCGAATCTCAATGAGTTTTAAAGGCAATTTGGTTGGCAGCAAAAATGAGTACATTATATCCTTTTTGTAGAGGTTTTAGAAATTCAAAAGTTTGATCACAGGAGCAAAAATTCAACGTAAAATCCTAATCTCTTCTCAATTTAAACTATAATCCATTTTAAATGTATTTAAAGTTCACTAGATCTGACAAGTTTCAAATACACTAATTTGCGTAAAGTGATGTTGCTTCATGGCATTGTCGGTCTCCTCTCACCACTACCACACCATAGATGCTATCGTTCGTTTTCTACATAGTAATCAGTCGTTCCTTGTCTCCACACAAACCAGCCCCCGCCACCCATCATCATTGCTGGCGGAGACAACGGTTGTTGTCAACTACGTGTTGCAGATTGCCACTTGCAATCATTTTTTGCCACTGACNGACAAGTTTCAAATACACTAATTTGCGTAAAGTGATGTTGCTTCATGGCATTGTCGGTCTCCTCTCACCACTGCCACACCATAGATGCTACCGTTCGTTTTCTATATAGTAGTCTGTCGTTCATTGTCTCCACACAAACCAGTCCCTGCCACCCATCATCATTGCTGGTGGAGGCGACGGTTGCTGTCAACTACGTGTTGCAGATTGCCACTTGCAATCGTTTTCTGCCACTGATCATAACCCATCGCCAAATGCCACTACTTGTTGCAGCTTTCCACCCATCGCTCTGTGCCACCTCCTGTTGCAGTTCGAGCTGCCCGCCACCAGCATCCGCCGCCACCATCCACCGCCGACATTAATGAGTTCATTTTACTACATTTACTTTTGACATAACCAAGTATCTATATATTAGATCAANCTACAACCTTTCCAACCACCGATTTACGAACTTTGTGACCCACTACTACCATTACAACTTTCATCTACGACCACTGTGGCCAATTGATATTATTGCAACCACCGAATACAACATTTTATGATCAACTACTCCTTTGTAGCAACCAACTAAGACAATTATGACAAACTATTATAATTACAGCCAAGAACCAGTATTTATTGTAGCCTAATTATGACTATTATATTTATAATACTATTATTTATATATGTGATTATTAGCTTTGTAATTTCATTTTCTCTTATTCAGAAGAATAGTGAACCAATATACTTACAATTGTGTAGTGAATTACTTTGACTCGGCTAGACCCATTATTATTTATCTTTATAGAGTTTTTTCACGTAAAAAAAATATTAGCGTTTTATCATGCTAATTTTCATTCATATACATGTGTGATAGATCTTCGTTCAACATTAAGACGTTAAATTATGATCGTAGTATCTCAAATCTTCTCGGTATGTATAAATACTCAAAATCATCTAGCACCAAACTCAATTATAAATTCAATATTTTAACATTTCTTATGGGGCCCATTTCACAGATTTTAAAATTCTTTTTATTTTCTTATTTTTATTTTACTAAATTATGTCATTATGTGACCCATATAACTACGAATCCCAAGAGATTCCTATACTATAAAATTCATTATTTAGATGACTTTTTTTTTTAGTTCTTTTTAATTCTTAGAAAATATAATTGTTTTTAAATTTAAAAATAATAGATATTTTAAATATTATATAAAAATAACTTTCAACTAAAAATTAAAAATTTTTATTTGTTAAAAAAAAATATTATTATTTTAATAATTATATATTTTATTTTAGTGATTCTATATTATATTTTTAAATAACATTGTTTATATGCTAATAATTATGTTTAAACTCTAAACATGCTCAATAATTGCATGATTTTTTTACTATGATTAATGATTAAATTAATAAATAAACTCTAAACATACTCAGTAATTAGGATTAAGGATTAAATTAATAAATAAACTTGCCCTCGCTTATATAAAAAAATGAGGGTATATTCTAAAACACTATGGGAAGATATTCGCTTATTTCTTCGATCATGTCATTATTTTAGTATTTAAATTCCTTAAAACCCCCAAATCTAAATGATCTTTGGGTTGCTGAATTCCTCTCATGGAAATGCTCAATTTAATTATAAGAAGACTAAATTTAGAGATCATTTGACTTTTAAATTAGAACTCATTTGATCTTAAATTTGACTCTGAATTTCTTTTTTAATCTAAAATATATTAATATTTATGTGTATCAAGTGAATTTTTGGTGACGTGTCACCTACCATGATTCTTTGGTTGGCAAAGCTTGTAAGACTGTTGGGGTCATGGGTTCGAACTCGCCTATATGCGGAATAGAATTCTTAGGCACATGAGGTTAGTTGGGAGGCTCGCCTAATAACCTCTGACCAATCTTTATAAAAAAAAAAAATTGATTTTTGGCGACATAAAAAATAGGAAATGAAATAAAAAAAATAAAATAAAGGTGATTAATGTAGGATTACGAATAAGCCGAGCCGACTCAAACCCGATTTGCTTTCAAATTGCAAGTCGTACTCAAGCTCTAGCTCGTCAATCAAACTCTAGCCGGAAAAAAAGAAGTTATGGGGAGAGCTCATTTACAATGCACAAACACTTTTAATTGAGGATCAGTATACTATAAAACACATATCATATATGAACACACATTTGACAAAATCCCATGTCATGTCAGATACGACATGAAGTATCTGATTTAAATAATATGTAGAAAAAATAAAACAAGTGTTCTAAATTAATGAATTAAAATTTTATAAAAGTATTTTTAAGTTGGAAAATATTAATGAAACTAATTTATTTTCTATCAAAAGGTTAAAACTTATTTTGATGTAAATCGAGATATTTAGTGCTTATTTATCCTATATCATAAACTAAATAATATTTATGAATCTCTTAGTTCATTAAAGCTAATGATCCTGGATTTCTTATAATCTCTTATTTATTGTTCCTATTATTCTTAATATTTTAGACGTGATATGAAAAATTTGGGCGATATAAATATAAATAGCGTAGATTGGGTGTTTGATATTTAAAAACATGATAATTAAGTGATACGGATGTCAATAGCCATTCATATTATAATGCGAAACTTATTCTTGCTCTATATTTTCAATAATAAAAGTGTTATGTGTTGATATTATGTCATGTTTGTGTCCCCATATTAGATGTAACTAACGACACAGAGAAGCCATTGACATGACCGACCATTGAATATAAGAGCCGAATCTCAATGAGTTTTAAAGGCAATTTGGTTGGCAGCAAAAATGAGTACATTATATCCTTTTTGTAGAGGTTTTAGAAATTCAAAAGTTTGATCACAGGAGCAAAAATTCAACGTAAAATCCTAATCTCTTCTCAATTTAAACTATAATCCATTTAAAATGTATTTAAAGTTCACTAGATCTGACAAGTTTCAAATACACTAATTTGCGTAAAGTGATGTTGCTTCATGGCATTGTCGGTCTCCTCTCACCACTGCCACACCATAGATGCTATCGTTCGTTTTCTACATAGTAATCAGTCGTTCCTTGTCTCCACACAAACCAGCCCCCGCCACCCATCATCATTGCTGGCGGAGACAACGGTTGTTGTCAACTACGTGTTGCAGATTGCCACTTGCAATCATTTTTTGCCACTGACCATAACCCATCGCCAAATGCCACTACTTGTTGCAGCTTTCCACCCATCGCTCTGTGCCACCTCCTGTTGCAGTTCGAGCTGCCCGCCGCCCGCATCCGCCGCCACCATCCACCACCGGCATTAATGAGTTCATTTTACTACATTTACTTTTGACATAACCAAGTATCTATATATTACTTCAACAACTTATTCACACCACCACTAGATTCCTGCCTCCTTAAATATTCAGACATAAGGAGCACTTCACGCACACCCTAAACAAATTTGAGCCGAGCCGAGCCGAGCCGAGCCGAGATTTGAGGTACAACAATGTAATTTAATAATTAATGGGGACCAACGGAGAAATAAAAAGAAAAGACTGTGGCCTCACTGGGCGGTTGGGGAGCATTTAGTTTGCTGCTGCTCTGCTCTGTCCCTCTCCCTCTCCCCCTCTCTCCTCAGCTCCCTCTTCGAAGTTGAAGCTAGCTCTGCTTCCCTCACTTCTGAAATTGAAGAAATCCTCTTCTTTAATCTTCTTTGAGTATTGTTACAGATTGACACGATCATTCATGGCGATTAAACACGATCTTCCGATTTCATTAGCTTAGATTGTGTTGCAGACCTCTTTCTTGAGCTGCCTCCTCGATCTCATCAGTTTTTGGATCTGAAGATTTCGAAGGTAATGTATTGCTCTTGTTAGATGAATGATCTCATCTTCAAGTATGTTTTTTGCAGAAATTCAGCGACTAACTTTATTTTGTGTTTTCTTTTTTGGATCTCGAGTTCGATTTCAGTTTTGGATTGACACGATTTGAGAGAAATGAGATCTGGAAATTGGAATTTGCATTTCAATGTTAATGCTGTTGATCACTACCAAAGATTTTCTTGAGCTTGATAGTACTAATTATTATTTTAATAATTTGTAATGTTTATAAATGGGATTTTCAAATTGTTTTCAAGAAGTTTTGTTTTAAAGAATATGCTACCTAAAAAGGAAGCAATATTAAGATCTTTATTCGTTTTAGCTGCATTTTCCTTGAGCGGCTGCTTTCGATTTGTCCATCTTTTTATAGTGCGGCGGTGGAGTTAGAATCAATTATTTTAAGTAATTCATGAATGGATTTCATATTAACAGATTAATTTGCACGATGAAAAAAAAAAGCAATGATATGTACGTAGTGATTCCTTTTCTGATGAATATTAATTACTCCTCATTTCTATCTTTGCTCATTTGCTTGTTCTTGATTCCAATTCTATTCATGGCTCCGTTTATATTATTGGTTTATATTTTAGAAATGATAATTATCTGTGCTTTCGTCTTCCTAATTATATGTGGATGAGGTCTGCATTAATTTTTTTTTGCTGGAAAAGGAAATTTTTCTTATAATTTAGTTTGGTTGCAATCATGACTATAAATCACTGTTTTAATGTTTGGTTTATTTCCACTTCACCGATAATTATTGTGGTAGGGCCTGATCTGAATAAAACTATCATCTTTCTATCGTACTACTGCTTTTGTTAAATTTCTTCAGATCTTGGTCACTAAGTTTCGGACTTTTAATTCAAGATTAAGATTAAGATTGAGCTCCGAAGAGTCCGCAAATGATTTTTTGCTAAAATGAATGCAAATTTTCTGTTTCATTTTAATCTTTGATTGCTGTTATTTCACTGTAACAATCATGAAAGTTTTTGATTGGAATGATTTGATGAGAAAACCGTTTGATGGATTTCATTTTTTAAAGTTTTGATTATTCTGAGTTTTTTTCGTGTTTGTTATTAGATGATGATTGAGGCAGAACTGTGCNGAATAAAACTATCATCTTTCTATCGTACTACTGCTTTTGTTAAATTTCTTCAGATCTTGGTCACTAAGTTTCAGACTTTTAATTCAAGATTAAGATTAAGATTGAGTTCCAAAGAGTGCGCAAATGATTTTTTGCTGAAATGAATGCAAATTTTCTGTTTCATTTTAATCTTTGATTTCTGTTATTTCACTGTAACAATCATGAAAGTATTTGATTGGAATGATTTGATGATGAGAAAACTGTTTGATGGATTTCATTTTTTAAAGTTTTGATTATTCTGAGTTCTTTCGTGTTTGTTATTAGATGATGATTGAGGCAGAACTGTGTTCATCTCGTGTTCTGTCTCCTTCTCGAGAAGAAAGTGGAGATGAAGAGCTCTCTGTTCTTCCGAGGCACACCAAAGTAATTGTGACTGGAAACAATAGAACTAAGTCTGTTCTGGTTGGCCTGCAAGGCGTTGTCAAGAAGGCTGTAGGCCTTGGTGGTTGGCACTGGCTGGTAAAATTTATTTACTCATAGATTTAATCATTTTTTTAACTATGATTATCCCTCAATTCTTANTTGGCACTGGCTGGTAAAATTTATTTACTCATAGATTTAATCATTTTTTTAACTATGTTTATCCCTAAAATCTTAAGATTTAGCATTGGTGTTCCTTAGATTTCATAAAGTTATTATATTAATTCTTTAAAGAAATAATTTTTGAGTATTTCTCTAAGTTGAGNTTGGCACTGGCTGGTAAAATTTATTTACTCATAGATTTAATCATTTTTTTAACTATGTTTATCCCTAAAATCATGAGATTTAGCATTGGCGTTCCTTAGATTTCATAAAGTTATTATATTAATTCTTTAAAGAAATCATTTTTCAATATTTCTCTAAGTTGAAAATTCAAATTTGAAGGTCCTTAAAAATGGTGTGGAAGTGAAGCTGCAAAGAAATGCGCTTAGTGTATTGGAAGCTCCAACGGGCAATGAAGAAGATGATGAAGAAATGGATTGTGACAACTCATTCTGCAGCAGCTCTGATATGGGAGATAAAGATGGTGATTATCGTAAGTTAAATTATATAATTCCTTGTTTTCNGAAGGTCCTTAAAAATGGTGTGGAAGTGAAGCTGCAAAGAAATGCGCTTAGTGTATTGGAAGCTCCAACGGGTAATGAAGAAGATGATGAAGAAATGGATTGTGACAACTCATTCTGTNGGAAGCTCCAACGGGCAATGAAGAAGATGATGAAGAAATGGATTGTGACAACTCATTCTGCAGCAGCTCTGACATGGGAGATAAAGATGGTGATTATCGTAAGTTAAATTATATAATTACATTTTTTTTNCTGTAGCAGCTCTGACATGGGAGATAAAGATGGTGATTATCGTAAGTTAAATTATATAATTACATTTTTTTTTCTTAATCAATTCAGTTGAAATGAAAAAAGCTGATTTTTTTAAAGCCGGACATTATAGTTTATCAATAAAAACCATTCTTTTTTCACAGCTAGCATAGAGTTTCACAAGCCAACTAAGCCAAGGGTGAGGCACACAAGGCCTTGGACTTCCTCAGCCAAATCAACTAATCGTAGCAGTTACAGAGATCTGCAGGCCAATAACCACAAGCCTCACTTGGTAAGAAACCAAGCAATTTCATAATGACACTGGGAAACATTGATATTTACAAAGAAAATAAAAACAACCTTTTTGAATCCGTTTGTCAAAATTTTATCCCAATATCAAAATTCATAATAAAACAGTAGATTTACTTTTCTTGTTTTTATAAAATCTTCAATTGTTTGACATCTGAACACGTAAAACACATGAGTTCAATAATTTAAAGCATGACATGGATGCTAATTTTGTGAAGAGATGAGTTTTGGTTGCCATGCATGCAATAATCTCCAACCAGAATCATTTGCGTAAACTCACAAAAATCTCATTTTATGTATATTTTAAAGAGATCAAGATTGTCCACCATCTTCTTCATTACAAAAACAAAACTTTAATTGCTTTATGACTCTGCGTGCAGCTACTTAACCTAGTATTATTGGCTTGATTGAATTATTACACTTTGCAAAAGTCCCATTTTTTTCATTTCAATGTTAGAGGTGTGATAATTGAAGATTGAAATTAGAACTAATTTAGTTTTCAGAAAACTATATTTGGGCATGATATTTTGTAGCTAAAGATCTTTATTTCCCCCTTTTCTAAGTAAAATAAAACATCAAATCATAAAAGTGGAACCTTTGAATTACTGATAATAATATAATAATATATGATGCTGAATCGTGGTCCTCTGTTTCCCTAACATTGTTCTTACTTCATCCAAAATTTTCTTTGCAGAGGGTAAATCTGGCAAAGCTGGGGACAGCGACGTTGTGGAGATACTGGAAACACTTCAATCTTGTGAGCCTATTTTCTGCAAATCTGTTTTCTCAATCATCCACTTAATTTTTTCTTATTATTTTATATATTTCATGCAATATTATTTAGGTGAGCATCAATCCAAATCCATCGAAGCAGCAACTTATCACTGGGGTCCAGCATCATTTCCTCTCACAAGTAAGCCCCCTATTATTAGTCAAATTACATTCATACCCTAAATTTATTGACATATAACCCCCTCCTCTCTAATTCCATGAAGCAAGTGGATGAGATGCAGGCTATTGTGGGCTTCATCCACACGGCAAAGAGATTGAAGGCTCCCTACTCTTAATCAGTTTCCTCCTCTGTTTCAAGCGCAAGTGTTCTATTGTAGCTCTGCTTAATTTACTACTAACCTCGCACTTTGTAGTAGGATTATGGACTTAATTGTACTATATTTTTATTAATAACATTTTAGGAGAGCATAAGCAATTTTGATTTGTGCTCTTTGTACTTCCTTATTTAATTTTAATTTATTTATGCCCATTCCCTCATTTTCAAAATTTTCCTATATTTATATCAATTTACTTATAGTCGGAAAAAAAAAAATTTTTTTTTTGAAGTATAAATGTTTTATGTATTTATTCGAATTATACATCAGGAACGTAGAGCTACATTCGGACTCCACTGATATGCAGACACTGACTTTAAGAAAACACGTGCGCTTTCTTGTGATCCGACTCAATAACACAAGAAAATATTTTTATTGTGTTTATTTCGCGTTATTTAGGTGTTATTGTGATCATATTAATGTATTATTGTGTTATTATAATATCGGGAATATTTTTAGAATACAATAACACTTAAATACAATTATAATAATGCTTAAATAATGCGGAATAACATGAAAGGAATATTTTTTTGCACTATATTGATTTTTTTTTTTTTTTTTTTTTTTTTTTTTTTTTTTTTTTTTTTTTTTTNTTTTTTTTTTTTTTTTTTTTTTTTTTTTTTTTTTTTTTTTTTTTTTGGTCTCGATGAGCAGTGTTAATTTATTTATGGGACATTGGGTGATGATTAAAAATTAAAAAAAAGGGGATTCGCGTGTTTGCTGGGCCTGAATTATTTGTGTTATACTTTTCATGAGAGAGTCGTAGAGGGACAGGCTGGCTGATGGCTACCGTGTCTCGTCTATTTTTATTTATTTATTTATTTCTTTATTTATTTTCTTTTGTTGGGTAGTGTGCGATGTGGACGCAAGTTGTTATGCGGGCCCCCCGTATCTTATGATATCTATAAACATTTCATTTTTTTATTTTTTATTTTTTAACTTGTTTTACATTTAACCGTTGTAATGTACAAATTTATTTTATGCGATTTTAAAATAGCAATCTACGATTTTTAATATTTTAGATTATGTAAATATTTTTTAATGAAAGGTTTATATAATTCTGATGTTTTTATATATTTAACATCCAAAATTTTATTCGTTGTTAAATTAATCTCTGAGTAGTTTTAATTTCAGAATTTAAAAGATATTAAAATAATATTTTTGTTATTTAAAAATTGAGTTTTAATAATTATTTTAGCAGATGTTGCTCTATTTATTGTATTGTCACATTGGCTCACTGAAGGTTAGGGGTGTAAATGAGCCAAACACGAGAGAGCTTAAGCTCTGTTTGTGTTCGGCTCGTTTATATTTCGAGCTCAAAAAATAGCAAGCGAGCCGAACACGAGCTTTTCACAAACAAAGAGTTATTTTGACAATATTAATCACATAGGCATAAGATGTTAAGGATTGTGACAAGATTTAAATCATCATTTGAATCTAATTTAATAATTTGTATTTTATTTATTTCATTAATACTCTTAATTGATTATAAATTTTTGTAGTCTTGTAGTCAATTAATTTTTTAAAAAATACTACTCATTAAAAAAATATATATATACAATTAATTGATAGTATTTCAAACTAAAATGAATAATATGTGAATAAATAAATATTTATTCGTATTATTCGTGTTAACCAACTAGCTAAACACAGAGTCTTTACAGCGCTGCTAAAGGTCATGTTTTTTTGGCGCCAATCAGCAGCCGATTACTTTTGACCTTCCCCACGCTACGAAATTGAAAATGGTGAAACTCCCAATAAAAAAATAAAAAAAATATTCTTCGTGCAATTTGTTTAGATGATGATTTTAGTATCTTAGGAATTTATTATTGAGATATGAGGCATCGACTTTTATTCCTTTTTAAAAATGTAAACATTATACTTCATAAACTTTTTCAAGCCCCAAACAAAAGCGAAAGTAATGTTACAATTAGGGATGCTAAAAAAGCTAATTGTTTGTGAACAGTTCGTGTCCGACTCATTCGTTAAATAAACGAGCCAAACATATATAAATTTTTAAAGCTTAAATTATAAACAAGTTGAACACGGACAGCTCTTTGTTTGCTCGTGTTAGACTGTATTAGCTCGAAATNGACTTTTATTCCTTTTTAAAAATGTAAACATTATACTTCATAAACTTTTTCAAGCCCCAAACAAAAGCGAAAATAATGTTACAATTAGGAATGCCCAAAAAAGCTACTTGTTTGTGAACAGTTCGTGTGCGACTCATTCGTTAAATAAACGAGTCAAACATAAATAAATTTTTAAAGCTTAAATTATAAATAAGTTAAACACGGACAGCTCTTTGTTTGCTCGTGTTAGACTGTATTAGCTCGAAATAAAAAAAAAATATATATATATAATTATTTATATAATAATATATTACATATATTATTTATATAATAATGTATTATAAATATTTATATTTAAGTTTAAAACATAACTGCTCGTGTGATAATGTGGTTATGGTCATTCATTTACATGCATTTGGTCCATGTTCGAATCCAG
>JXCR01122888.1:48354-60290 GCA_002079205.1 Phalaenopsis hybrid cultivar | reverse complement strand
AATATTATTTAGGTGAGCATCAATCCAAATCCATCGAAGCAGCAACTTATCACTGGGGTCCAGCATCATTTCCTCTCACAAGTAAGCCCCCTATTATTAGTCAAATTACATTCATACCCTAAATTTATTGACATATAACCCCCTCCTCTCTAATTCCATGAAGCAAGTGGATGAGATGCAGGCTATTGTGGGCTTCATCCACACGGCAAAAAGATTGAAGGCTCCCTACTCTTAATCAGTTTCCTCCTCTGTTTCAAGCGCAAGTGTTCTATTGTAGCTCTGCTTAATTTACTACTAACCTCGCACTTTGTAGTAGGATTATGGACTTAATTGTACTATATTTTTATTAATAACATTTTAGGAGAGCATAAGCAATTTTGATTTGTGCTCTTTGTACTTCCTTATTTAATTTTAATTTATTTATGCCCATTCCCTCATTTTCAAAATTTTCCTATATTTATATCAATTTACTAATAGTCGGAAAATTATTTTTTTTTTTTTTTGAAGTATAAATGTTTTATGTATTTATTCAAATTATACATCAGGAACGCAGAGCTACGTTCAGACTCCATTGATATGCGGACACTGACTTTAAGAAAACACGTGCGCTTTCTTGTGATCCGACCCAATAACACAAGAAAATATTTTTATTGTGTTTATTTCGCGTTATTTAGGTGTTATTGTAATGATATTAATGTATTACTGTGTTATTATAATATCGGAAATATTTTTAGAACACAATAACACTTAAATACAACTATAAGAATGCGGAATAANTATATATAATTATTTATATAATAATATATTACATATATTATTTATATAATAATGTATTATATATATTTATATTTAAGTTTAAAACATAACTGCTCGTGTGATAATGTGGTTATGCTCATTCATTTACATGCATTTGGTCCATGTTCGAATCCAGCCTCTACATCTATTTTTTAAGTTCAATTTTAACTAGTCGAACACAAAGACGAATATTTAAATGGAGTGAAACACGAACACACTGCTCATGAGCCGATTTCGAACACGAATTATTTCAAATGAGCCGAACACGAGCCAAGCCTGAGCTCGCTCAAGCTCGGCTCTTTAAGACCCTAGTTAGAATATCACCAACATTTTTTATATAAACTTCATGCGTAATTTCGATCAAAATTCAACAATTTTATAACCTTTTTTTTAATTTTGAATTTATTTTGAAATGTTAGAATTATAATTATTATTATTATAAAAGTTAGTTAATAATGAAATTTTCGAAATAATATGTAGTCTGAATCACTCCTCTTGAAGAGATTTATTTTTTATTGAAAAAGTTTAAATTTTATCTTATGATGATGTCAAGTGAGATTCGGCTCTTAAATTCATGAATTAAATTTAAAACTATCTGAACTGCAACTTTTATAAATTTATAATAAAATAAAATATCCAAACAATACGGCTCAAAATACAAAAATTTTTCTGTGCGGACTCCTGACGTAGCTCTACATGCAGTAGAAGTTATTTCTGAGTTATTTTCAGGTTATTTATGAGTTATTTTCAATAATACCGAAATAGCCCAGAAATAACCCAAAAATAAAGACCGCAAGTTATTTCTGGGTTATTTCAGGATTATTGAAAATAACTCAGAAATAACCTGAAAATAACTCAAGCATAACCTACGCCGCACAAAGAGATAGGTCAGGAGTCTAGACAGAAAAATCGCTCCTAAAAAATGAGCCCAATCAAACACATTAAGTGTGATTAAGAATTTTGTGATGTCAATTAACCAATATTTGAATTTTGTATGCTTATAATTAACCCAAGTATCCAAATTATTCAACTATTATCACCTAATTATGATCGTCTGCCCGAGTACCACCATCTGATAATTCTCGCCCGGCTACCTACCCGTCTCTCATTGTCGAGCCCGCATTCCTAATCATCATCTCCTGATTATCGTCATCATCTGATCATTATCGCCTGACGATCATCCAGAACCCATTAGCACTTAATTGCCATCTTCCAATTAATCATCTCTCTATGATTGTGAGCTATATTCATGCAAAACTAAATGCAAACTTTTATTTTTATTGCCATAAATTTGGAAGCAGAGTCCAAATATGAGCCGGCATGAACATGATGGCCTCTCAATTATTTCCATCAAATTGGAAATAAAATAAAAATTTCAATTATTGCAGAAGGGCGGTCAAGGTACTGAAAAGTCAAGACCTACACATGTTTTAGTGTAATGGTAAATAAATTAAAATTTTATTGCATTTGTGCCCTTCAATTTTTTCATTTTTTTTTACTGTGGGTCATTGGTCATGAACCATGGTTAGGTTCGGTTCAGTGGTTCATGCTTTTGTGGACGAAAANCTACATGCAGTAGAAGTTATTTCTGAGTTATTTTCAGGTTATTTATGAGTTATTTTCAATAATACCGAAATAACCCATAAATAACCCAAAAATAAAGACCGCAGGTTATTTTTGGGTTATTTCAAGATTATTGAAAATAACTCAGAAATAACTTAAAAATAACTCAAGAACAACCTACGCCGCACAAAGAGATAGGTCAGAAGTCTAGACAGAAAAATCGCTCCTCAAAAATGAGCCCAATCAAACACATTAAGTGTGATTAAGAATTTTGTGATGTCAATTAACCAATATTTGAATTTTGTATGCTTATAATTAACCCAAGTATCCAAATTATTCAACTATTATCACCCAATTACGATCGTCTGCCCGAGTACCACCATCTGATAAATCTTGCCCGGCTACCTACCCGTCTCTCATTGTCGAGCCCGCATTCCTAATCATCGTCTCCTGATTATCGTCATCATCTGATCATTATCGCGTGACGATCATCCACAACCCATTAGCACTTAATTCCCATCTTCCAATTAATCATCTCTCTATGATTGTGAGCTATATTCATGCAAAACTAAATGCAAACTTTTATTTTTATTGCCATAAATTTGGAAGCAGAGTCCAAATATGAGCCGGCATGAACATGATGGCCTCTCAATTATTTCCATCAAATTGGAAATAAAATAAAAATTTCAATTATTGCAGAAGGGCGGTCAAGGTACTGAAAAGTCATGACCTACACATGTTTTAGTGTAATGGTAAATAAATTAAAATTTTATTGCATTTGTGCCCCTCAATTTTTTCATTTTTTTTTACTGTGGGTCATTTGTCATGAACCATGGTTAGGTTCGGTTCAGTGGTTCATGCTTTTGTGGACGAAATGGACAACACGTCAATGATAAAGAGTCGGACCTATATAAAGTTAGCGCAATTGGGTTGATCGTATATATATATATATGCATGCTAGAAAATTCGTTGTGGTAGAGTAACGGACTATCGTCTTAGCGTTGTACGAAAGTTCAACACACACACAAACAAAAGAGAAAACAAACGGTGATAACTCCAGAAGTTTTTATGTGGAAAAACCGTATAGAAGAAAAATAGCGGGGTCTGACCTAGTTGTAAAAATCCACTATAAGTTGATGATTACAGATATCCCCTTTTCCCATAGGCGGGAAAGGGTTACTAGCTTTCTAAGTTACAACGTGGACTGACGAAGTCTAGTCAGCGGTGGTCGACTGAGGTCGGTGGTGATTGACGGTAGTCGACGACAATCGATGATGGTCGGCGGTAGTCGAATGAGGTCAGCGGTGGTCGAAAACAGTCGATGACGGTCGACGGTGGTCGACGGAGGTCAACGGTGATTGGCGGCGGTCAACGGTGGCCGGCGGTGGTCGACAGAGGTCAGCGGTGGTCGTCGACGGTCGCCACCGACGATGACAGAGATGATGTTGGACTTGAACTCTTTCTCAAAGCCTCAAGTTGTATCTTAAGCCCCCTCCCCTCACATGTGAGAGGTGGGGCTCTATTTATAGTGTTCTGGGTGTCATTAATGCAAGAATATGAATCATTTTGATCAAACGGTCCGAATAGCTTCCCTTGATCGGATGGCGTTTGATGGACATTTGAGTGCCTTAATGATTTCAGAATTAAGTGATATTGGGCTTGTTGGATTCTTCTTGTCGAGCAGCTCGATTTGAGTATAAACTTGCCATATTTGATAGTCGTTTGACTTTCCAGATGTATTTATAAATCTTCTAAATGTGATTTAATGAGTTGATGTGAGTTTGATTTGACTTGGATTGGACTAGTTTTTATATTATTAAGTCTGTCTCATCAAACCAGTCAATTTAACTATAAGTTTGCTGAAATTAGAGCTATGGATGACTTTTTATCAAGATTTGAATGTTTCCTGCTTAAAATTTCATCTCGAGATTCATGTCGGATGATGAAAATTTATTGGTGACGTATCAATACACACACACACCACATAATTTTGAAGTATTTACATATTTGATTTTTGCATTTATAAAAATTTAGTGTCATAAATATCTATATAAAAATTAGTATTTTTTCTCTTACAAAGTTAATAATAGTGATCTTTTTTATGTAATGTTGAATCAAGTGTTATGGATGTAATATTAATAAGGTATTTTGAATTCTAAGGGCTTGTTTGAGATTTTATTTATTTATTTATTATTTTATATTTGAGAAGGCATTTGTTTGATGCATTTTCTAAGCATTTTTATTTTTTATTTGAAAATAAATTAATATATATTTAAAAACATTCAAAATATTTATAGATGTTCTGTTTTAAAAAAATAACTACTATTAATAAATAAGTTATATTTCAAAGCAATACATAAAGAAAATCAAATAAAAAATAAAATAAAAGTGATTCCAAACAGCTCATAAGATTATGATTTTTTTCAGATATTTACATATTAATGAGGTATTGAATTATGATTTATTTGAAGTGTAGTATATTATGTCAATTAAAATTTAATATTATTACGTCATCAACAAATTTTCATCATCCATATAGATCTCGAGGCGTGATACTAATCTTGAGCTAATTGTTTAAACAAAAAATATTCCAAATTCAATTAAAAATAATCCGTAACTTCAATTTCAACAAACTTATAGTTAAACTAACGTGATCGATAAAACTAACTCAATGATGACATAATTGATCCAAACTCAGTGAAATCAAATCCAGACCAAACCGTTAAACCATTTTTGGAAGCTTTCGATGCACAATAGAAAATTCAAATAAATTTTAAATTTGACAAACTTTTGGTCAATTCGAGCGCTTCAACAAGATGAGTTATTAAGGCACTTAAATGTCAACACAATGCAGTTGAGAATCTCTTTTGGTTGTGTGATAGAGTGGTCCAAATTACTTTATTATTTGCAAGAAGCCTCTCGAAAACTATAAATAGTGCCCTTTGTTCTTCATGAAAGAGGGGCTTGAACTTGAACTAGAGAAGGCTTGAGATTTGAAGGAGAAAGAGTTGAGGTTGAATGTTTTTCACTGAAGGTCTATCAAATGCCATCCGCTCTTGTAACTGTTGACCACCATCGACCATTACTCCCCGACTTTCATTGACTACCATTGGCCTCCCCCTGCTCATCGCCACTAAGCCCTTTGCAAAGTCACGATGTGTGTCGCAAAATACCAATTGTGCATAGCAATGACCATCTCTGCAGAGCAACAAAGCTATCTATTGAGCAATGCACCCTAAAAAGATGTAACAACTCACCCTGAAGATTGTATAATAATGCCTCAAAGATGATGCAATGCACATACCACATATAGTTCAACAATGCACCACAAAAATGATGCAATGACACACCCTGAATACGGTAAAAAAATGCACCTTGAATGCAATACCTTTATATATATAAGGTGATAGTTGGTTACATAAGGTGATAATTGGAAATTGTAATAGTAGAAATTGGTTGTAGTCTGGGGTTGAAATAGCATCAATTGGCCATAAAGACTATAATTGGAATATGTACTAGTAGTTGGCCACATAGACCTTATTTGTGGGTTGTAATAGCATCAGTCGGTCACATAAGCCGTAGTTGTAAACTGTGGTAATAGTTGGTTACATATTCTATAGTTGAGGGTTGCAATAGCATCAAGTTCACCACAAAGGCCATAGTTGCAAGCAATAGCAATAGGAAGCCATAGAGGCCATAGTTGAGGGCTATTATAGCGTCAGCTGACCACAAATGTCATAATTAAAAGATGTAGTAGTAGTTGACCGCATTAGTCGTACTTGAGGGCTGCAATAACGTGAAGCTCTACTAGTCAAGCTGACCGATTTAACTTTAAACTTGCTGAAATTGAAGCCTTGGATGATTTTGAATTTGAATATGACCATGAGAATCATGCTTGATGATACAAAATTCATTACGATGCGTGATTATGTGTTTTTAAAAATTTGACGGCTGCATACGTAAATAAGAAAGTTTAGGTGTCAGAAATGTAAATAGTTGATGATGTCTATTTACGCATCAATTTTTCAAAAACTTGCTAAAAATGCAAATAATTGTAGTCCTAAGTTTTTTCGCTTACAAACCTTCTACGGCATAAACATGCCTACACAATGAACAAACTCCATTAAAAAGGAGTAAGGGGGCATTTACATACATACCACCCAATTTTTATGTATTTACATACTTAACACCTAAAATTTAATTTTTATATTTATACCACCTAAATCATTCATATCATACAAATAGTAATATCTTTTCGTTAGAAAAAGAAAATGAAATACACCTTTTCATGCGTAGGTAAGATGGTGCATATATGTACAAAATTAAAATTTAGGTGGCAAATATGTAAATACATAAGAATTGAGTGGCATGCATGTAAATCTTCCAGCTATTAAAATAATTAAAAAAATAAGCACGTTGGGTAATTTAATTCTCAAGTTATTCGTTGATTTGGAAATTTAGAACCTTTATGTCAACATCATTTCAACACGTGTCATTTATAAGAAATTTAAAGAGTAGCTGATTGGATCATATCGTAAAAATAAAAAAAATCTAAATAATTACATTTTTCTTTAATAAAATTACAAAAAAAAGCTAAAAATGTCATAATATTCATAGTGCATTTAAATTTAATATTTTTCAGCTGCATGGGCCCGTAAAATTGCGCCAACCAAGAAAGAGTTCGAACCAGGGGTATCTTTGTAATTTTTAAATTTCAAATACTTTATCTTAATTGGCACAATCATTGATAGGGGTGTAAACGAACCGAACACAAACGAACAGAGCTTGTGTTGGTGTTCGGTTCGTTTGAAATTTTNTAATATTTAAATTTCAAATACTTTATCTTAATTGGCACAATCATTGATAGGGGTGTAAACGAACCGAACACAGACGAACAGAGCTTGTGTTGGTGTTTAGTTCGTTTGAAATTTTGGTTGTTTGAAATAAGCTCGTGTTTAAAATTGTTCGTGAAGTCAGTGCTCGTGTTTGTTTCTTAACGAAAGAGCCGAACAGTAGCTGTTAGCGAACGACGAGCCAGTTTGACAACTCTAATATTTATATATANAATTATTAAATTGTATATTCGTCTAAATCTGTAAAAGTATTCGTTGATATCATAGACATATGGGAGCCCATTGATGAGTGTACTTAACTTGNAATAACAATTCAAACACGAACGAACGCATCACTATTCGTGTTTGGTTCGTTTAACTAATCGAATGAAAAAAAATTGTTCACGTTCGTCCATTTACTTATCGAATGAATCGAATACGAACTCATTGACGAACCGAACACAAACTGATTGAGAAAAAAGAACTTTTTGACAGCTCTAATCATTGACAAGTGTCTTAAATAAGGGGCATTTACATACTTAACACACAATTCTTATGTATTTACATATTCCACCCTAAACTTTCATATTTATACACATTGTGCTCTAAATCTTTCATATCATGTAAAAAAAAGTTCTATTTACAATTTCTTAAGAGTAAAATACATATTTTAATGCATAATTGTAAAGCACCAAGGTGGTATTTATGTAAATATAAGAGTTTGGATGTGAGATATGTAAATACATAGGAATTGTGTCCTAGGTATAAATAAAACTACATATACAATGTCTAAATGATGAAAAGCAGAAATAAAATAAAAATAAAAATCATGAATAATGCAATTATAATTCTCATCAAGAGGTAGTAAAATGTGATGAAAGAAGAGGATTAGGGGTTGATTAATGTAGTGTTATTAAGATTATAAAAGCCCAATCTAATCAAATATTGATGCAAGACATAAATCTCAAGAAAACTAATGGGAAAATAGCTTCATATCCTCATTATTACACAATTCATTTGTGAAAGATTTTGTACTTGTAAATATATATTGTGTTTCAGATGGCTGCATCATTTCATGGATTGTTAATTAAGGGTGGTTCGTTTGGGACAGCGGTGCAGCACCGCACCGCAATTTTGCCTGTTTGGGTAAACTATATTTTGACAGCTTTTCAAAAAGTTTCCGCTAAAATCTATGTTTTCCCACCACTCTTTGCTAGCTGTGGTCTGACTTTAAGAAAAAATTGTAATAGATACCATAGTTTTTTTAGCATCAAATTATAATTCAATAGCTTCACAACTATTTTTTAATAAGTTGCAGCTGTCCCAAACATATCCTAAGTCTCAACGCATTCCACTCAATGAGAAGGATTGGTTCGGCAAAAAAATTGTTAGGAGATTGCTTTCTTTTTCATAAACTCCAATAGAGAACTTATAATCTCCTCAAAAATTTTTCTAAGCAATCAAATTGTAAAAACTTCATTTTATCCTAATGATACCCTCATATGGACAAGACCTACGACTTGTCTATTTGAATCCTCATTTAAAGTTATCATCGATGATAATTGTCACCTAGACAATGCACAAAACTAGTATCACCAACCACACAAATCAACTTGAGTTTTGGAGGATTGATTGAATTGATGCTTAGTAAGAAACATTTAATTATGATTTGTGTACTTGCTAAAATCATGAAGAAAATATTGGAAAAGACAAAAAATACAATTTATAAAAATCATGAATAGCTTCTTCCTTTAGTTGATATGTAAGAAATGGGGCTAATTCTATAAAAGTTATAGTCTTTTGAAAGTTTTGAATTGCATACTTCTTAGGATAGGGACTTTGTGTTAGACCAACATTTGGGGTTGTTACTTGTCATCTTGGCCACTTAGACACATACTCTGCAATCACCTTCACATACAATAGAACCACTATTCTTTATTCACCATCATTGTAATTCTCTGCTATGATGTTATTGCAAACATAAATCTCATTGGTGAAAAAAAATAATGGAACATAAAAAAGNCACTTAGACACATACTCTGCAATCACCTTCACATACAATAGAACCACTATTCTTTATTCACCATCATTGTAACTCTCTGCTATGATGTTATTGCAAACATAAATCTCATTGGTGAAAAAAAAAATAAAGGAACATAAAAAAATTACAAAAATGCATTTTATACTCTAAAGGATTAAGTAAATTTAATTTTAACACATTCCAACTCATTTATAGGCATTAGCAAACTTATTTATTTTTCAACAAGTAACTTATTAATAGCTAGATTAACTATTTCTTTAATAATAATATATTATTAATTTATGTGTTAGGGTAAGTTACTTTTCATATGTTTTATTTCCATTTATCACATATCATTACTCACTTCCCCTACTTTTAGTTGTCTAATATTGCAACAATTGCGTTTATGCGGGCACACCATGTTGGTTACTATATGGCAACTAAAACCTGCATCATCATTTTGAGAGTAGAACGTAAATTAAAAAGTATGATCATGTTAAAATTAGGAAGATTACATGGAATTTGATCATAATTCTAAAGTTTCCTTCTATTTTTTCAGAGTATGAAATTTGTAACTTGTTCATAAAAGACAACTAAAATGTACTTTAAATAGATTTAACATGAAATGAAAAAACAATATTATATTATTAGTTTTGAGATATAAAGATTCTTGAAAGGGTTGTTCAGTTAACTTTCCATGATAAGCATACTAATACACTTATGGAAGTCAAGAAAAATAAATGCTATATGATTAACTCTAAATATATTGCTGTAATGAGTGGAAGTATGGAGAGGATCTTAGCTTTTGCTTATATTAATTTTCCACAAAGAATTCATGACATTCACAAGTTGATTTTATAAATGCTTAAAATAGTGATATTTGAAAGGAAACTTTCTAATGTAGATATAGGAAATGCTTTTTAGAAGCAACTAGTGTGTTTGCATTGAACACACTAGGTTTNGGAAGTATGGAGAGGATCTTAGCTTTTGCTTATATTAATTTTCCACAAAGAATTCATGACATTCACAAGTTGCTTTTATAAATGCTTAAAATAGTGATATTTGAAAGGAAACTTTCTAATCTAGATATAGGAAATGCTTTTTAGAAGCAACTAGTGTGTTTGCATTGAACACACTAGGTTCTTATATAAAACATTGCATATATTTACACTAGAAATTTCACTTTCAGTGTAAATATAAAAAATGCTTTTGAAAAGTACTTAGTATGTTTGTCCTTCTTAAATATAAACAATGCATCTTATAATTGCAATAATTTTTTTTTTGTGACATTTTTGTTATCTTGATTAATTGCTATCAAATAATTAGATAATAAATAGAAAATTATTAAATTGTATATTCGTCTAAATCTGTAAAAGTATTCGTTGATATCATAGACATATGGGAGCCCACAAATGAGTGTACTTAACTATTTAATGAGCTTACTTATTAGCTTGTTTGAATACTCATTTGATTAATTTAGGCAAGTGAAAACTCTATTATAAATAATTTTAAATAACTAAGCGTATGAATATATATGAAAGCTTGGCTCGAGCTAAAGCTATAATTGAACAACTTTTCATATGATCAAGTTAAGTTTAATATATACCATGCTTTACTAGACTTAGCTTAGCTTGATTGCCACCCTACCATCTTTCTCTCTTTTTATTCATACTATTGTAGATACATATAATAACATTGGATACCAAAGGACCTCCTTATAAAATGATAAAATACATGAATTACACATCTAATTTTGTAGCCTAGTCTTCTGCTTATTAGGGAACAAGATGGGTATATTTAGCACCTCCAGAGTTGTAAGATNTGAATTACACATCTAATTTTGTAGCCTAGTCTTGTGCTTATTAGGGAACAAGATGGGTATATTTAGCACCTCCAGAGTTGTAAGACGAATAATAGTCGTTCAAAGCTGAGTAGATTTAAGCCGAATAGATTGAAGTGAGTAGAACCCACTAATCTTGAATGACCTTAAATGTTGGTTTGAGATATCTTACTTAATTTTAAGTCGGAAAAACTTACCTATATACTATGTTTTGGTTTAATGGTGGACTTTTTCTTTATGATCATTTATGAAGCAAGTTTTGGATACACTTTAAAATTGTTTAAATTCTAAAGCTATGAGAAAGTAATCTATATAGAATATAATAATTTAATTTTTTATGAATACTAGGCTTATATAATTTTGTAATTAATTTTATTTATTTATTTTCTTAGAATATTTTTGTGGGGTTCTAAATGTGCTTTAATTTTTCATTTTAGAAAGTTCAACATAATCTGATTAGATCTCGAGCCAAGTTAATTAAAAATTAAAGTACTTATTTTTTTTAATGNGTAGAACCCACTAATCTTGAATGACCTTAAATGTTGGTTTGAGATATCTTACTTAATTTTAAGTCGGAAAAATTTACCTATATACTATGTTTTGATTTAATGGTGGACTTTTTCTTTTTGATCATTTATGAAGCAAGTTTTGGATTTGGATACACTTTAAAATTGTTTAGATTATAAAGCTATGAGAAAGTAATCTATATAGAATATAATAATCTATTTTTTTCTCAATACTAGGCTTATATAATTTTGTAATTAATTTTATTCATTTATTTTGTTAGAATATTTTTTTGGGGTTCTAACTGTGCTTTAATTTTTGTTTTAGAAAGTTCAACGTAATCTGATTAGATATCGAGCCCAGTTAATTAAAAAATTAAAAT
>JXCR01122888.1:0-33887 GCA_002079205.1 Phalaenopsis hybrid cultivar | reverse complement strand
CATTTAAAACCCAATTAATCTTGTCATTCGTTCTGTTGAAATTTTTTTATCAGAAGAGGCATACATCCGATCTGCTGAAAATTCATCGGTCGGCCTTCTTAATGGATCATGAGTAGAGATCATCCTATCATTAGGGTGAACTTGAGCTGTCAGGTAAATGGTGTATCACTGTAATCTACGGACAACTTTTTTGAATAAGGGGTCTTCTCAGACGGTCAGAAAGTTGTTTTGCACACATTTTTGTGAAGAATTCTATAATTGGCTGAGGGAACTAGTCACGTTCAACTGCACCTTGGATTAGATGCTTTCCCCTCATTAGTCCATATGTGCTTCCATTCAGTCTGCATAACATTCCAATCAAAGAAAATGACGCTTGACATTTATGTATTTTGGCAATCCTGTACACTGTCATTTAGTGTTCTTAATAAGATATTTTGAATTTTCTCAAAATTCATGCGATCATATTTTTGATATATAGACAGAATCCAAAAACACTGATTAAATTTATTTTACAATTAATGAAATACTTTTAATGTGTATTAAAATTCCAGGACATTTTTTTTAGAAATGTTGTGCATCTAAAACTCAACTATATTGTTTACATAAACGATATAAAATTTTAAATAAAATCAAATAAATTTATATAATAGTACATAATATTAGAGATTTAAACAAAATATGAAAGATTATATGCATATAAGCATTGCATAATCATTAACTAACAATATTAAATTATGTTTAGAGAAGTTTAAACTATACATTTCTCTCTACATATAAATCTTAAACTATATGTTATGGCCTTATGGGCAATTTTACTCCTATTTTAAAAATCTAAAAGAAAATTCATTTAGTTAGCATACTTTATCATGTATTTTTGTTAAACCTTATAAAGAATAAAATGCATATTATTCACTATACATGAATTAATCAACCCCTTTCAATGATATAAATACAATGACATAAATAAAATAAAATAAAAAAACATCCAAAAGTTAAAATATGAAATTAGCTAAAGGATATATTAAGATTTAGTGATTGATTAAATAAAAACATAAATAAATAAATAACACATAAATATAATGAAATTTTAAACATAGAAGATTTTATGCTTTAGGCTCAAAACATAGCTGAATAAACCCAAAATTTTAAAAACCATTTAGAAAAACAAGCTGAAAAAAAAAAAAGAAAAAAAATTGCGTCCGGACGCAAGCAGCATCCGGACAACGAACGCGATTCACCAGAGGGGCAGAAAAGAAAAAAAAGCCCTCACCCAGTGTATCACATATGTTGTGCACACGCTGCTTGCATCCAGGCTCCAAACGCAATATTTTCTCGGAAAAAAAAAATTTCTATTAGTTTAACATCAATGGAAAAAAAATGTTGCATCTGAATTACTACTTGCATAGGCATGTCTATTTGCTGAGGTAAACCAGTTGAAGAAATGTGCACAAAATGCACATAAATTAATAGTCCATCAAATCCTCTATGTATTAAACCTAATTACAACTCTGCAAAAAATTATTCACATAAATCATTAAGTTTCTGAATTTTTTTCTTTTTTACCTGCCCACTTTTGCAATTGCAAAATTATGCATCTAAAACCTCTTCCTGCTGCTCTTATGAGCTATCTGGAACTTATCACTCAATAGCTACATAAAGACCCAAACTTCATAAAATCTGGAAGCTGATATATCATTTGTGCTGATGNTTTTTCTTTTTTACCTGCCCACTTTTGCAATTGCAAAATTATGCATCTAAAACCTCTTCCTGCTGCTCTTATCAGCTATCTGGAACTTATCACTCAATAGCTACATAAAGACCCAGACTTCATAAAATCTGGAAGCTGATACATCATTTGTGCTGATAAGTTCAATTTGTATAATTGTGCTCTATCAACAACTTACCTATAGGACATAGTACACTGCTTGAAGTTTAGAAGCTTTATCTAATCTCTTGGCAATGAGTTCTGCCGAGTTAACTCGTATTCTGGCACTTGATTGTCGTTGTTCTTTGGACGAGTCGAACATAAGAAGAAGAACGAAGCCGTGTATATAGAGATGTGCCATAAACTGAAAGGTATTAGAAAAGCAGAAAGAATATTATCAGTTTTGAGAAATTATGTNTGTTCTTTGGACGAGTCGAACATAAGAAGAAGAACGAAGCCGTGTATATGGAGATGTGCCATAAACTGAAAGGTATTAGAAAAGCAGAAAGAATATTATCAGTTTTGAGAATATATGAGCATGTTAAACATGCAAAGTAATGAGAATTAAGTGTAACTGATATGCTTGTGAAACATAGAAGAAACATATTTGGTCGCACAGAATAATGATCAAATTCATATTAAGTCATGCGTGATGAATGTAAAATATACAGAGATATGCAATCATAATATAGAAGCCACTGAATAGAGAGCAACATTAGAAATTTGAAATTTGTTATATTTTTACATGACAATAGCAAATTTGTATATTATATTCGTACATAACAATAGAAATGATAGAATCACCTTTAAAAAAACTAGAAAAAAAATATTTTTTCCATAATATATGGTTTTAAGTTGNATTTGAAATTTGTTATATTTTTACATGACAATAGCAAATTTGTATATTATATTCGTACATAACAATAGAAATTATAGAATCACCTTAAAAAAAACTAGAAAAAAAATCTTTTTTCCATAATATATGGTTTTAAGTTTTTGTCTGAATTGATTTCCACCATTCTAATTTAGGATAATAATTTCTAACCTGAGATTATTATATTCTTGTTGCATGATTTTCTGCATCATATATTAAATCCGAATTACAAATTCTAGACCTTAAGATGTCCTATAAATTAACTAGAAGCCGTAGACCATTGAAAGCGATACCTCCCNCATTCTAATTTAGGATAATAATTTCTAACCTGAGATTATTATATTCTTGTTGCATGATTTTCTGCATCATATGTTAAATCCGAATTACAAATTCTAGACCTTAAGATGTGCTATAAATTAACTAGAAGCCGTAGACCATTGAAAGCGATACCTCCCATCACAAGTCTCTCTCTACAGAAGTAATGGGAGGAAAAAATTCACATGAAACTTTACACAGCAAAGAACATTATAACATCAAATATTACAACATAATACACGACAATAATTTGGATAGCGTTAATCTTTAACAAAAATAAATAAATAAATAAATAATAATAATAATAATCACATACCTATGCCAAAACCAGTAGTTTCTGTTGGTTTCTAATGTCCAGCTTGTTCCAGCAAGAGCCAATCCAATAAAACCAAGAAATATGAACGGCCAGCGGAATCTTTTTAGCAGTGTGTTAATTAAATTCCAGCACCATCTCTTAATACTTTGCCAACTGTAACATAGTCAGAATGTTCCGTAAAAACATGAATGAATTGATCAGGAATATCACATTACACGCTAAGGTTAGTAGCAAGTAATATAGCAATTTTGCATCTATGTACTGTGGATTTTATCCTTGCAGTATAAGGTTTATTGCCTTTTGTTGAAAGGAGCCAAGTTGGAGGCAGAGAAAATTGTCAAAATGGTTCCTTGACTTATTGTAGCGAGCAATTTTAAAATCCAGCNAGAATGTTCCATAAAAACATGAATGAATTGATCAGGAATATCACATTACACGCTAAGGTTAGTAGTAAGTAATATAGCAATTTTGCATCTATGTACTGTGGATTTTATCCTTGCAGTATAAGGTTTATTGCCTTTTGTTGAAACGAACCAAGTTGGAGGCAGAGAAAATTGTCAAAATGGTTCCTTGACTTTTTGTAGCGAGCAATTTTAAAATCCAGCCTATAATAGAGCTCATTTAGTGCCCAGACTCTTTTAACGAGGGTTTAAATAGTTTTCTTTTGAGACTATTTTAGTCCATAATAAAAGAGTCTGGAGACTATGGGGCAGCTTGTGCTTATCATGGTAAGCAACTTATCCTGAAACGCGGCCCGCGGGTAGCTCATAGGATTCGACCCGCGGTCTGCTTTTAGTGTAAAAACCCAACCGTGTTTTCGGATAAGCTGCCGAAACGTGTTTTCCAAACGGTGAGNCATAATAAAAGAGTCTGGAGACTATGGGGCAGCTTGTGCTTATCATGGTAAGCAACTTATCCTGAAACGCGGACCCGCGGTCTGCTTTTAGTGTAAAACCCCAACCGTGTTTTCGGATAAGCTGCCGAAACGTGTTTTCCAAACGGTGAAACGGCATTTTGAAAATGCCGCCCGCACTTTTAAGCTGCCCCAAACGGGACCTAAATTAAGACCATTATAGATCTTGAGATTAAAATGACCCATTACAAATAGTCGAGGGACAATTTTGGCAATATACTTGATGAAGGCATGATACTAATAAAAGATCACAGAATATACTAATGATTATTCAAATGATATTAAAGGTGTTTGGGGACTAAATTAGCACCTATTACAGAGTCCAAGTCTAAAATGACCCACTATAAAAAATCAAGGGACCATTTTGACAATATACTTGGTGAAGGCATAATATTAATAAGNACGGCATTTTGAAAATGCCGCCCGCACTTTTAAGCTGCCCCAAACGGGACCTAAATTAAGACCATTATAGATTTTGAGATTAAAATGACCCATTACAAATAGTCGAGGGACAATTTTGGCAGTATACTTGATGAAAAGGCATGATACTAATAAAAGATCACAGAATATACTAATGATTATTCAAATGATATTAAAAGTGTTTGGGGACTAAATTAGCACCTATTACAGAGTCCAAGTCTAAAATGACCCACTATAAAGAATCAAGGGACCATTTTGACAATATACTTGGTGAAGGCATAATATTAATAAANAGAAATTATGATACAAAAATGGTTTCAATTTAGTCCCTTGACTATTCAAAATTGACCTCAATTAGATTTTCGTTAGAAATTATGATACAAAAATTATTTCAATTTTTAGTCCCTTGACTATACAAAATTAATCTAAACTCAGTCTCTAGGAATCAATTAAGATCAATTTTCAATAATCAGGAGACCAAATTGAAACACTACAAAACACTACGATTAAATTGGCCACATCTGAAGAGCCAAGGGACCATTTTGTGATTCAACTACCGGCTAAATTGACAAGAGACATTCTCAACAAAGATGTATATTGAAAGATTTTACAAAAAGCTACAAATTGTTGCTAGTGTTGCAAGACTTTTCACCATTTTAATAATGCATTTAATTCATTAAGAGACAGAAGATGATCTTGGAGTCAATTTTTAAATTGAAAATATTTTTCTTTATTTTTCTTCGAAAAAGTTAAGTAGTCATCCCACCTTGTTTGCACAGCTCAATGTACACAATCATTAATTTGCAGAATAACTAGCATGGAAATCATGAAAATATCAAAGAGTAAGCATGTTTTTGCATTATGTGCTGTGACAAGGTAGATTTACTAATGCAGACAGTGTAGAGAAGATAATTCATGACTATTAGTGCAATATTAACTCGAAAAAAAAAAGAATCCCATAATGGAGAGATTTATAATTTTCACTCATTCGTTCATCCGTGCGAACTAACAGAATTTTCGTGAGTCTACCAAGATAGAATATTATTCTGATGAAAAGCAATTGTAGTGTATTGCTGCATTCTACATAAATATTATTTTACATGTTCAGTCTCCAAACTCATTTTTTTAAATGCAAATAAAAGATATAGAAACACAGCACTTTACACAATAATTTGAGGAGATTAATTGACCCAATGACATGAAAATGGTTGGCTTAAAAAAAGCCTCATGAATTCAGGACAGTACACAATTTTGAATTTCCCTGAACAGTGCAAAAATGATCCTGACATACACTTATGAGTGTGAGAATCACTGGAAAGCAACATAATAAATATTCTAGAGATTTGCCCAAAATGACAAAGGTATCAAAATGGGTTTATTTAGTTTTGGGGATCTGATTTTCTATGGGTGCAATCCCCTATGATTAATGATATCTTGAATGAAAGGTTTGAGAGCCCTCAATTAAGTACATTCAAATTTTTTATTTTAATTCATCACAAAAGAGTCCTAAGATTGCTGTTCCATCCAAAAAGAAGAATGACCAAAAGGGCTAAGCAACATGTACAAAAGACAGCAGACACAACAACAAGATAGACATAATGACACCATCGATGATGAGTAAAATAAATGGGTCATATGATTTGAATGAGAATTGCCCCACAAAGAGTCAAGTAACTCAATATTGACCTATAAGAAGGAAAGTTAAAGAGAGATCCCTGTTAAGTAGATGGGCACAAAATCCTTGAATGACCAAGGAAAATGCTCGAGGGAGAACCGACCTAATACTTGGTAAACACTCTCCCTAAAAACTTAATCGTGGAAAAATGGGCATCACAAAGGCTGACAACAACACATACATATTAGAAAAAATGCATTTTAACTACAACTAAATGATTTCAAAATCATGTCATTAAATTTCAAAATAATGCAAGAAAGGCCAGGACAAAAGAGGATGAAAGATAGGTAGATCTTATAATCTCGCCATACATGTTTATCTCACGAAAAACAATTCTTTTAAGCATCATGCTTGCCCATATAAAAATGAATTTGCACAATTCCCTCTCCCGAGTCGAACAAGTTTGACCAAGCTCGTGATGACTAGCCTTGTCATGCTTGTTTAACCCAATGACTCCATAAAAAGCAGCGATTATGACTAAAGCCCCCTGTCTAAGATGATTTGCGGTCAAATGACATCATTATATTATGATCATGACTGCAACACGTATGTTCCCCAATAACTTTCTATCATTTGAGTTTTGAACCATAATGATACAATTAATTTGCATAAAGTATTCTGTTAGCTAAAATCAACTTAAATTTGTCCCCCCCCCTTAGACAAACATCCACTCAAATCTACAATGATCCCTGGGACAACACAACTCATGGTTGCTAACAAGGATCTTTCAGTCGGATAAATCGACTAACNGACCTCAAAATTAGTTTTTTGTTAGAAATTATGATACAAAAATGGTTTCAATTTAGTCCCTTGACTATTCAAAATTGACCTCAATTAGATTTTCGTTAGAAATTATGATACAAAAATTATTTCAATTTTTAGTCCCTTGACTATACAAAATTAATCTAAACTCAGTCTCTAGGAATCAATTAAGATCAATTTTCAATAATCAGGAGACCAAATTGAAACACTACAAAACACTACGATTAAATTGGCCACATCTGAAGAGCCAAGGGACCATTTTGTGATTCAACTACCGGCTAAAATGACAAGAGACATTCTCAACAAAGATGTATATTGAAAGATTTTACAAAAGAGCTACAAATTGTTGCTAGTGTTGCAAGATTTTTCACCATTTTAATAATGCATTTAATTCATTAAGAGACAGAAGATGATCTTGGAGTCAATTTTTAAATTGAAAATATTTTTCTTTATTTTTCTTCGAAAAAGTTAAGTAGTCATCCCACCTTATTTGCACAGCTCAATGTACACAATTTGCAGAATAACTAGCATGGAAATCATAAAAATATCAAAGAGTAAGCATGTTTTTGCATTATGTGCTGTGACAAGGTAGATTTACTAATGCAGACAGTGTAGAGAAGATAATTCATGACTATTAGTGCAATATTAACTCAAAAAAAAAAAAGAATCCCATAATGGAGAGATTTATAATTTTCACTCATTCATTCATCCGTGCGAACTAACAGAATTTTCGTGAGTCTACCAAGATAGAATATTATTCTGATGAAAAGCAATTGTAGTGTATTGTTGCATTCTACACAAATATTATTTTACATGTTCAGTCTCCAAACTCATTTTTTTAAATGCAAATAAAAGATATAGAAACANACTTCTGAAAATTTGACCCGGAACAACAAACATAAAGCTCTCAACACATTAAGGAGAGTCTAGGGCATCAAATTTTCGGAACACAGATTTTTGGCGACTCTAGCGAGGAAAGGTTCTGTTTCAATCTTTGGCTAGTAATATATTTGATTTAATAATAGCTTAAAGTTGATAAATGATAAATGAAAAGCTAAAATTGCCTTTATATTTTGTAATTATTTGAAAGATGAGTAAATTTTGTTTAGTGAGCATCGAGGCATGACAATTGGATCTCAATTCCAATAATTGTCACCAAAAGGTCTCAATTGTAAAACAAATATTATCTAGTGAGCATCGATGTATAACACTTAAATTTTGATAATCTAAGAATCTACTATCAAAAGGCCCCAACTAAAAAATAAATATTATATGTTATGTTGATTCTTATATTTTGATGATCTAAGATATGTTATCAAAATATCCCAATGGAAAAAATTAATCATCTGGTGAACATCGAGGTATAAACCGTGGATCTTAATCTGGGAATCTACCGTAGAAAAATCCCAACAGAAAGGCAAGCTCTAAGTCATATAAGGGAGCATTCATACCCGCAACCAATTAAAAGATCATAAATGAGTTAAAAGGATAGCTCAAGTGGTGATATAAAACAATCTTTTTGGAGTCAATAAAAATAAGCCCTTAATCCTAAAAAATAATAATATGAAAAGCTAGAGTGCACAAGATTTTCAAAGTTATCATAGAAGAGCTTAATGAAGAGAATATGTTAAAAATTTATAGAGATTTAGACCAACAAAGCACCAATCAGGAAGCTACTATCTTTCATCTGATATGATAGCTCAAGATTCATGAAGATGAAATGATCAGAGAAAGATTTTGCATGACATCAAATTTATAGTCTCAAAGGCCTGCCTTTAACAATATCATTCAAAGATGGGCTTTGAAGAAGGCGCATTGATGAATCTCCTAATAGTCGACACCTTGAAAAACCTACTAAGAGATCCCATTATCAACAAACATTAACCACACGGGTGGAGGGATTATCAAATTAATGTCAGCAAGATATGACTCTAATCATCCTCACTCTCAAAATATATCCAAAGCAATCAAATAGAGATGTATCTTTAATCTTCGCCGATGGGAGGATTATTGAATTCGAGCTGACATAGAAAAATTTCAGTAGAGGGATCATCAAACCTAAAGTTTATAGAAAATTTGAACATAACTTGAAAGGTTTGTGTCATCGAGAAGGCATATAGAGAAAAGTTTGCCAACTCATCAACCTAAATAGTCAACGATTAATATTATCAATTAATGACCAATGTTTAAGAGACATTACACATAGCATCCTAGTCAAAGCTATTATCAAAANGATCTAAGATATGTTATCAAAATATCCCAATGGAAAAAATTAATCATCTGGTGAACATCGAGGTATAAACCGGGGATCTTAATCTGGGAATCTACCGTAGACAAATCCCAACAGAAAGGCAAGCTCTAAGTCATATAAGGGAGCATTCATACCCGCAACCAATTAAAAGATCATAAATGAGTTAAAAGGATAGCTCAAGTGGTGATATAAAACAATCTTTTTGGAGTCAATAAAAGTAAGCCCTTAATCCTAAAAAATAATAATATGAAAAGCTAGAGTGCACAAGATTTTCAAAGTTATCATAGAAAGAGCTTAATGGAGAGAATATGTTAAAAATTTATAGAGATTTAGACCAACAAAGCACCAATCAGGAAGCTACTATCTTTCATCTGATATGATAGCTCAAGATTCATGAAGATGAAATGATCAGAGAAAGATTTTGCATGACATCAAATTTATAGTCTCAAAGGCCTGCCTTTAACAATATCATTCAAAGATGGGCTTTGAAGAAGGCGCATTGATGAATCTCCTAATAGTCGACACCTTGAAAAACCTACTAAGAGATCCCATTATCAACAAACATTAACCACACGGGTGGAGGGATTATCAAATTAATGTCAGCAAGATATGACTCTAATCATCCTCACTCTCAAAATATATCCAAAGCAATCAAATAGAGATGTATCTTTAATCTTCGCCGATGGGAGGATTATTGAATTCGAGCTGACATAGAAAAATTTCAGTAGAGGGATCATCAAACCTAAAGTTTATAGAAAATTTGAACATAACTTGAAAGGTTTGTNGGTCAAATGGATGACAAACTCTAACAAGCCGAGATGTGGCCGAGGTTCTGGATTTTCTCATTATACAACAAGCCAAGGCCATAGTGAAGAGCCATGTTTCTCAGTTTGACAATGATAAAGCACAAGTCTATCTATTGCTTAGAGTTTAGGACTTAAACTGAGGTCAGAATCAACTAGTCAAGATGTGACCGAGTTTTAGGCTTATCTTTTCACTCAACAAGCCAAGGTCGTAGTAAAGAGTCCCGTTTGTCAATCAAATGACAACAAAAGTACAAGTCTATTAAACTTAATAAGGTCAAATGATCTCGATTCATCAAATTTTCTCAACTGCTTGACAGATCTAGACAAACTAAAAATGATCCTCGCTGAAGAACAAAATCTAATTGAGCTTGAAGTCATCATCAAGTTGCATATCATCTTTCTTCAAATTATCTAATTAAGCATTACGCACAGATAAAAGGAACTTTACTCTTCCGAAAAAAGTCTGATAAAATGTGAAGCATAGGATCAAAGAAGCTAGCTCAATCGTCATGTCAAAATAAAGGCTAGCGACATACTTCTTTGCAATCAAGACCAAGGGGACACCTAAATTTTGGGTTGACATCGAGTTCAGGATCGAGATTCCCAAATATATTTTATATTTGGTATTCAGGTCGATATCATGTCAAATACGAGTCCCCCAATTGAATATTTTGTAACGTCCCATTTTATTACCAGGAAGAGGAATCAAAAGTGTCGAATACAGTGGAAGAAGCGATGAGTCAGACAGTCATAGCGGGAGAGAAGAAATGAGAAAATTGAAATCGAAGAGGGAGTATCCCGCCTATTGAAATACGGTTGTCGAGAACCTTGTTGGCTTCCGCGAGACCGATTTAAAGAGCTCTCATCGTCAATCTACTAGGGTTTCGCCGGTGTTCTAGCGCTAGAAGGTTATTGTCAAAGCTAGGGTTTCGTCAATTCGTGTAATACTGTATGATTTGTGCTATTTGACAATGNAACCATAATGATACAATTAATTTGCATAAAGTATTCTGTTAGCTAAAATCAACTTAAATTTGTCCCCCCCCCTTAGACAAACATCCACTCAAATCTACAATGATCCCTGGGACAACACAACTCATGGNATTTGAATGAGAATTGCCCCACAAAGAGTCAAGTAACTCAATATTGACCTATAAGAAGGAAAGTTAAAGAGAAATCCCTGTTAAGTAGATGGGCACAAAATCCTTGAGTGACCAAGGAAAATGCTCGAGGGAGAACCGACCTAATACTTGGTAAACACTCTCCCTAAAAACTTAATCGTGGAAAAATGGGTATCACAAAGGCTGACAACAACACATACATATTAGAAAAAAATGCATTTTAACTACAACTAAATGATTTCAAAATCATGTCATTAAATTTCAAAATAATGCAAGAAAGGCCAGGACAAAATAGGATGAAAGATAGGTAGATCTTATAATCTCGCCATACATGTTTATCTCACGAAAAACAATTCTTTTAAGCATCATGCTCGCCCATATAGAAATGAATTTGCACAATTCCCTCTCCCGAGTCGAACAAGTTTGACCAAGCTCGTGATGACTAGCCTTGTCATGCTTGTTTAACCCAATGACTCCATAAAAAGCAGCGATTATGACTAAAGCCCCCTGTCTAAGATGATTTGCGGTCAAATGACATCATTATATTATGATCATGACTGCAACACGTATGTTCCCCAATAACTTTCTATCATTTGAGTTTTGAACCATAATGATACAATTAATTTGCATAAAGTATTCTGTTAGCTAAAATCAACTTAAATTTGTCCCCCCCCCTTAGACAAACATCCACTCAAATCTACAATGATCCCTGGGACAACACAACTCATGGTTGCTAACAAGGATCTTTCAGTCGGATAAATCGACTAACTTCTCTGAATAAGTACATCAGGAACCACAATGACCCAAGACGACAAAATCACGGGATCACGATCGACTTTGTTATCATGTCCCCCACTATCTGCATTAAGCTCAATGTGATAAATTGATCAATCGAAAAACCTAAAGACTGTTGCTACTACACGATGAATATTTAAAGCTAAATGACTACCCTTAATCAAAAGTGATCTCTTATTATCAGGAGGGATAATTAACCATAGAAGCTTGCACCTATGGGAAAACTCGAACCCCCAATAAAAAATTCCTAGAAAAATGAGGGGGAAATATCTGAGTAGTGTCTTATTTATAATCTAATCAGACTTCTGAAAATTTGACCCGGAACAACAAACATAAAGCTCTCAACACATTAAGGAGAGTCCAGGGCATCAAATTTTCGGAGCACATAGATTTTTGGCGACTCTAGCGAGGAAAGGTTCTGTTTCAATCTTTGGCTAGTAATATATTTGATTTAATAATAGCTTAAAGATGATAAATGATAAATGAAAAGCTAAAATTGCCTTTATATTTTGTAATTATTTGAAAGATGAGTAAATTTTGTTTAGTGAGGATCGAGGCATGACACTTGGATCTCAATTCCAATAATTGTCACCAAAAGGTCTCAATTGTAAAACAAATATTATCTAGTGAGCATCGATGTATAACACTTAAATTTTGATAATCTAAGAATCTACTATCAAAAGGCCCCAACTAAAAAATAAATATTATATGTTATGTTGATTCTTATATTTTGATGATCTAAGATATGTTATCAAAATATCCCAATGGAAAAAATTAATCATCTGGTGAACATTGAGGTATAAACCGTGGATCTTAATCTGGGAATCTACCGTAGAAAAATCCCAACAGAAAGGCAAGCTCTAAGTCATATAAGGGAGCATTCATACCCGCAACCAATTAAAAGATCATAAATGAGTTAAAAGGATAGCTCAAGTGGTGATATAAAACAATCTTTTTGGAGTCAATAAAAATAAGCCCTTAATCCTAAAAAATAATAATATGAAAAGCTAGAGTGCACAAGATTTTCAAAGTTATCATAGAAGAGCTTAATGAAGAGAATATGTTAAAAATTTATAGAGATTTAGACCAACAAAGCACCAATCAGGAAGCTACTATCTTTCATCTGATATGATAGCTCAAGATTCATGAAGATGAAATGATCAGAGAAAGATTTGGCATGACATCAAATTTATAGTCTCTAAGGCCTGCCTTTAACAATATCATTCAAAGATGGGCTTTGAAGAAGGCGCATTGATGAATCTCCTAATAGTCGACACCTTGAAAAACCTGCTAAGAGATCCCATTATCAACAAACATTAACCACAAGGGTGGAGGGATTATCAAATTAATGTCAGCAAGATATGACTCTAATCATCCTCACTCTCAAAATATATCCAAAGCAATCAAATAGAGATGTATCTTTAATCTTCGCCGATGGGAGGATTATTGAATTCGAGCTGACATAGAAAAATTTCAGTAGAGGGATCATCAAACCTAAAGTTTATAGAAAATTTGAACATAACTTGAAAGGTTTGTGTCATCGAGAAGGCATATAGAGAAAAGTTTGCCAACTCATCAACCTAAATAGTCAACGATTAATATTATCAATTAATGACCAATGTTTAAGAGACATTACACATAGCATCCTAGTCAAAGCTATTATCAAAATTTCTTCAAGAAAAGAAGAATACATGCTCTATTCCAACACAAGTGTAATATTTCATTAAAATTTTATCTTATGATACGAGAACGTATTTCAAAATTACCATGAAGTTTCCCCTCCAAGATATGGGACATTTTTTTAGTTTAGTTATGCTGAAACCATGCTCTAAGCCGAAATCCTTAAAAAGACCCAAGCATTCCTAGGATTTCTTTTGCAAGATGGGCCTACTCAATCATCTAGGTCAACATCGCACTAAATATCAAGATCCCTAGATATATCTACTAAGCATTGAAATCACCTCTTCACGAAACAAGGGGGATAGTCATTCGAGGTGGCACTGAGCTACACATTAAAGCCTTTCATCCATGTTGATATCGCGCTCATGGTCGAGATCCTTAGATATAGAGTAAAATTGTTCCTTTTTGCTAGATGAGGGACAAACATTTCAAAAATTCTTACGCATTCAAGTTAATATCATGCCCAAGGCTGAGACTATTGAGCACCTTGAACATTAATGACCCTTTATCAGGCAAGGAGCCCATTCTTTTGGGTAAATATCAAACTCAAAGCCGAGATTTCCAAGCCAAAAGTGTCAACAATACTCCTAACACCAAGATCTTCCTCCATGTAGGTTGATATCATATTTATTGTCAAGATCCCTTAGTAACTTGGGTACCATCGTCCTTATGTTGAGATCCCTGAGAAGATGTTCAAGTTTTCAATGATAAAGTTGTGTTCAGCTTGACAATATAAAAATAACAAGTTTCGAATAAAATGTACAAAATGATTCTAAAGGTCGGAGGTTCGTCTTCAAACATCATTAATATTTCAATTGTCAAGCAAAAAAAATCTATTAAAATCCACAAGCTTCATCCAGTTAAGTTGGAAAAGCATAAATCCTCTTATGCTCAAGTCTAAAACTCATATGGCTAAGTTGCTGGCTTTTATTTTTACTCAACAAGCTAAGGCCGTAGTAAAGAGCTCCGTTTGCCAGTTTGATGACAACAAAACACAAGACTAACTTCTCAAATCTAGGACTCGAACAGAGGTTAAACTCAACAAGTCGAGATATGACCAAGTTGTTAGCTTTTCTCTGCACTCAACAAGTCAATGCTGTAGTGAAGAGCCTCATTTGGCAATCCGACGATAACAAAATAAAAGACTATTTACTGCTCAACTATAGGGGTCAAATGGATGACAAACTCTAACAAGCCGAGATGTGGCCGAGGTTCTGGATTTTCTCATTATACAACAAGCCAAGGCCATAGTGAAGAGCCATGTTTCTCAGTTTGACAATGATAAAGCACAAGTCTATCTATTGCTTAGAGTTTAGGACTTAAACTGAGGTCAGAATCAACTAGTCAAGATGTGACCGAGTTTTAGGCTTATCTTTTCACTCAACAAGCCAAGGTCGTAGTAAAGAGTCCCGTTTGTCAATCAAATGACAACAAAAGTACAAGTCTATTAAACTTAATAAGGTCAAATGATCTCGATTCATCAAATTTTCTCAACTGCTTGACAGATCTAGACAAACTAAAAATGATCCTCGCTGAAGAACAAAATCTAATTGAGCTTGAAGTCATCATCAAGTTGCATATCATCTTTCTTCAAATTATCTAATTAAGCATTACGCACAGATAAAAGGAACTTTACTCTTCCGAAAAAAGTCTGATAAAATGTGAAGCATAGGATCAAAGAAGCTAGCTCAATCGTCATGTCAAAATAAAGGCTAGCGACATACTTCTTTGCAATCAAGACCAAGGGGACATCTAAATTTTGGGTTGACATCGAGTTCAGGATCGAGATTCCCAAATATATTTTATATTTGGTATTCGGGTCGATATCATGTCAAATATGAGTCCCCCAATTGAATATTTTGTAACGTCCCATTTTATTACCAGAAAGAGGAATCAAAAGTGTCGAATCAGTGGAAGAAGCGATGAGTCAGACAGTCATAGCGGGAGAGAAGAAATGAGAAAATTGAAATCGAAGAGGGAGTATCCCGCCTAGTGAAATACGGTTGTCGAGAACCTTGTTGGCCTCCGCGAGACCGATTTAAAGAGCTCTCATCGTCAATCTACTAGGGTTTCGTCGGTGTTCTAGCGCTAGAAGGTTATTGTCGAAGCTAGGGATTCGTCAATTCGCGTAATACTGTATGATTTGTGCTATTTGACAATGAATTCGTTTAATCAGCATCCACTTGTAAGTATTNGATGTTCAAGTTTTCAATGATAAAGTTGTGTTCAGCTTGACAATATAAAAATAACAAGTTTCGAATAAAATGTACAAAATGATTCTAAAGGTCGGAGGTTCGTCTTCAAACATCATTAATATTTCAATTGTCAAGCAAAAAAAATCTATTAAAATCCACAAGCTTCATCCAATTAAGTTGGAAAAGCATAAATCCTCTTATGCTTAAGTCTAAAACTCCTATGGCTAAGTTGCTGGCTTTTATTTTTACTCAACAAGCTAAGGCCGTAGTAAAGAGCTCCGTTTGCCAGTTTGATGACAACAAAACACAAGACTAACTTCTCAAATCTAGGACTCGAACAGAGGTTAAACTCAACAAGTCGAGATATGACCAAGTTGTTAGCTTTTCTCCGCACTCAACAAGTCAATGCTGTAGTGAAGAGCCTCATTTGGCAATCCGACGATAACAAAATACNAACATCATTAATATTTCAATTGTCAAGCAAAAAAAATCTATTAAAATCCACAAGCTTCATCCAGTTAAGTTGGAAAAGCATAAATCCTCTTATGCTCAAGTCTAAAACTCATATGGCTAAGTTGCTGGCTTTTATTTTTACTCAACAAGCTAAGGCCGTAGTAAAGAGCTCCGTTTGCCAGTTTGATGACAACAAAACACAAGACTAACTTCTCAAATCTAGGACTCGAACAGAGGTTAAACTCAACAAGTCGAGATATGACCAAGTTGTTAGCTTTTCTCTGCACTCAACAAGTCAATGCTGTAGTGAAGAGCCTCATTTGGCAATCCGACGATAACAAAATAAAAGACTATTTACTGCTCAACTATAGGGGTCAAATGGATGACAAACTCTAACAAGCCGAGATGTGGCNAAACATAATGATACAATTAATTTGCATAAAGTATTCTGTTAGCTAAAATCAACTTAAATTTGTCCCCCCCCCAGACAAACATCCACTCAAATCTACAATGATCCCTGGGACAACACAACTCATGANTGATGAATCTCCTAATAGTCGACACCTTGAAAAACCTGCTAAGAGATCCCATTATCAACAAACATTAACCACACGGGTGGAGGGATTATCAAATTAATGTCAGCAAGATATGACTCTAATCATCCTCACTCTCAAAATATATCCAAAGCAATCAAATAGAGATGTATCTTTAATCTTCGCCGATGGGAGGATTATTGAATTCGAGCTGACATAGAAAAATTTCAGTAGAGGGATCATCAAACCTAAAGTTTATAGAAAATTTGAACATAACTTGAAAGGTTTGTGTCATCGAGAAGGCATATAGAGAAAAGTTTGCCAACTCATCAACCTAAATAGTCAACGATTAATATTATCAATTAATGAACAATGTTTAAGAGACATTACACATAGCATCCTAGTCAAAGCTATTATCAAAATTTCTTCAAGAAAAGAAGAATACATGCTCTATTCCAACACAAGTGTAATATTTCATTAAAATTTTATCTTATGATACGAGAACGTATTTCAAAATTACCATGAAGTTTCCCCTCCAAGATATGGGACATTTTTTTAGTTTAGTTATGCTGAAACCATGCTCTAAGCCGAAATCCTTAAAAAGACCCAAGCATTCCTAGGATTTCTTTTGCAAGATGGGCCTACTCAATCATCTAGGTCAACATCGCACTAAATATCAAGATCCCTAGATATATCTACTAAGCATTGAAATCACCTCTTCACGAAACAAGGGGGATAGTCATTCGAGGTGGCACTGAGCTACACATTAAAGCCTTTCATCCATGTTGATATCGCGCTCATGGTCGAGATCCTTAGATATAGAGTAAAATTGTTCCTTTTTGCTAGATGAGGGACAAACATTTCAAAAATTCTTACGCATTCAAGTTAATATCATGCCCAAGGCTGAGACTATTGAGCACCTTGAACATTAATGACCCTTTATCAGGCAAGGAGCCCATTCTTTTGGGTAAATATCAAACTCAAAGCCGAGATTTCCAAGCCAAAAGTGTCAACAATACTCCTAACACCAAGATCTTCCTCCATGTAGGTTGATATCATATTTATTGTCAAGATCCCTTAGTAACTTGGGTACCATCGTCCTTATGTTGAGATCCCTGAGAAGATGTTCAAGTTTTCAATGATAAAGTTGTGTTCAGCTTGACAATATAAAAATAACAAGTTTCGAATAAAATGTACAAAATGATTCTAAAGGTCGGAGGTTCGTCTTCAAACATCATTAATATTTCAATTGTCAAGCAAAAAAAATCTATTAAAATCCACAAGCTTCATCCAGTTAAGTTGGAAAAGCATAAATCCTCTTATGCTCAAGTCTAAAACTCATATGGCTAAGTTGCTGGCTTTTATTTTTACTCAACAAGCTAAGGCCGTAGTAAAGAGCTCCGTTTGCCAGTTTGATGACAACAAAACACAAGACTAACTTCTCAAATCTAGGACTCGAACAGAGGTTAAACTCAACAAGTCGAGATATGACCAAGTTGTTAGCTTTTCTCTGCACTCAACAAGTCAATGCTGTAGTGAAGAGCCTCATTTGGCAATCCGACGATAACAAAATAAAAGACTATTTACTGCTCAACTATAGGGGTCAAATGGATGACAAACTCTAACAAGCCGAGATGTGGCCGAGGTTCTGGATTTTCTCATTATACAACAAGCCAAGGCCATAGTGAAGAGCCATGTTTCTCAGTTTGACAATGATAAAGCACAAGTCTATCTATTGCTTAGAGTTTAGGACTTAAACTGAGGTCAGAATCAACTAGTCAAGATGTGACCGAGTTTTAGGCTTATCTTTTCACTCAACAAGCCAAGGTCGTAGTAAAGAGTCCCGTTTGTCAATCAAATGACAACAAAAGTACAAGTCTATTAAACTTAATAAGGTCAAATGATCTCGATTCATCAAATTTTCTCAACTGCTTGACAGATCTAGACAAACTAAAAATGATCCTCGCTGAAGAACAAAATCTAATTGAGCTTGAAGTCATCATCAAGTTGCATATCATCTTTCTTCAAATTATCTAATTAAGCATTACGCACAGATAAAAGGAACTTTACTCTTCCGAAAAAAGTCTGATAAAATGTGAAGCATAGGATCAAAGAAGCTAGCTCAATCGTCATGTCAAAATAAAGGCTAGCGACATACTTCTTTGCAATCAAGACCAAGGGGACACCTAAATTTTGGGTTGACATCGAGTTCAGGATCGAGATTCCCAAATATATTTTATATTTGGTATTCAGGTCGATATCATGTCAAATACGAGTCCCCCAATTGAATATTTTGTAACGTCCCATTTTATTACCAGGAAGAGGAATCAAAAGTGTCGAATACAGTGGAAGAAGCGATGAGTCAGACAGTCATAGCGGGAGAGAAGAAATGAGAAAATTGAAATCGAAGAGGGAGTATCCCGCCTATTGAAATACGGTTGTCGAGAACCTTGTTGGCTTCCGCGAGACCGATTTAAAGAGCTCTCATCGTCAATCTACTAGGGTTTCGCCGGTGTTCTAGCGCTAGAAGGTTATTGTCAAAGCTAGGGTTTCGTCAATTCGTGTAATACTGTATGATTTGTGCTATTTGACAATGAATTTGTTTAATCTGCAACCACTTGTAAGTATTAATGCTTTATTGATTGAATTTATGATAAAGATGAGCAGAAACAATAATTTCTCTTTAATAACCATCGGAGTATGTTATAATAACTCAGAGATAACCCAGAAATAACTCAGAGATAAATCATAAAAATTTCTCGTTTGGAAAGATGTCGAATGACCAAGGAATAAGCTGAAAATAACTCATTAATAATCTGGAGTTTGGGGGTACATCGGTTTTATTTCCAAGGTAATATGTACATCAGTTTTATTTCCAAGGTAGTCTAGAGAGCAATGAAAAATAAAAAAAGGAAGAATAATAAACTTCGAATGACATTGAAATAAGATAGACATAACCTGACAATAACCCGTAAATAACCCAAGTTTCTGCACGAGTACTGCGAGAATAATGGGATTACTGTTGGGGGCTACTTCGAGAGTACTGCGGGAATTTATGCGGGTGCTACTGCTGGTGTACTGCATTATTTTATCAAGAGAACTTCCAAAGTACTACATGATTAACTCTCAGTAATATGAGAAATATTTTGAGAGTACTCTTAGGGTACTTCAGGAGTTTTGCGGGAGTTTACTACGTGGGTATTGTGGCGGCTACTGTGGGAGTATTGCGAGAAATATTTCGAGAATACATTCATGGTACTGTGGGAGTAATGGGAGTTTATTTGGAGTACTGAGGGAGTTGTTGCGGAGTATTGAGGGAGTTTATCGAAAGTACTGCCGAAGTACTGCGGGATTAATTCTGAGCACTCCGAGAAATATGAGGAGAGTATATAGGGGTACTCTGAGGGCTACCGCGGGAGTGATGGGGGAGTACCGCGAGGGCTACTGTGGGAGTACTGCGGGAGTTTATTTGGAGTACGATAAAAGTAGGAAGGCGGGATAAATTTTGTGTACGACTGGGATTATTACGAGAATACTTATAGGTACCACAGGGGTTCAGTGGGAGTTTGAGTTGGGGATACAACGGTATAGCCCAAAAGGCGGAAAGACTCAGATTAGTGGAAGCTTAATAGATTAAAAGGCGGGATACTTCAGAAGGCAGGTTAGTCGAACGAGCGGGTCGGGCATTAAATTTTTGATTTTTTTAAATTAATTATTAGTGTGGGACCCGTCATTACACGTGGCATAAATTCATTCGACTCCGGAAGTTAAGCTACGTTCAGAGTCAAGAATGAAAATTTTCACCTTGTGTACAATGAAGAAAAAGGGATAAGAAATGCTGAGCTCGTGCGGTACGGAGTAGAAGCCAGAGGAGCTCGTGCACAGAAGACTAGAATCACGCATGCGCGTGGCTTAGTGGTTGATCGAGGAAGGTAAGATAAAGTTTATTGAAGTTAATAATAATAATAATAATATAAGCAAGATTACAAAAAATAAAATAAAGAAAAATTTTATACTTAAATAATGTAAAGTTAATAGTTAATTAAAATAAGATAAAATATTAAATTTGTATATACATAATAACATAGTAAATTAATTAAAGTTTTGTAATACCATGTTTACTTTAGGTATCAATTTTAGAAGAGTCGACGTCAAGACAAATCAAATAATAAATTAATTGACGTCGAGGTGAGTAAACATATTCTTTTGTTATAATAATATTTTGTTTCTCCTCAAAGAAATGCATTTACTGTTAATGTTATAATATTGCATACCCATGATTTATAGTTGTTTATATTGTAAGAATGAGAAATTATCTTAGATATTGAATATTATACCAAAATATTTATTGTTATGATATAATAATGAAATATTATTATTGTATGTTTGTATGTGCATGATTGACTATCAAGAAGTCACCCACTTATGGTACCGGTGGGTAACCACTAAGGTACTCACGCAAGTATATAAAAAATGATATTGATATTGAAATACCTTAAGTGGTACAACTTTAAACGATGCTTCTGTGACAGCTGTTAAAATATAAAATGATATTGCAATGTTATTGATATAGTAAGATTCATTAATAGTATCTCAAATGTTAATATTGATTTATTAAAATTTTAATTGACATGCATTTTGTTTTTTTTTCTTATATTTTTTTAGTTTAGAAATATGAGTATTCACTGACCTGTTTAACTCATTATTATTTTAAACTAACTTTTCAGGCTAATTAAGTGATTAAAAGATGAGCGATATAAGTGATAATGTTTACAGAAAATGCGGACAATCAGTAATGAAATAAACTTAAATATACTGCTTTAATTAAATTCGATTAGTGACTCTTTCATTTATAAAATTATAAATGAATATAGAAACTTAATTCTCATTGTTCGACCGTCTGTTTCCGTCTTGGTTAATTTCAAGCCCCGGGTCGGGTTGTGACACATTTAACTATTAGTGTCGAAGCTATATTCAAGTGAATGTGCATAAATGCCTTTATCATAAAGCAAGTTACACTACATGCAATTTCAACAATCAAAGATTCCTCACTAGATTTGGCGTAATCCTAAAAGTCGAAGGAATTTTAAGCTCGTGAGCTTCAACATGTCAAATTGAAGAAGCATAAGTTCATCTGCAGCTCAAGTTTAGGACTCAAGGAGGTCCTAAAGATCAAACTTAACAAGCTGACATATGACCGAGTTGCTGACAACTCTCCTCACTCAACAAGCCACAAGAAATGATATAAGTGAAAAAGCCTCTGCTTTGTCCATCTTAAGCGATCAAGTATTGGGATTCTCTCAACTAATCGATGAATCAGAAGTTTTTTATTTCATTCAGGTTGATGTTGTGCTTTAAGCCATGATCCCTGAATAGATTCAATTAGCATAAGATTTTTTTTTGTTATCAAGACCGGGGTTACTTATATTTATTTGTGTTGACATTGAGCTTTAAGCCAAGATTTCTAAATATATTTTATATTTTATCATTTGAGTTGAAAACTTATCTAAAGCGAGATTCCCAAATGAAAGCATAAAATTTTTATTTGCTATCAAGGCAGGGGCTACTTATATTTATTTGTATTGACATCGAGCATTAAGCCGAGATTCCAAAATATATTTTATATTTTATCATTTTGGTTGATATCGTATCTAAAGCGAGATTCCTAAATGAAAATTTTAACATATCGATGTCAAGGCTATACTCAATCAAGTAAGAAAAAATGAATTTATTTTCAAACAAAGTAAAAACAAGATAATTTTAAAAATTAGAAGTTCATATCTTGTACTTGTCACAATTCAGAAAGTCAAATGAGCGAATTTTGTGTTCGTGATCTTCAATATGTCGAGTTAAAGAAGCTCAAGTTCGTCTATAGCTCAAGTCTAAGAATGAAGCGGGAATTGAAGAAGCTATAAACAAACTCAAATATGATTGAGTTGCTGACAAATCTCGTCACTGAACAAGCCATAAAAATGATCGTCGTGAAAAAATCTCCTCTTTATCCATTTAATGACAATAGATGCTTTACCCAAGCCTATTCAGCTTGATGAGTGAAGTGATCGAGTCCCAAGATTCTCTCAACTGGTCGACGAACCAAGGCAAAATCAAAGAGATGGTCATTGCCTAAGAAAGAATCAAGCTGATCATGATGTCATCAAGTTCAAATGTCAACTTTCTTCGTAAGGTCAACAACGGACTTTAAGCTGAGATCCCCATATATATTCAACTAGCAACAAGCTTTCCCTTATTATTAAGATAGGTAGGTAACTTATTTTATTTTGGATTGGCATCAAACATTGAGTCGAGATCCCCAAAAATAATTATCGCATTTTATTTGGGTTGATATTGGGCTTCAAATCGAGATACCCAAATAATATATTATATTTTATCATTTGGGTTGACATCATGTCTGATATGAGATCCCTAGTTGAATCTTTAACACAACAATGTTAAAATTATAATCAAGCAATTGAGCAAAAATGTACATATCTTTAAGCAAACTACATATAAGATAATTCAAAATTCAAAGATTAATCTTTCAAACTTGTCATAATCTTGGAACTCAAGTGAAAAGCCAATTTGACATCTTTAACACAACAATGTCAAAGCTACAATTAAGAGCAAAAATGTACATATCTTTAAGCAAATTGCATACAAGATAATTCAAAATTTAAAGATTAATCTTTCAAACTTGTCATAATCTTCAAAGTCAAGTGAAAAAATTTTGAGCTAGTGAACTTCAACATGTAAAGTGAAAAAGTGCAAGTTTGTCTACAACTCTAGTTTATAACTCAAGCAGGACTTGAAGGTTAGACTCCACAAGCCCAATTAGGATCGAATTGCTAAAAATTATCTTCACTCAACAAGCTACAAAATCAGCCGTAGCAAAGAAGTCCCTGTTTTGTCAATTTAATGACAATATTTGTCCTATCAAAGCTGATAAATAAAGTGATCCAAATCTGAGGTTCTCTAAACTGATTGAATGAGTAAAACAAAACCAAATAAATGACCCCCATGCCCGCATGTGGAGTGCTTATCAAATTCAAGGTAGCAAGATATGTTTTTTATCATTCCTCACTCCCTAGTAAGTCAATAGTAACAAAATGATGGATATCTTCAATTCCTGCTTGACGAGGGGTCATCAAATGTAAGCTAATGGGAGTCGATTTCCATAGCTCCTCAATCTCCATTACAAATTATTATGCAATCTTCATTGAAAGACGAGTCATCAAATGCAAGCAAGCAAAAATCAACTCTAATTATTTCGTAGTCTTCCTTACAAGTTATTATGCAAACCTATCTTTAAAAAATAATGCAAGTCTGAGGAGATTTTATAAGGTCATTTTGGAAACTCTATTGCAATACAAGAAATGCAATTCTAACCAACCATAAAATCTCCCAGACGAGCATTTAATTTAGTTATTTGGGTCGACATTATGCTCACTGTTGAGATCCTCAAATTCGTTTGATCAAATAAATGTCCCCTCTTTTTAAAGGTGAAAATAAATTTATGGTTGAGTTCACCAACAATAACGGTTGACATTATGCCTAACATCGAGATCTTATTCCTTTTGGGTAGACATCGTGCTTCAATGATGAAATTAACAAATAATTGCTTAAGAATTTTTCTAGCAAGCAAATATATGCATGATAAAATTTAGAAAGTTAATATTTTTCTCTTTGACCAATCAAGATTTTGAAGGTGCAACTAAAAATAGTTCGATATTTGTAAGTTTTAATGATTTAAGTCAGAAATATGCAAGTTTTACCACAGCTTAAGTTTGTGGCTCAAGTGGGCCAAAAAGATTAGATTATGGCCGAGTCACTGATAGTTATTCTCCCTTAACAAGTTATAAAAAAGAACGTAGTAAAGGAGCAAGCTCTTCTTACTCAACAAGTCATAAAAATGGTTGCAGTAGTAGAGCCTCAATCTTGTTAGCCTAATAATGAGAGTTGTCTAGTATCCAAAATTATCCAATTTGATGAGTTTAAGTGATCCAAATCAAGGAGATTTCTTACATAATTGATAGATAAAAGCTAAATTAAAAAGATAATCTACATTCAAAAAGTAAATGAGCCCTCAAGATAAAACATTCCTACCTATACAAGTTCTAAGACCTTCTGATATAAGAAAGGAACTTTCAAGTCTATAAGCTCCCAGTCTAGGGCTCAAACACGTCCTGAAGACCAGACTCAACAAACCCAAAAATGATCGAGTCACTAAAATTTTTTTTTACTCAACAAGCCATAAAAACGACCGTAGTGAAGCAACCCATGTTTTGGCAATTTGATAACAAAGACTGTCAAGTTTCAAGCTTATTCAGCTTGGTAAGTCCAAACAAACTAGATCAAAAAGATTTTCTTGATTGGCCAAAAGGTCAAGAAAACTAATAGAATGATTATCGCTAAAAAAAGCATCAAGCTGAGCTTAATGTTATATTTAACTTAAGCATATCCAAACTTCTTTCAAAAAAGTCTAATCAAACATAAGACACGGACTGGAATAATTCTATTCTTCAACAAGTCCCACAAAGCACAAAAATAAGATCGAATGTATGCTCACTCACCTGACAAATCCGTAGAGATAATTCAGGTTAATTCCTTCAATAAGTTTGTTAAAGCATAACACTAGGACCTAAGGTATGCTCACTCACCTGATAAGTTTGTAGAAATAATTCAAGTCAATTTCTTCATCAAGTCTGTTAAAACACAAAATCAAGAAATATGAAACCAGGACAAAAGGAGCTATGAAGCTTCAAAATATTGAAATAAAAACTTCAAACAAGTCGGTTAAAGCAGAAATTATAGGGTAGAAGAAATTATCCCAAGGTTCATATAAAGTTCGAGGCTAAACTAAAGGAAAATCAACCGACAACAAATATGATAAAGCACCAATCACATGACTACCATACTTTTCATCATCGACCTAATACAAGGCTGCGAACTAGGTCACATACATGCATTTTTCAACAAGAAATCTAATACAACTTCAACAACAAAATGGGGAAGAAAAAGAAATAAAATGGAGAGCTTTCATTATAAAATGATAAAAAAGGTACAAACACAAGTTGTGATGAACAAAAATACAACATATCCCAAGAGATGAGCCTGTAGAGTAGTAAGGGTCTGGTACTCTGCCTCTAACCTCGGAAGACTCATAAGGATCTAATTTTATGCTTGTATTTTCGAGCACCAAGCTCCATAAAAGTAGTTAAAGACAATCTCACCCAGGTTGAGCGGGTATAGTTTACTCCTGTAAGGCTACCTTGGTGCTCCTATACGAAATCTCAATCTAGTGCAAAGTCTAAGAAAATGAATCCATACAATATAAGCAGTATAAAATCTGATATTCGCAGGTAATGAGTCCATCGAGTTAGTGTTAAAAAATTCATGTACAAGTGGTCGTCGATCATACGTTGTAGCTTGAAATTAGCCAAATTGACTAGTCACCCTGCTAGATTGATTATCTTTCAATATGAGTGAACAAACTGCCTGTAACATAGCCATCTAAGTCATAAATTGATAAAATATTCTATCACTCATAATAGTCGCATTTGGGAGAGCAAATTATAATTGGCCTTGAGGTTAACACTATCAGACATATCAGTCTAAAGAAAACAATCTTGAAGGTTGTCTATATTCGACTGAAGAATGATTGAAAACCTGCCTGTGACCAAAGTGCAAAGAACTAAAGCACCCGCTCTTGCTCTAGTGCAGAAGATGCTTGCGATAGTTGAACTATAGGAAAGACCCTATCCAGAAAATATGAAGGACACTCTATACATGAAAAAACTTTGTGGATATGAATGTGAATCCATGCGTATAAGTACTACTAGGTTAATGTAACGTCTCTACGTATGAGAGAACAAGACTTTGAAATGAGCCGCTAAATTTTATATATCGATGCACTTACTACAAGAGCTAAAGAAAGACTATCCCCAAGTGAAAAGTGGCTTGCAGCTAATAATGTACTAGAACGTCCAAATCCATCTCTAGTAGGAAGTAAGAAAGTAGAAACCCAAGTTGCAAAAAAGCTTGCTAAAAATAGCTCATTACCTATGCCTGACCTAGCTAGAGATGAATGATCAGCCTATTAGGATGACTCAGCATAGATGATCACAGTGTTGCAATCCTAATAAAAAAGAACCATCCAATTGTGCTGAACTATATGAAGAGTTATCATTTTGTAGAATATTCAATTGTGTTGAACTATCTGAAGGACTTACATTGTTCGCAGATTCCATAAAGTAACGACCAAGTTCTCAGAGNGAACTCCTAAGGCTAGATCCTAGGTTCTAAGAATAGGAGATTAAGACCTCACTAAAAATGAGGTCAACACCAACAAAACATGTGCTACTACCTGAATCCCAGAACTCGATCATGCCGTGAATCCAAGCAGAACAAATTCTTGAAAAATTAAATATTAACACATAAACTACCTCATAAATTTCAAGTGCTCGTAAAGTATCATTGTGTTCATACAAAATATATCTCGCTCAAGCAACATATCCCCATGTTGGACTTGGAACCTAACTCAAAGTTGAACCTCTAGACTATTTTGGTGTGTTCGTCTGAAGTTGGTGATGACTTAGAAGCCTAGACTGTCCTTTCAACTCAATTATATCAGCAACCGACCATCTCACAAATCCAATGACTATTCTGGCCTACTATGTTGTCCATAGGGTTGTACTCTCCACATTTCAATCTAAGAATAGTGACTCACTCTGTGGGATCCTAAAATTTCAAAGTCTCTGATGAGAAATCTGAAAGAATAGGAGAACGAATGAAGAATTCATCATAAATATATTGACCTCTAAGTATGTTACGGTGATACTCAAGCTTATCTTAAATATCTGAATCCCCTTAAGAATCATGCTTATCAATGGTTGCCTCGCTGGGCTCGTTGGCTGGTAGATCAGACGATCTCTTTTAGTGGAACATTTCCTATAATGAGAAGAGATAACCAATGCAATATAAATGATTGAATCCACTTCATGTTTGGTCTACTCGAGGCGCGCACCATATTTGTTGGTGGCATTTGTTGACTCACAAAATAAAACAGAAAAAAAATCAAATAAATTAAAACCTTACCTATTCCCGCTAAATTCTTGTTTAATAATTGTTCCCACACTCCTTTACCGGGACTCTTTATTTGAGTCAGGATGTAACTACTATAGCGAGTAGCCCGAAGCCTTGTAAACCACTCCTTTGATAAAAAAATGAAGGTAAAGCTCCTTCCCGTTTGAGCCAACAACCAAAGCAGAACATCGACATGTGATTTGCTCCTTGATTGCAAAAGAGCCACATGAAATCCTCTTCCTTGCTCCTTCTTGCTTTAAAAAACAATCTGATTTACTTGTTTAGAAAGAAGCTTGAGTATCCATGTCTCATCTTAATCGAGAGCTTCATGACATAGTCGAGATTCGAGAAAGTAGAAACATCGACGATAGGATCACAGTGTATAAAGACCTATGAATCCTCCTATTCTTCCCTATGCAGGCAATAGCACAACTCGATTCTCCTATTGGGTTCACCGCTTTCTTCTATGTATCTATTGTAGATTCATCAAGGCCAAATTCCTTTAATGCAGTAGCTCAGAGGTGAGTGTCAAGAATGAAATTATTTCCTGAAAAGAGAAAATGCATAAACTTGAGGAATTCGTGGACTGCCGCCTCAAACCGGAACATGTCAAAGTTGTCGCCCAACAAGAAAAGATTTTCCAACAGCAGAAAGTCTTCTAACATCTCAAGAAAAACATATTGAGCCTAGAGAAAAATAGTACGGTTTTCCTTTGCAACATGGCTAATCGTGAGTTTGAAATATTCATGCAAGCTAAAAATGTCTTATACATGACATGTTTTGTAGACATTGGAATGGGGCTTCATAGGAAATTGACTTAGTTTGAAGCCTTGGAATTCATTTCAGTGGGAGAATCAAGATTAGAATAATATACCGACCTACTTGCGACAGTGAAATAAAAAATCAAGTTAGTTTGTGAAGATATCTACAAGCTGCTTTAGAAACTAGTAGAATTCATTGAAGCCCAATACACATCTTATAGACGAATGAGTTAGAAGATACTTTGTGGCCTTAGTGTCTTATAAAAATATGGGCAGGCCAGGCACCCCAATGTAACCCTCTAAATGGGGACGTTGCTGAGAGGCAGCTGAAATTTCTAGCGAGCTTAAACTTGCTAATGCTTTTAAAAACAAAATATTTGAATTAGTAAAAGGACTTAAATATGAAATATAAAAATTTGGGGGCTAAGCATGAATTGAATATACAACATCATAAATTGAGGGTTAAGCTTGACTTAAATGTGAAATATCAAAAATTGAGGGATAAGCTTGACTTGATAATTAAATATCATAAATTGGGGGTTGAGCTTGACTTAACTGTGAAACATCAGAAATTGGAGCTAAGCTTATTAAATGAATGACATTTTTAAATGCTAAAATAAAGGTTTAAAGTTCTAAGTTTGCCACCAAATTCGCAATACACCTGCTAACATGTCACAACCCAACTAGATACAACCTATAATATTGAGACGGGTCGCCTCGTATCAAGAACATATAAGTTATTATCCAAAATCTATTTGAAAGAATCTTATTTATTTAATTTTTTTCAATTTATCATAAAAATAGTCACTACTATTATCAAATATTATAAGATAAAAATACTAAGAAATCATTCAAATGATATCATAATACAATATAAGAAAACATATACAAGGTTTAATCTCTATCACTAAAATATAAACATCATCATGATTGTCAAAAATATAGATCTAAGATACTGGCATACCTAATATCAGATTCTCAACAGTAACATAAGTCTCTTCTCAATCTACGTCTTACCCTTCCCTAAAACAACATATAAGAGAAAAGTAGGGCGAGCAACCACAACTTAGTAGGTTGCCCAAAATCTACTGTAATTTTCAATATATACAAAAAAAATATTTATTCAAAAATATAAATTAAATATAGTGTAATATCATGTATAATATCTAATACAGTATCAGCACATAAAATTTTAATTACAGTTAACATAGGTTGAGTAACAATATAAACAATATGAAATCATAAATTCAGAAAAATGACATGAAAATCAAATCTCATCTCTTTATTTGAATTATTTAATTTTTTCCCTTTACCTCTTATACCTCCACGTGTTCACATATGTTCAGTTGTATTAAACATACAGATAAACAATAACAAATGTGCAAAAACCCTTATAACTCCACTTAATTGACAAAATATTGAGCACCCTATAATTACCTGTGTTTCCCTAAATTATTTAATTTTTTCCCTTTACCTCTTATACCTCCACTTCTACTTATACCTCTATTTATTCATAATCTACCATGCACCTTATAGCTCAACTTCCGCTTATACCTCCACTTGTTCACATCTGTTTAGGTGTATTAAACAAACAAATAAACAATAAATAATGTGCAAAAACCGTTATAACTCCACTTAATTGCACATAATGTAGAGCACACCATAATTACCCGTGTTTCCCCCATTTTATCATATTTGATACATTTTTAATAAAAAAACATGTAAATATTAACAATTTTGACATATCAAATATTACATGTTGTAAAAAGTGGTATAAATCATTATGCACAATTAATACTTAATTAACGGGAAAATAAATCAACACATATCGACAATCATAACTTGCAAAATCACTTATATGGAATGTCCAAAATAATACTTCAAACATTTATTATTCTACAACAAATTTTATGAAGTTTAACATTCTGCGNTCAACACATATCGACAATCATAACTTGCAAAATCACTTATATGGAATGTCCAAAATAATACTTCAAACATTTCTTATTCTACAACAAATTTTATGAAGTTTAACATTCTGCAAAAAATAAATATTTTTATGTCAATTTGTCCAACAAAATCTAATCTATAACATATAAAAAGTTGCACAGTGAAAAATTTATAGATCTTCATATCGAAAGTAGGTTAACAATAGTCTACCTAGAGCCAGATAATTTTCTCAACTGGCTCGACAAATGAAATTAGCCTAAGACCCTTAAATCTAACTTCTTTAAAATCCCTCAGACACCCTCTCTATGCCACTCTGTTTAGATGAAAAAAATGAAAAAAACACATGAAATGCTTTCCTGTAAGTGGCTTGAGATATTATGTTTAACTATTCTTATAAAATTATTTTAATAAAGGAATTAAAGATAATTATTTCAATTATTATATTTATTAAGTAAGCACTTTATAGAAAATTTCTTACATATTGAAATATTTAAATATAAAAATAATGAAAAATTAGTTAAATATTTAAAAAAACATGTCTACAATACTAGTGAAAAAAGTTTGAAAAATGGACGTAAGATAGCTCTAGAAAGCCCATTTGTATAAGGATGTACAAAATCCTTGAGAGAGATAAATCCAACAAAAAATAATCTATTTTTTTTGCTTATGAAGCCCATAAAAATAGATAAAAATATGCTCAAAATACCATCAAGCGCGCTCTACAATCGAGTAAAGATATTTTATAAATTTGGCATGAAACAAAACCAAATAAATTATTTGAATATAATAAGGTTAAGTTTCGTAAACCAAATTTTATCCAAACCAAAACTGCTAAAAATTGATAATTAAATTGAGCATAAAATTAACTCCAAAAACTTAAAAAAAAAATCAATAAATATAAAATAAACATGCAAGACTTACCAGATCTCAAAATTATNGCTCAAAATACCATCAAGCGCGCTCTACAATCGAGTAAAGATATTTTATAAATTTGGCATGAAACAAAACCAGATAAATTATTTGAATATAATAAGGTTAATTTTCGTAAACCAAATTTTATCCAAACCAAAACTGCTAAAAATAGATAATTAAATTGAGCATAAAATTAACTCCAAAAACTTAAAAAAAAATCAATAAATATAAAATAAACATGCAAGGCTTACCAGATCTCAAAATTGGGTCTCAACATGTGCGTTGGCACACTACAGTAGCAATCGTTACATAGCGAATAGAAGACGTTTTTTTAAAGATCAAAATAAAACCTTATATTTATTCTAAAGTTTTAACATTCACTTAGGCTTCGTTTGAGAATGCGGAAGACCTCCATTTTGTTACAGAAAAAGACAATTAATTTATTTGTGTGTGTTTGGTACAGCCTGTCTCCTCACAATGTGTCGACCGCAACGCCCTTTCTTCGTGATCTCGAAACGTGAGAGGTCGTCGGCTTCGACTCTACTGCCCCAACAATCCTCTTTTTGGAAAATGAAACGACCAAAATGGCGTCACACAAGGCAATTTAACCTCCTTTGCTAGGAGGGGCAACATTTCCTGAGAGCAATCCTTGTTTCCGAAGACAAACGCTGTCCTGGTAAGCCAACTTCACCAGCATCATAACTAGCGTGCTCTCCTATCTAATCAGCATGAAACCCACATTTGATTTAGAGGTTTCATGAGTTTTGCAAACTCGTGAATTTCTCTCTTATCCAGCTTGATGTCATAATCAAAGACTCCATAAGCTAGATAGGGCAATGGCGAAAGGGTATAGAAGCTCGAGAGCAAGCGGTTGCAGGGTACTAAAGCAGAAGAAAGTTTCCTATAGCTTGTTGGAGAAGTTCAGCGAGTGGAGAGATGTCAGGTNGATCTCGAAACGTGAGAGGTCGTCGGCTTCGACTCTACTGCCCCAACAATCCTCTTTTTGGAAAATGAAACGTCCAAAATGGCGTCACACAAGGCAATTTAACCTCCTTTGCTAGGAAGGGCAACATTTCCTGAGAGCAATCCTTGTTTCCGATGAAAAACGCTGTCCTAGTAAGCCAACTTCACCAACATCATAACTAGTGTGCTCTCCTATCTAATCAGCATGAAACCCACATTTGATTTAGAGGTTTCATGAGTTTTGCAAACTCGTGAATTTCTCTCTTATCCAGCTTGATGTCATAATCAAAGACTCCATAAGCTAGATAGGGCAATGGCGAAAGGGTATAGAAGCTCGAGAGCAAGAGGTTGCAGGGTACTAAAGTAGAAGAAAGTTTCCTATAGCTTGTTGGAGAAGTTCGGCGAGTGGAGAGATGTCAGGCTGTAGATGTGAATGTTTCTGATTGAGCAAAGCTTGTCCCATTATGTTCGCCTGAGACAAAGGAGGAAGTAGGGAGCCTTGCTGGGAGTAGAGGGAGAGAAAGGGTTCAAGGGGCTCTGCTGGACCGTGCAATCTTGGCGAGGAAGCATGGTTGAGTGGTTTGGATGAGATTGTAGAATGGGTGTGAGGAGAAGCTTGAAAGATTGCATTAATTAATAGTGCTCAAAAGCGCAAACGAAATTTTATACTCAAACGGGAAAATTGTTTTCCAAACCGTAACTTCATAACAAAGCTTTTTCCAACGGCACTCTTTAGAGTGTTTCTCTGAAAGATAAAGCGCCCTCAAACAAAGCCTTAAACTTTCAAAGTTTTGAATGTAATTCACGAGCCTTGAGTTTAGGGTAGGGTTGTAATTAGTCTGATCCTCTTCTTAAGGACTAGAGTTAACGCGTCTTCTAATTTTCAATAATTTTCAAATAAAATTTGCAAGTCCAATCACCTAATTTGATTCTCTTCTTTGTTAAGAGTCGCTATGAATAATATACTAATGCTATTAGACGAAAAAATTTCAAATGAACTTCAAACATAAATGTTTCAAATGTCTAATTCCCCAATGATGACTAAGCTGATAAAAGACTTCAACCGCATGTGTCAATTTTGTAAATCAATTATCAAATCAAGTTCTCAAAATAACAAATAAATACATTCAAGCTAAAATCAAACACCTAAAAGTTAAAAAAAAAGTAAATCAAAATATTCAAGTTAAAATCAACCACCTAAAACTTAATGTAAACTTCATCTAACTTACACAAGAGTTTGTATAATATGACAGCTCTTACCATATTTCCCTTTTTACTGCGGCATTCCCTTGCAAAATGCCCTTCATCACCGCATATGTAACATCTGCACTTTGACGATTTGGGCTTGTTTTTATTTTTAATAACACGGATATGAGAATCATGAGGCTTTCCTTTATAATTCTTTGAC